>CALZFC010000056.1:5000-105000 GCA_945643635.1 Allodiplogaster sudhausi
CCGACTCGTCCTATCTTCTCGCTGTTACTGTGCTTGTACAGTAGGATAAAGACGATAGAGACAGAGAAGTCAGAGAAGAATGGAAGCTAAGAAAAACAAACAAATTGGGGGAAGGAAGAGAGTACCGTAAACCGCGTCGGCTGACAATAGAAAAGGGGTACTGAGCATGATCTAGAAATGCAAGTGGGCAGAATAGCGAGGAATAATAGTGTGGATAAAAAAAAACAGAATCGGCCATGACAGAAACAAACAATCGTTATTGCAATAGTTTTAAATGTAAAAAAATTAAAAAAGAGGTAGGAACCATGAAGTTGTAGTTGGAAACAGCGGCTGCAGCGGCGTATGCATATGCAGGCGAGATGGATCCGAACACACTCATGGGGTTGAAGGTCGGACTGGACAGCCCCGCCGGCTGGAACGCGCCTTTCCCTCCTGCAACTCATTCTTTCTTCTTGTATCTTTCAATTGCTTAACATCTACAATCCCAATAATCATTCTTGATCCCCCCTGATCTTCGTGTTCTGCTCTGTTCTGTGTGCGAATGAAGATGAGAAGTAGACTTCTGCGCACATTGGCCACCACTTATCTTCGCCCACTTTTCTCCTCCTGTGGAGAGATCAGCCAGTGATAGCCACACACAACATTGCTTGTATATCAGTGAGGATAAAGAGCTGAAGCTCATAGGCTCTCCTCTCTCTCTCTCTCTCTCTCTTTCTTTCTTTCTTTCTTTCTCTCTCTCTCTCTCTTCATAGGAGTACGTGTAAATGAGAGGCTCTTGAGTTGCTCTCCTCATCCCCCTTCTCAGATTTCCCGTGCAATAGAAAGGAGACCCAGAAGAGGGTGCAGCCGTGACTCCTCCCCACTCAAATTATCAGTCAACGTATTCCGACAAGTGTTTGGCCGGACACAGAATCATCAAATGGTAAAAAGCACCGAGCTTCGAGTCAGAGTGGGCGACACCAAAGGCACTCCCCCGCACCCCTCCGGAGTGAGACTCCTCGCTTCTGCCGCCTTTCATCTCACTCATGAGCAGGCAAGAGGCTGCTGATAACAAGAGATTACTTGAGAAAGAGACAGAGAAGAAAGAAAGAGAGATGGAGAGACAAAGAAGAGAAAAGGAATGAAGTCAATAAATAATCGCTGCTTATCAGGAGAAAAGCGACACCATGGCCACGGCTCTCGGCACTGAAAAGGAACCACAGTAGAGCTCCAAAAAGACAGCGCAGGATTTGCGATTTCAGCTGCAATAAATTAACTAAAACTAAATATTAGTGAGCCTCGCAGGTAACACTTAGCATAAAAAAACTTATAAAAACATTTCCTACTACTAAACTAACACAATCTTGCAGCTCCTAAGCAAGCAATCTAAGTTGAAGAAAAATAGAGGACCACAGACTGAGAATAACTTCAAAATATACAACAACAATCCGAAGGTCCTAAATTGTAACTTCATATACATTGCTGGAATTCTCGAGCAAGGTTTAAGCAGGTAGCACCAAATTGTTCCAAGCAGGGAACTCTCTTACTTCAACTAACCATGGAATTTTCCTTTCTATTCTGATTTTGTTTGCCTCAAGTATGAAATAATTTTGAGATATACAACCGCATTACCAGTTTTGAGTATTTGTTGAGAGCCCCGGCTGCTGCCCATAAATTCGGGAATAGCAACCCCAGCCGCCACATTTCTTATTCTTTCTCTTCTCTACTCTTTTTCATCCATTCACACTCAACGTGCTCAGCAGATTCGAGGGCGGCTGCATCAAAGGGACCGCGCATCCCCGTTCTTCCCATTAGGGAGTGCGAAGAGAGGGGGAGAGAGACATGAGTATGGAAGAGAGAGAGAGAGAGAGAGAGAGAGAGAGAGAGAGAGAGAGAAAGAGAGAGAGAGAGAGAGAGAGAGAGCCGAGCGTAAAAAGAAAGTGAATGGATTCAAAAAAGAATGCCATGCATCATCAGCTTGTGAAATTTTCCTAGTTTTGAGGACGACGTCGTGAAATAGTGAACAAAAATATTGAACCCTATTAGAAATCAATTATTGAAGATGAGAGAGAATCAGAGAGTGCGCGAATGACAAGAGGAATAGACTGAAGAGCTTGTGATAAGTAGACATGGACAGTCGTTTTTATACCTCCTTTCTTTATCTCACAATTTCCTACTCTCTTTTCCTTTCTATATATCTCTCTCTCTCTTTCACCCGCTCTATGAGCGCCATAGGGAGTGAAAAGTGTAGTAGCCGCCGCAGATAGTTGGACAGTCATCGTTACCTTTCTCTCTTTCTCTCCCCTTCTATTACTCTCTCTCTCTCTCTTTCTCTCGTTCTCTCTTTTTCTCTCTCCTTCTCTTCCCCTCTCTCCCTCTTTGTCGCTGATTTATGCTCACATTCATTTCGCGTCGTAAAAAGCGAGCGGCGCGGACAGCAGCAGAGCCTTCGCAGGTTGCACCAGACAAGTCAAGGATTTCACCCCCCGGACCAGCAGAGGCATTTGAACACTTGCGAGAAGCTAGCACAATTCTTTCGTCTCCTCTCATCAGATGGAAACGGAGATTAACAGTCGAAGAGAGAGGGAAACAGACAGAGCGAAAGGGGCAGAGAGAGAGAGGGAGAGATAGAGAGAGATAGAGATAGAGAGAGAGAGAGAGAGAGAGAGAGAGCATGCCTCTCCCGCAATGATAAGAGTGATAGCAGAGAGAACTGGCATGGCGGCCTGCTAGTACAAAGCATCTTCATGACAATTGCAAGCTATCAAGATCGCGATGGGAAATAGAGAAGAACATAGGAACATCATGATTTGAGCGTCATCGTGAAAGCGGTGGGATCATAAAACTCATTCCAAATCAAAGACGCAAAAACTCATGGAGATTCCCTAAACTAAAATGTGCTTCCGAGAGAAAATAATATAAAAAAAACGAAGAAAAATACCTCAGGCAATTAACTTGCACCCTTACTCAGACTCAGATATGCAACATAACAAAATATAAATCTAAAAGAAGCATAAACAAAAGCGGAGCATACCAAGAATGGACGGCTTGCTTTCCATCTCCTCCTCGAGAGCCACGTCCTTCTTGTCATCGGCGAGAGAAGGCTCGGCATCTGCGTCGTCGTCATCGAGTCTTCGAAAGATCTTGACTTCGTCCGCGGCGGCCGTGGTCGAGGCATCGTCGGCCATTTCTCGGGTTGCCACCCGCTTTCTTCTCTTTTCTTCTCTTCAGTCGACTGCGCTTACTTTCTTTTGATTCACGTTCTGACAGTTGTTTTTTTTTAAATTATCAAAAAAAAAAATATAAACAACACGATGAAAAAGAAGAGGGGGCGACAAGAAGAAGGCGTTCAAAAGCGCGCTCTTCGCAGCGGCAGATGCTGCAGCTGCATCTTCCTCTGCGTCTCTGCCCCGCCGCCCGCCTCCGCCTGCCTCGGCAATTCTAACCCGCACTCTCGCTCTCTGCCACTCTCTCGCCACTGCGTAACCATCGCCGCATTCAAATTCGCGAGAAGAGGGGGAGGCGGGACGGAAGAAAAGGTGAAGGAGGTCGCAGAAGAGGAAAAAGGGAAGAAGACAAGCGATGAACCACACCCTCAGTCGCATTGGGTGTGGCGAGGAGGGGGAGACCCTGGACAGTCACGCCCCTCAATCGCCCATTTACATTTTGAAAAGGCCTCGGATCTCAGAGATGATATAAAGATGCCACATCCATACAAATGAGAGGCAGACAACACGGGCCAAACTGGCAGACGCCCCCAGGGGTGGGAGGGGGCAGGGGGGGGGGGGAAGGAGGCAAACTGTGTACAGAACGAATGGTACGGTAGCAGATGGGGGGAGAAGCTACATGGATAGGAAGGAAGAGAAATCAGTGAGAAAAGAGAAGGGGACTGATTGAGGAGGGAGGAGGGACGTAAGGGATAACCGAGAAGAGGAGGCTAGGGCCAAGATCAGATCTAGCAGATGAACAGGCACTAGCCAAGAGTGCGAACCGCAGGCACTCAGCAGTGTTTTGGAGGGAGGGAAGGATGAGAGAGTGAGAGAGAGAAAGAGAGAGGAAAATCAAAAGATATAGAGAGGTAGACTGAAGAATGAAAGGAGAAAGAGAGAAGAGAAAGAGAAAGAGAGAGAGAGAGAGAGAGAGAGAGAGCGGGGAGAGAAATGAGAGGATAAGGCAAAGAGAGGGCTAGAGAGAAAGATAGCGGGAGAGGTGAGATGGGTAAGGAGAGAAGGATTTGAGATTGCTGAAGA
Organism: Allodiplogaster sudhausi; assembly: GCA_945643635.1. Taxonomy (NCBI): domain Eukaryota; kingdom Metazoa; phylum Nematoda; class Chromadorea; order Rhabditida; family Diplogasteridae; genus Allodiplogaster; species Allodiplogaster sudhausi. The sequence continues at coordinate 9,230 of CALZFC010000056.1, forward strand.
GCAGAGTATGAGATCGCAAGAGATAGAGACGAGATAAACACACACTCACACTTGTCAAATGGAGAGGTGGCGCCAGCGGTGGAGAGATTAGAGGTAGTGAATTCGACAGATTACGGTTCGAGATAGTACTGTAGAGAGAAAGCACGCAGATTAGGAAAGTCCAGTCGGGAATGGACCTGCCCTAACAGGCGTCACTAGCAAATGAGATTGACCTGTAACTCTCTCTCCCTCTCTCCCTCTCCCTCCTTCCCCTCTCTCTCTCTCTCTCCCTACCTCTCTCTCCATCCCCCTCTCTCTCACTCTCTCCCCCTCCATCTCTCTCACTCTCTCTCCTTCCATCTCTCTCCTTCTCTCTCCCTCATCACCGATCGTATCTCTCCTTTTCTCTCACTTCTCTTCCGCCATATTCGGTAATGACTGCTTGTAAGCGGATACGAGCAGGTTGTGCCAAGCGGAAAGACATGAAACGGTCGAGCAAGAATGGGAGAAGGATCAGTGACATGAGAGACCTTGCTTAAGAGCGAAAGAGAGAGAGAGAGAGAGAGAGAGAGAGAGAGAGAGAAAGAGGGAGAGAGAGAAAAGGAGAGAACGTGAGAATCGAAAAAGAGAGAAGGAGAGAAGTTGAGGAAGAGAGAACAGAAATGGCCCCCTGCAGACACGATGCCAACAGTGAATGGCAGAAAAGCCTTGCACGACAGGAGATAGTGAATAGGAGTAGAAAATGCCGAGATCAACCGGGATGCATCTGGATTAAAGACGAGTGGTGTTTCTGAAATGGATTGAAGTGAAAGACGCATTCCTCCGTTCTTCGTGGTCCCTCGGCCTCTGAGGATGGCCGATTCCCTCCTGGCCGGCCCCTCTCAGTTTATCATCTCCCGCCTCATCCCATGGCTTAGCACGACGAGTGGCAGCGGGAGTCTCCTCTCTCCTCTTTCTCTGTTCTGCTGTCTACCTCTCTCTCTCTCTCTCTCTCTCTCTCTCTCTCGTCTTTCTCTGTTCTGCTGTCTACCTCTCTCTCTCTCTCTCTCTCTCTCTCTCTCTCTCTCGTCTTTCTCTGTTCTGCTGTCTACCTCTCTCTCTCTCTCTCTCTCTCTCTCTCTCTCTCTCGTCTTTCTCTGTTCTGCTGTCTACCTCTCTCTCTCACTCTCTCTCTCCCTTTCACTCCCTCTCTACATCACCAGTCCATTATGCGAGTCCCTTGCCAGCAGGCAGTGGCCTGCCTGCGCAGCATCCTGGTCATCGCCCTCCTTTTTCTCTCTATCCTCTCCCTATTCTTGTCACTTCGTTTTCCATTCTCACCATTTTCTCTCCCATCCTCTCTCTCTCTCTCTCTTGTTCTCTTTCTCTCTCACTCTCTTCATCTCCCTTTCTCACTCTCACACACATAAAGCAATATCTGCAGATGTTGGTGAGAAGTCCAAGATTCTCTTTCACCATGCGATGGGCCAGCGGTAAAAATGCACGAAGAAAAGCCAGCCACTGATTGCCCCTTCCACCTCATCCTGGAAACAAATTATATTTTGGACGGAAAGAAAGAAAGCGTGGGCAGGAGAGGATATTCTAGAAGGGTGGGAAGGGTCGCCAGTCTTCTTCCTTACATTGCACACTGAACACGCTCAACCAGTCACTTCACATACAGTTCCAGCTTTGTCAGAGGTTAGCTCACGTTTCGCGTTTATTGCACATTCTTCGCCATCCGAATTAAAAATTCACTCGGAATGGTTAAAGCGAGAACGTCTTTTTCTTTCTCCCTCGCTCATCATAATCTCTCTCTCTCTCTCTCTCTCTCTCTCTCTCTCTAGCTCTCTCTCTAGCTCTCTCTCGTCTCTTGTCATAATCTTTCTCCGCACTTTACTTCTCTCTACCCACATTCTCTCTTCATTTCTCGCCAATCGGATAATTGGACGGTTTCGATAAAGGTCAGAATTTGAATGTGCGCACGGCAGCGGCTGAGAAGAGGGAGGAAGTAAGAGTGAGAAGAGAATGAAAGAGACAAAGAAAGATCAGAGGAAAGAGTATGGGAGAATGAGAGAGTGAGGAGATGCAGAGAGAAGAGGACCCTGAAAACGGTAGTAAGAACGATCATGGGACATCAAAGAAGATAGAGCAGTTTCCTGCAAGGAAGACGATTTGAACAGGACAATGCAAAGAGAGCGAGGGATGTATAGGTAGAGAGAGAGAGAGAGAGAAGCAGAATGGTAGATAAAGAGAGAGAGAAGCGTGAGAGGGAGAGGTATGAATGTGCGAGAAGGAAAGACAAAGAGGAGTAGGGCATCATTTCATGTAGCAGAAGGATTCTGGCGCCAATATCTCCATGGAAGCTTTTACCATTCTGTCACCATTTGCAGGGGCAGATCAGCTACCAAGACTAGGACGTATTCTCTGGAAGACGGAGAAGGATAGAGAGGGGGGAAGGGTAAGCTAGCGCATGATGCACAGCCTGGCTCGGGAGCACCTGCAGTCGTTCCTCTACTCTTATAAGAGCACGCCAAAGGAGGTGAGTAAGATCGAGAAGCAGCAAGGAAAATAGAAATGGAAGAAAGGGAGAAGATGGGTACGATTCCCATGTCGTTTTGTTGAAAGATGAAGCTGTCTTCATATACATTTCTCATTCATTCTTTACCGAATTCACTTTCTCGATACGGTAATCGAGGAGGGAAAAGGAAAGTTAGCAAGTGCATTTATTTCTGTTTCAATTCCCTTTTCCTCCATCTCGCTCTGTCATTCTCTCCCTCCTTCTCCTTCTCTCTCTCTCTCTCTCTCTCTCTCTCTCCCTTTCTTTGGCAACTCCCCTCACTAATTCTCAACTCTCTCGTCGTCATGACAAAAAGGAAAGCACTGAGATATATCCGAAGCATCCAATTCAATGCACTTCTTTGTCTCTTCCACGCTATCCTTATTCCAGTCTCTCTTCCTCTTTTTATCACTCTTTTTTACTCTCTCATTTTCTCTTTTGCACCCTCAATTTCTTATCGTTATTTTCTTCTCTCTTCCTGCTCTTTCTTTTCATCTCTTGCTTCAGTTCAAGGAATAATGGACATTTCGGACGTCAAAATCTACGCAACGAAGCTAAGATTATTTGCAATAAGATCTCTAATTTTTTATTCTGACAAACTTCTTAGCTTTTGAATCCGGGACTCGAGCTAATTAGCGATGGCAAGGAGAGACATGAGCGATTGGTACGGAAACACAAGAAAGACGCCGCCGCTGCACTCGTCAATGCATCGGTCAGTGAGAGGGAGAAAGGGGGGAGTGAGAGTGGGAGAGAGTGAGAGAGAGAGTTAGTGATGTGATAAAAACAGAGAGAGAGAGGGAGAGAGAGGGAGAGAGAGAGAGGGAGAGAGAGAGAGAGGGAGAGAGATGGAGATTGTGCTACGGTTTTGAGAGATTAGTCGGCACCTTAGTGAGGCGGCAACGCTTGTGGATTGAGTGAGAACAGAGTTGATGTATTATGAGTGTAGAGCGGTAAGGAGGGCTAGAAAAAGAGAGTCACAAAAATTATGAAGAGATATCTTTAGAAGCCCGCAAAAAGTTTACGTAAATGAAGAGGTAAAGGTTATGCTATCAGATTCATACTTGAAGGAAGTGCTGGTAAGGGATTGGGAGAAACAGAGAGCTGCGCGTCCTTGGCTATCGCCAGTGACAAATGATCGAGAGGGAGGAAGAAGACAAAACGGTGCCGAGAAGGAAGAGCCCTCAGGGAGCAGGAGAGAGATAGAGAGGGAAGGAGAGATAGAGAGAAAGAGAGATAGAGAGAAAGACAGGGACAAAGGGAAAGAGAAAGAGAGAGAGAGAGAGAGAGAGAGAGAGAGAGAGAGATAGAGAGAGAGACAAATAGAGAGTGAGAGAGAAAATGACAGAGAGGGACAGCGAGCGACAGAGAGGGAGATAGGAGGGACAGATAGGAAAGAAAGGTTAGCAATTTAGAATGGAGAGTATAAAAGGCCAATCCAAAAGGTAGAAGTGAAGAAAACACGACTTCATCGATATAAGCAACTCCAAACTACAGTATCCGAACTTTTTTTACTAGAAAGATGCAACATACACATCTGTCCGAAAAAAACTAAATTTATAAATCAAAGTCTAACTTTCATTCTTTCGATCCTTCTCATATGAAAGTATGTTAATGGGAGGGTCTATGACAGAGAGGTGCAGTATGAAGAGGGAGCGAAGGAGGACACAAAGAACTGAAGAAGGGGAGGGGTGGGAAGAAAGGAAGAAAGGAGAGAAAGAAAGAGAGAGATCAGACCATGGACAAGACAAAAGTGGCAGAAGGATAAAATGAGAGGCAAGCGACTTATGAAAGGGGAAGAGGAGTACGACACGAGGGACAATTAGCACGCGAGAGTAGAGGGCGGGCCACGGGTCGAGATGTCTTTCCCCTTCTCTCAATGCCCTACTCTCTCTCTCTCTCTCTCTCTCTCTCTCTTTCTCTCTCGTTCTCTCTCTCTCTCTCTGCCTGCCTTTTTTGAATGGCGCGCCCCCTGACCTGGCGGCCGCCACCACACCACGCACACGCGAATATGTATGCTGCAATGGATGCATACTCGGCTATCCCCCCTCCCCCTCTCTCTCTCACTCTCGGAATCTCTGCCTGACCCTATCACGCCTCCATAGTCTCGCTCCCTAAACCCCTCTCTCCTGAACATCTCTCATAGCTTGCTTGCCAAAGCGAAAGAGCAAGAGAACGTTAGTCCAGTGGAGGCAGCAGAGAGAAAGAGGAGGACGGTCAGATCGTGGTCACAGGTGGCCGATGAGGATGTAGAGGATGACGAAGAGAGGGTCGAGAAGGGGATTGGCAGGAGAGTGAACGAGGACATTGGAGACGGCAGAGAAAACCACAGAGAGAAAAAGAAAGAGAGAGAGAGGTTGAACGAAGGAGAGATAAAGATAAAGAGATAATGTTACAATTCAACTTTGATTGAAAGATATAGATATGATGAGAGGGATTGTGCAGAACAGATTGAGAAGCAGGTGCGGAGAAGAAAGAGGAAGGTTCTTTGGGAAGATGCTATTCTTTCTCTCATTTCAGAAGAGAAAAGTGGCGTTTGCTGTGCAGACCTGCGTCGATTACGATGGCGCCCTTGACAGGGAATCGCCCGTTCAAGATTATACAGTATCCTTCTCCAAGGGAGCCTTCATTCACATATACCTGGTTGGCCATGACAGGTAGAAAGGAACAGAAGTGACAGAGAGAAAGAGCGAGAGAGAGAGAGAGAGAGAGAGATTAGAGGAAGTAGACAGACTCTGCAGCGTTACTCTTCGGATTGGTGGGTCGGTCGTCGAGTTGAACAGGGTGCAACTCTTGGCTTTGTGCCAACTGGCCAACGCCTCTTGAGATACGAAACGGATGAAGCAGAAGAGGAGGAAGTGGAAGAGGAAGAAGAGAGAGAAAAGAGGGAGGAGAGGGAAGAAGACATGCAGAGAACATTCGACGACTCGCGAGGGATCAGGGTGCGCAAGAAGAAAAAGAAACGAGAGACCGCAGAGTTAGTGACAGTCCTCCTTTGACACTTCCTTGGCCTTGGAGGGAAATTCACATCTTCTAGATAATGAGAGATAGGCAACTATTTTTTAGCTCAGACATGCTTCGGTCTGCGGACATGTTGAAACGATAGCATTATCTCCGAATCTGGAAGGAAGAACGGGAGAGTAGAGGAGAGAGTGTGGGGAGTGAGGAGAGCAGAGACACAGAGAGAGATGGAGGAAGATGTCTATCAGATACAGGCAGCCATCACTGGGACAGTTAAGGCAAGGCTTCACGATGGAAGAGACCTTCAAACCATATTCGAGCAACGAACGATCAAGAAGGGAGAGAAGAATTGGGAAACAGAGCGGAAGATAGAGAAAGGTAGAGCGAGAGGGTGGGAGAAGGGAGAGAGATTGAGAGAGAAAGAGGGAGAGGGAGAGGAAGAGAGAGAGAGGGATAGTAGGATAGAGAGCGAGAGGGTGGGAGAAGGGAGAGAGATTGAGAGAGAAAGAGGGAGAGGGAGAGGAAGAGAGAGAGAGGGATAGTAGGATAGAGAGCGAGAGGGTGGGAGAAGGGAGAGAGATTGAGAGAGAAAGAGGGAGAGGGAGAGGAAGAGAGAGAGGGATAGTAGGATAGGGATCGAAGAAGACTGAATGAAGGAGATAGAGAAAGATGGAGAGGAAAAGAGATGATATTAATGTGTTGAGGGGGAAGGAGAGAGAGAGACACATAAAATAAGGTTTAGCGGAAGACAACAATTTAATATGAGGGCATTGCTTGCGGAAAGAAGGGGCCAAAGCTAGGAGGAAGCTGAAAATGGAAAGAGAGAGAGATATAGAAAAAGAGCGAGAAACACAGAAACACAGTGTGTAAGAGAGTGAGAGTGAGAGAGAGAGAGAATGAAAGAGGGAGATAGGGAGAGAGGGAGATTGAGAGATACTATTTGACAGGTCGACACCCACGCACAAGAAGAAGAAAGGGACACAGTCTTTCGCAATGGACGACGTCTCCCCATATATCGTCGTCCCGTCTACAAGGCCTGTCATCTTTCTCGGCCCATGTGGGCAGGTCAGAACAAAAGAGAGAGAGAGACAGAGAGAGAGAGAGAGAGAGAGAGAGATGAAATAGTGAGAGAGAGAGAGATAGAGAGATGAGATAGAGAGAGTGAATTGAATTTAGAGAAGCACCCTGACTCGTCGACTCCATGCTGCTCTTCACCGATCAGTAGCCCGTCGCTTTTCTGGTCGCATCAGAATTCTTCGTACATCTCTGGGAGAGAAGAAGGCGCTCGCTTCTGACTACGGTTTGTTCCATTTTAGTGTTTTCTCATCGTTTAAGTGATTTTTGATTGTCTAGCGCTTGGAGCATCTCCCCTCTCTCTTCTTCCTCTCTCTCTCTCTCTCTCTCTCTCTCTCTCTCACTCTCCCTACCCTTATCCATCTCTCGCTCTCTTTCCATCCAAGTTCTCTCTTCATGTCTTTCTATTTCTCTGAATGAGATGCTTCCAAGTTGCCAATTCAGTCGCCGTGTTGTCCGCATGAGAAGTAGCGATTCAGAATGAGAAGCGTCAATCAAAACGAATACACCGTGGATATGATGAGACGCACGATGAACACGCTCACGACATAATGTGACAGCTGAGAGCAGGGAAAGGAGTGAGGGAGTGTGAGAGGATGAGAGGGTTTTAGAGAGTTAGAGAGAGAGAGACAGAGGATGAGAGAGTGAGAGAGTGTGAGAGGGTATGAGAGAGGATGAGAGAAGATGAGAGAGTGTGAGAGTGTGAGAGGATGAGAGGGCATGAGAGAAGATGAGAGAGAGAGAGAGTGTGAGAGGGCTTGAGAGAAGATGAGAGAGTGAGAGAGGGAAAGGATGAGAGGGCATGAGAGAAGATGTGAGAGTATGATACCAAGAGTGAGAGAGCATGAGCTAGAGAGAGCAGAAAGGACGAGAGATGGGAAGACACAAACTATCAAGAGAATGAAAGGAAAGGCGTCATCTCTGGAACAGCACAGTCCTCTACCGTATCTTTCGGTAGGGATAACAGGATTTCCGGCTGGCAGCGCAGTTCTTTGGCTGAGTCGAGATGAGAAACGCGGCGCTACTGAGATGCTCAAGTGGCTGTCTTAGCTAAACAACACTAATGCAGATATCCATGCATGTTTGACAGAGAAGAGAGAGGGAGAAGGAGAGCGACAGAGAGAGAGACAGAGAGAGAGGGAAAGAGACAGAGAGAGACAGAGAGAGAGAGAGAGAGAGAGAGAGAGAGACATAAGAAGCGGATGCGCTGTGATATGGTCGCTATCGTTTGCTGTGCGCAAGCGAACCGGCGAAAAGGAGTGCAAAAGCGATAATCACCATTGTATCGTCGCTATTTGGAAAAGGTGAAGAAAGCCAAGTGGATTGAGTGGGTGATGAGTGGGGAGGATGAGAGAGGGGAGAAAAGAATCGAGAAAGAGAAAGAGAGAGAGAGAGAGAGAGAGAGAGAGAGAGAGAAAGACAGAGAAAGAGAGGAAGAACGAGTGAAAATGAGTGAAGAGAAAAGCAGCTACTGAGCACAGACGGAGGTGCCAGATGGTCGTCCGGAGAAGAGATGGTGAAGAGAGAGAGAGAGAGAGAGAGAGAAAGATGGAGATAGAGAGAGACAGAGAGAGAGAAATAGGCGATGAATTGCAGCGGTCGCTCTCTGCTCTCTCCATCAACGCCTTTCAGACAATTAGGCCTAGCAGAATGTGGCGCGACCAAGAGAGTTAAGTAGAGGAAGAAATCGAGAGACAAGAAAGAAAAGATCAGGGGAAAAGAGAGGGTCAAAGAAAGCGAGAGTTATAAGAGAGAGCAGAGTTGGGAGATTTGGCAATGATAAGCGCCCAGTACTTCTTTTTGCTGCTGCTGGGTGCATCATCATGGCAAAGTGTGTAAGAGGAACGAAATGAGGGGACGTCGAGAGGGGGCGATTGATGCAGAGAGAGAGAGAGAGAGACAGGCAGACAGAGAGAGAGAGAGAGAGAGAGAGAGAGAAAGAGAAAAAGATTGATAGAGTAAGAGAACGGGAACGTCTGGGGATGAATTAGACATTGAAACACCCTCACCTTCTCTCATTCCTTCATATTTCATAGCTACAGTAAAAAAAAAGACTGAGATGTTCCGGTTATCGTTCACCCTTTCATGGAATTTAGTTTACCAAAAAAAAAAGAATTCTGCAAGAAGCTGTGAGATCAGACGAGTAGAAGCGCTTTTCCATTGTTTGAGTTGATTTAAACAAATAGTATCAGTTCAAAATGATAAAAACCCAATTTTAACACAGTGCTATAAATATAACCGAGAGTTACATGGAATACAGAACTAATGGAAATGGGAGAAGAAAGGAAGAGAGATCTTTAGATGCAGACGAGCGCGAGCTGCGCACGCTGACTGCCTTGACAGACGACCTCTCTCTGCTGCTCCTGGATGCTCCCCATCTGGAGACTCTCGCTGATATCGCCAGACTCCCACTCGCTCCCCTCACCATCTTCATCAAGATCTCCCATCGAAAGGTTCTCTCTTTCCAAAGATAGAACAGATACAATGGGGATGATTAGATCCTGATTCGTCTTCTTCGCAAGACTGGCTGTCCTGCCTCGGACGTGGCTGGAGCAGATGTCCTCAACTCACTTCCTAATGGTTTACTTACTCTGTTCAATAACATTGTATTCATCATCTGATTACAGTACTCAAAAAAAGAAAGATTATTCAAGGTGGGTTCTCGCTGATAATCGAAGAACGTGGACTGGAAGACGCGACAGAGAGAATCTGCTCCTTCCTTCATCAGTATTGGCTGGCTGCCAACCCACAGCATCCCATTCTTAGACAGCAGAGCAGCATAATTTCCACTGCCATTGCTTCTAGCTCGTAATCCAAGGAGAGCGGGAGAGAGAGAGATAGAGAGAGAGAGAGAGAGAGAGAGAAAGGAGAGAGATGTAAAGGGAGAGAGAGAGGGAATGGGAGGGAGAGAGATGTAATAGAAGGAAAGAGAGTGAGTGTGGTGTAATATAACTGGAATTTCTTTGCTACTGTCTTGAACTAGTATTAACTGTATGCATACATATTTTGGATGGGTATCAATAAGAAAAGAGTGTGCGCCTTAGAGAGAAAATGAGAGATGGAGGGAGCGAGAAAGAGTGAACCATAGATCAAGAATGCAACTAGAGAGAATGAAAGTTCGAAAGTGAAGAGGGACTCTTACTGCCATGAGTCCGTCCACAACGAGTGGCATCACAACATCCCATTATCCCGATCGTAAATACGTTGCAGCAGGAATCGTGTACATTGAAATGGCATAAAGTTAGCTAATTGCAAGATAAGCAAGAAAGTCTACTGCCTCAAATCACGCTTTGCACTTCAACAGTGAACAAGATCTCACGTTCAGGCAAACAAAACAAACTTTATCTCCTTAAGCAGTTAACATTTACAATCATAAATGGTGACTGTGCGAGATATAATTGTGTGATTCAATAATTAATAAATAAACATGAACGCACTGGGAGCAAAATAGCAGAATGAACGTGTGTAAGCAAGAGGAAATATTAGCAAAAACGATAGGAAGTGAAGGGCCTGGTGACGCTCACTTTAATGGCTTTCTTCACTTTTGACGACAGAATTTCCGATGCCTCCAGCGCTGTTCTTCTGCTGATCCGACCTTGCTTTCGTTCTGCACAAACATAGGGAATGAGATAGTGTTTGCGATTGAGAGAGGAAAAGAATGCATGAAAGGGAAACGGCTAACGTTGCATAAATCCAGTAGTGTGCCCAGAGGTTGCAGACAGATCCCTCTATCTCATTCTTCTTAGCATCATCGCCACAAGGAAACGTGATGACGAGCAGGAATGCATCTAGTATGGGGAAAAAGGACTTCTAGAGCAACATACATTGGTTCCAGAAACCTTCAATTAACATACCAACAAATGCGTTGAGGATAGCGTAGGGGATCGCAGTCAGTCCGCGCTGGGGCTTATTCGCAACAGTGTAGAGGTGTCGAGAACGGAGTGGCAGGACCTAAATGGATAGAAAGTATCGTAATACAAACAGTTTAATAGTAGAAGTGAGTAGGACCTCGTTGATCGAGTGAAGCGCAACATGCTTAACGACCACTCTGAGCGAGCCTGTCATTGAACTGCAGGAGCTGAGTATTTCCTTGATGTCTCCCTTGCCTAATCAGGAAATAATTATTTACTCATGTGTTTAATCATCATGAGATTAGAAAAATTCTGATTCGAACCGCCCGAGAGGGGGGAAAAGAAAAGCGATGGCAAGTTGGGAAGATCCTGCGCTGCAGGGCGTTTAAATGCAACCGTTAGATTCTCCTGAGAACTAGTAAATTTTAGTCCCAGAAACATTGTTACCAACGAATATAAAAACCTTCTGTACGGGACCTTTGCAGCCCTTGAACACCCGACGCTCGTTCTCAAGCTCCATCTGCGAAATGACAGGAGATAAATGAACGCATCCCAATATATTAATAACTGACGATCTTCAGTGTTCCAATGATTGTCGCGTAGAGAGGGTAGAGCTCATCCGAACAGTTCCTGGCAAGGTCGTATAGCGTTTCATATGAAATTCCTTTCATGCCGCGAGCAGCTGATTTGAATAGCTCCTATGAAGATAAAGAAGATCTTAAATTATATATTTAGATTCAACCTCGCCACGGGCAATGTCTTCGCGATTGTTGCCCAATTGGAGGAAGAAATTTCCTATCTTCGTTGGCGAAAATTTTCCGTCCCCGAACATTGCATTAGCATTAAGCGTATTAGTCTGAGAGTTAAATAGATTAATTTACATAACTAATATAAAAAAAATAATTGGGCACGCCTGTCTATATTCGACGGATTCGAAGTTGCCATTCTCTCCTTCGCCGTCTGAATCGAAGCCCGACCCTCGAGGGAGTAGAATGTCTCGTGGCATGTCGGCGAGAGTGCTCGCAGTCGCATCTGAATGCAGTCCATTGCGTAAGCAGCCATTCTTAAAAATCTAGCAAAATGGCTGTTCACCATGGTCGTCGTGATCAAATCCACCTGCGGTCTGCTTCATCCTCTTAACAGCACCCAGTGCTTCCTCGACGACATCCTCTGCAATCTTGACGGCATCACTCACAGGCCGGACCCGGTCACGATTCCCGCTGTTAAATCGCCGCTCCATCTGATAAGCCACCCTGATAGCAAATTATCACAAAATACCAACACATAAATAGTAACCTAGCCAACTTAAATTTGTAACAAGTATTGCTTCAAAGCATAAGAGTAGATTTTAATTTTCAAGTCTGAGCACAAAATTTGTATTTCTCGAACTCACCCACACCCTTGCATACTGTACTTTGTCACGAAATATTGTGAACGCTAGAAAAGACTAACGCGCACGACCTACGTTAGGTATGAAATTCTCTTAATTAGGATCGAGTTTCTCATTCTGAAACACCGGAGGAGACCAAAGGAAAACCGCAATTCAATTCACAATTATCTCATGACTTTGTATCATTTTTTTTTTGATTCGCATATTTGTGCCTATACTAGCGTGCCTTCGTCACGCTACTGGCCTTCGGCCTGGTCAATGGCCACCGGGGCTATCGCCCCGGTGGCCATTTCCCGATTTAAGAAGGTATAAGTGGGGGTCGTTAGTCCAGCGAGGGTTACTTTGTTGTGTTTGATTCAGGTTTCGCTCTTCTAGCAATGAAAAACTTTGAGCTATTGCTAAGAAAAAAAAATTGGAGAAAAATGAGCCAATCGGACCCAAGCATCGGACGCCAGCACGCATTGGATGCCTGCGTCCCACACCTCGAGCAGCCGTTAAAACAGCCGCCCTGCATACCTCCTTAAGCGAGCCGAATTGCTTGATTACGTTTATGCTCGGCCAGCCCCATCCAGCGGCGCAACCTATATTAGACGGTTTTTGCCACAGGCCATTTTGTGAAGGATTGCTGGCCCAAGCCCGAGTTCAATGGGAGGAGTGAACGTAATACCAAGACGAATATTTCTCTTTGTTTTTTATTCTTATATCTTTTATTCTTATATCTTATCATTATTACTAATATTATTATTATTATTATATGTGTGAGTCGCTTAGACACGGTAGATTGGATGCATATACAATGAATTCGCAAACGCAATCGAAAAGCACTTGATCATGCATGCACTTGACCACGCACGTAGTATTAAATCCTTTAGAATGGCTCTTTTTATTTAATTTTCTTTAGTTAAATAAGATTTATAAATAGAAATTAAGTTTTCCAAAATGTGCAAAAACTTTGTACTCGGCCGGGCATCGAACCTGGGTTCTTTGGACATCTCAGTGAGCTCCTTAGCATAAGACCAAAGAGGCTTACTGCTGACCTCACTCTGCCTTTCCCAAGTCAGCGGTGAGATGTTAGATGCAGAATGGCAAAGAAACGAGGGTCATATTCACGTTCGTGTCCATATCTTCGTGCAGAAGTATCGGATTTTCATAATCTTGACGGCAGAGAGCTTGTAATCCGCGACTCTCTTTAGAACTAACTTATGAGCCAAAAATTCCAACTCCTTGCCCCTAAAAAAAATACTGACCTACGAAATATCGATTTTTCCAGCGGTAACATATGAAATAAAATAGCTCATTATACTGTTTTTTCATCCTTATGCCATTAAAAATAGTCCCCCGAACGTTAACTCGAGTATCAGGCCTAAATTTGCACGAGAACATGGTCGACCCCATATGTAGATCAAAAATGCATTTTACGCAAAAGTTTTGTATGAGAGAATTGTTACCCTATTCCTAAGCTACGGATTGGTATATAAGATATAGCCATATGTTCTAAAACCGAGGAAAAAAATGTCAGGAAAGTGACCTAAATTTCACCTCACCCTCAGGGCACTTTCCCGGAAACCCAGCCTAACCCTAATAGGCTCATATGGAAGCCAGTTCAATTCTTAACAAGATGCTCCTAGTCCCATCCCGATACGTTCCCTACTTCTTGAGATATAAAAGTTCAAAGTTGGTCCCTAACAAAAAAAAATATCCCTTTTTTTTATATATCCAAAAAAATATCCCTTTTTGATATCCCTGATGCGCAAAAGTTTACAAGTCATACATTAAAAGATGCGCCTTGAAAAACTGCATCGATAGGACCCGACAATCAACCAATCGTATTTACAGATTTTGAGAAAAAAGGCAAAAACCTTCGAAAAAGTGCCCTTTTTGGAAAATAAATTCCCACCGATCTACCAATTGATCTACGAAATCGAACTTCTGGTCATTGGTAGATTCCCCCCTGATGAATCGACTACTATTTTTGTTGTTTTTGTAGGTGACCTAGAAAAAGAGAAATTCCACCTCAAATTTTAACGAGTGACCCCCCTTTGCGGCGCCGGCGCCGGCGCCGGCGCCAACCAAAAATTTCCAAACCCTCATAGGACGATAGCCGAGACTTCAATGTACCTTTTTGGAAAGTTTCATCCAAATCCACCAATCCTGCCGCCCACAGGAATCAATTTGCCGTAACCGGTAAATTACGTTTTTACGTTGTTTAGTCTATAGACTAGCGGAGCTATGGGGGGACCTGGTTTCAGTATCTTTGCCCATTATCTCCCTTGGAGTGTCCGCTATGTCCTAGCATTGAATTTGTTTAGTTTTAACTCATATAAAAGCGCGCAAAAGGGTGTGATCGCGCGCGACTCCGAACCTGGGTCGGTAGAATATCTGCGTGCGATGAAAATGTACCAAAAAGCCACAAAATAATTCATATCTCGAATATGCCTGGATTAAATGAGAAGTATTACCCACCATTCGATAGCTAATTTTGGCTCTATCTGAATAAAAATATGCCCCAAAAAGTGTCAGTGATAGCTATGGTCGAAAAAGTGGCCTAAACATTCTCGGACCAAAAGTAGATCAAAAACGTCATTGTATGAAAACGTTTTGTATGAGACATTTGTTCGCCTTCTCGAGAGCTACAGAATTATATATAACATGTAGGCATAATACCAATCCCCGAGAAAAAACAGCCGCGGAAATGGCCTCCCAAAATTTGACATTTCACGGCCCCTTCAGGACACATTTTCCGAAACCCAGCCAAACGTGAGTAGGCTCATTTCAAAGCTCTCCAAAAACTAAACAATATTCAGAATGTCCCATCCCGCTCCGGCCCCAAATCTCCGAGTATTGATTTTTCAAAGGTTCGCTCCTAACAAAATGGATCCGCCTGTTTTTGCCCCCGATCGATATGACCCAATGTATTTAGCCCCACAATCTATATATCAGTGCATGCGACTTGAAAAACTACATCATATATGTCGAAAACAGAAAATGCGCCCTTTGAAAATTTGAGTTAGTGAGCAAATACAGAGCAAAAAAGGGCGAAAAAACGGGGTAAAATTTTGGGAACGCCCACTTCAAAAACCATTCGACGGAATTCACCCAATTTGTGTCCTATTAATCTTGAAGAGATTCCCTATCAGTGACTATTTTTTCTAGTTTCCCATCTTCTCCCAAACGAAAGATGCAAACGCTCAAAATGGCCAACCCAGCGTAAGCGCGCGCCGAAAAGTTGCAACTTTGATCGCTGGCGCCACCCCCAAACCCAAAACCCAAAAATCCGAAACCCATACCAAAACGTAGCCCCAATATTCATTTACCATCCTAAAAAAGCCCCACTCGAAAATCTCAACTCCCCCGCCCACGACGCCGCTCCGCGCAAACCCGGTAAATCCCTTGGAGTCTCCGCTATGTCCTAGCATTTTAATCTTTGCATTGGGGGTCGAATTAAAGCGCGCAAAAGGGTTTGCCCGCTCGCGGCTCCGAACCTGGGTCGTTAGAAATTCTGCGTACGACGAAAATGCACCAAAAAGCCACAAAATAATTCATATCTCGAATATGCCTTGATTAAATGAGAAGTATTACCCACCATTCGATAGCTAATTTTAGGCTCTATCTGAATAAAAATATGCCCCAAAAAGTGTCAGTGATAGCTATGGTCGAAAAAGTGGCGTTTTAGCGTTTTCGAGATAGTGAGCAAATACAGAGCAAAAAAGGGCCAAAAAACGGGGTAAAATTTTGGCCACGCCCACAGGAAAGACCCTCAGGCGGAATTCGCCCATTTTGTGTCCTATTAATCTTGAAGTCATGCTCTATCAACTACTATTTTTTCCAGCTTCCCATCTTCGCCCAAACAAAAGATACAAACGCTCAAACTCGCCAACCCAGCGCAAGCGCGCGCCGAAAAGTTCCAACTTTGGCCGCCGGCGCCACCCCCAAACCCAAATCCCAAAAATCCGAAACCCATACCAAAACGTAGCCCCAATATTCATTTATCATCCTAAAAAAACGCCACTCAAAAATCTCAACTCCCCCGCCCACCACGCCGCTCCGCGCAAACCCGGTCAATAATGAACAAGCGTTGTTAAGTATACTCTCGCACTAGCGGAGCTATGGGGGGACCTGGTTTCAGTATCTTTGCCCATTCTCTCCCTTGGAGTGCTCGCTATGTCCTAGCATTCAGAACTTTGCATTAGGGGTAATAATAAAACGTGCAAAAGGGTTTGCCAGCGCGCGACTCCGAACCTGGGTCGGTATAGGATATCTGCGTGCGATGAAAATGTACCAAAAAGCCACAAAATAATTCATATCTCGAATATTCCTGGATGCTATGAGAAGTATCACCCACCGTTGGATAGCTAATTTTAGGCTCTATTCGAATAAAAATATGCCCCAAAAAGTGTCAGTGATAGCTAAGGTCGAAAAAGTGGCCTAAACCTTCTGACCCCAAAAGTAGATCAAAAAAATCGAAATATCAAAACCTTCTGTATGAGACATTTGTTCGCCTTCTCGAGAGCTACAGAATGATATATAACATGTTGCCATAAGGCCAATCCCCGAGAAAAAACAGCCACGGAAAAGGCCTCCCAAAAATTCGACATTTTACGGCCCCATCAGGACACCTTTTCCGAAACCCAGCGAAACGTGAGTAGGCTCATTTTAAAGCTCTCCAAAAATTAAACAATATTCTGAATGTCCCGTCCCGCTCCGATCCTAAATCTCCGAGTATTGATTTTTCAAATGTTCGCTCCTAACAAAATGGGTTCGCTACATTATCGATCGCTGCCGGAAAACTATTGCCCTGAGGGGGGAGGAAAGCATGTCAGATGATGTATTTCGAGGAGTTCTTTCGAATAAGGACAAAAAATCGACATGTTTCATATAGCGTTTTCGAGATAGTGAGCAAATACAGAGCAAAAAAGGGCCAAAAAAAGGGGTAAAATTTTGGCCACGCCCACAGGAAAGACCCTCAGGCGGAATTCGCCCATTTTGTGTCCTATTAATCTTGAAGACATGCTCTATCAACCACTATTTTTTCCAGCTTCCTATCTTCTCCCAAACAAAAGATACAAACGCTCAAACTCGCCAACCCAGCGCAAGCGCGCGCCGAAAAGTTGAAACTTTGGCCGCCGGCGCCGACCCCAAAACCAAAACCCAAAAATCCCAAACCAATACCATTCATTTACCATCCTAAAAAAACCCCACCAAAAAATCTCACCCAAACCGCCCACCACGCCGCTCCGCGCAAACCCGGTCAATAATGAACAAGCGTTTCTAAGTACATTCTCTAACTAGCGGAGCTATGGGGGGACCTGGTTTCAGTATCTTTGCCCATTCTCTCCCTTGGAGTCTCCGCTATGTCCTAGCATTTTAATCTTTGCATTGGAGGTCGAATTAAAACGCGCAAAAGGGTTTGCCCGCGCGCGACTCCGAACCTGGGTCGGTAGAATATCTGCGTGCGATGAAAATGCACCAAAAAGCCACAAAATAATTCATATCTCGAATATGCCTGAACGAATACCGACGACCAACCTATCATTCGATAGCTAATTTTAGGCTCTATTCGAATAAAAATGTGCCCCAAAAAGTGTCAGTGATAGCTAAAGTCGAAAAAGTGGCCTAAACATTCTCGGACCAAAAGTAGATCAAAAACGTCATTGTATGAAAACGTTTTGTATGAGACATTTGTTCGCCTTCTCGAGAGCTACAGAATGATATATAACGTGTTGCCATAAGGCCAATCCTCGAGAAAAAACAGCCACGGAAAAGGCCTCCCAAAAATTCGACATTTCACGGCCCCCTCAGGACACCTTTTCCGAAACCCAGCGAAACGTGAGTAGGCTCATTTTAAAGCTCTCCAAAAACTAAACAATATTCTGAATGTCCCGTCCCGCTCCGATCCTAAATCTCCGAGTATTGATTTTTCAAAGGTTCGCTCCTAACAAAATGGGTCCGCCTGTTTTTGCCCCCGATCGATATGACCCAATGTATTTAGCCCCACAATCTATATATCAGTGCATGCGACTTGAAACACTACATCAAATATGTCGAAATCAGAAAATGCGCCTTTTGAAAATTTGAGTTAGTGAGCAAATACAGACGAAAAAAGGGCCAAAAAACGGGGTAAAATTTTGGCCACGCCCACTTCAAAAACCCTCATTCGGAATTCGCCCAATTTGTGTCCTATTAATCTTGAAGACATTCCCTATCTGCCACTATTTTTTTCCTTACCCAACTCCTCTCCATTCAAAAGATACAAACGCTCAAACTCGCCAACCCAGCGCAACCGCGCGCCAAAAAGTTGCAACTTTGGCCGCCGGCGCCGACCCCAAACCCAAAACCCAAAAATCCCAAACCAATACCAAAACGAAGCCCCAATATTCATTGTCCATCCTAAAAACCTAAAAAAACTCCACTCGAAAAACTCAACCCCGCCGCCCACCACGCCGCTCCGCGCAAACCCGGTAAATAAACCACAAGCAATGCTAAGTATACACTCTAACTAGCGGAGCTATGGGGGGACCTGGTTTCAGTATCGCCGCCCATTATCTCCCTTGGAGTGCGCGCTATGTCCTAGCATTCAGAACTTTGCATTAGGGGTAATAATAAAACTTGCAAAAGGGTTTGCCCGCGCGCGACTCCGAACCTGGGTCGTTAAGAAAATCTGCGTGCGATGAAAATGCACCAAAAAGCCACAAAATAATTCATTTCTCGAATATGCCTTGACCAAATCTAAAGGTTCAACTACCATTCGATAGCTAATTTTAGGCTCTATCTTAATAAAAATATGCCCCAAAAAGTGTCAGTGATAGCTAAGGTCGAAAAAGTGGCCTGAACTTTCTGACCCCAAGAGTAGATCAAAAACATCGGAATATCAAAACGGTTTGTATGATACAGTTGTTCGCCTTCGCAAAAGCTACAGAATGATATTTAACACGTTGCCATAACTCCAACATCCGAGAAAAAACAGCCGCGGAAATGGCCTCCCAAATTTTTGAGATTTTACGGCCCCCTTAGGGTACTTTCCCGGAATCCCAGCCAAACGGGAATAGGCTCATTCCAAAGCTCTCGTAAAACTGTACAATATTCAGAATGTCCCATAACGCTCCGGTCCCAATTCTCCGAGTATTGATTTTTCAAAAGTTCGCTCCTAACAAAATGGGTCCGCCTGTTTTTGCCCTCGATCGATATGACCCAATGTCTTTTTTTCCACAATGTACATATCAAAACATGCGCCTTGAAAAACTACATCATATATGTCGGAAAGAGAAAAAGTTAATTTTGAAAATTTGAGTTAGTGAGAAAAAACAGAGCAAAAAAGGGCCAAAAAACGGGGTAAAAGTTTGGCCACGCCCCCTGGCCACCCCTGAGGCACTATCAACAAACCAACCAGTAATCTTAATAATTAAGACATGGGCTATCGACTCATATTTTTTTCATTCCCCAACTCCTCTCCGTTCAAAAGATGCAATCGCTCAAAGTGGCCAACCCAGCGCAACCTCGCGCCAAAAAGTTGCAACTTCGGCCGCTGGCGCCACCCCCAAACCCAAAACCCAAAAATCCCAAACCAATACCAAAAGGTAGACCCAATATTCATTTACCATCCTAAAAAAACCCCACCAAAAAATCTCACCCCCACCGCCCACCACGCCGCTCCGCGCAAACCCAGTAAATAATCGACAAGCGTTTCTAAGTATACACTCTAACTAGCGGAGCTATGGGGGGACCTGGTTTCAGTATCTTTGCCCATTATCTCCCTTGGAGTGTCCGCTATGTCCTAGCATTGTTTAAATCTAATAGGGACTTGTATAAAAGCGCGCAAAACGGTTTGCCCGCGCGCGACTCCGAACCTGGGTCGTTAGAAAATCTGCGTGCGATGAAAAAGCACCAAAAAGCCACAAAATAATTCATTTCTCGAATATGACTGAACGAATACCGACGAACAACATATCATTCGATAGCTAATTTTACGCTCTATTCGAATAAAAATATGCCCCAAAAAGTGTCAGTGATAGCTAAGGTTGAAAAAGTGCCCTGAACCTTCTGACCCCAAAAGTAGATCAAAAACGTTGTTGTATGAAAAAGTTTTGTATGAGAAATTTGTTCACCTTCGCAAAAGCTACAGAATGATATATAACACGTTGCCATAACTGCAACATCCGAGAAAAAACAGCCGCGGAAATGACCTCCCAAAAATTTGACATTTCACGGCCCCCTTAGGGTACTTTCCCGGAAACCCAGCCAAACGGGAGTAGGCTCATTTCAAAGCTCTCCAAAAACTGTTCAATATTCTGAATATCCCGTCCTGCTCCAATCCCTAGTCTCCGAGTATTGATTTTTCAAAGGTTCGCTCCTAACAAAATGGGTTCGCTACATTATCGATCGCTGCCGGAAAACTATTGCCCTGAGGGGGGAGGAAAGCATGTCAGATGGTGTATTTCGAGGAGTTCTTTCGAATAAGGACAAAAAATCGACATGTTTCATATAGCGTTTTCGAGATAGTGAGCAAATACAGAGCAAAAAAGGGTCAAAAAACGGGGTAAAATTTTGGCCACGCCCACAGGAAAGACCCTCGGGCGGAATTCGCCCAATTTGTGTCCTATTAATCTTGAAGACATTCCCTATCAGCCACTATTTTTTCCAGCTTCCCATCTTCTCCGAAACAAAAGATACAAAAGCTCAAAGTGGCCAACCCAGCGCAAGCGCGCGCCGAAAAGTTGCAACTTTGGCCGCTGGCGCCACCCCCAAACCCAAATTCCAAAAATCCGAAACCCATACCAAAACGTAGCCCCAATATTCATTTACCATCCTAAAAAAACCCCACTCGAAAATCTCACTCCCACCGCCCACAACGCCGCCCCGCGCAAACCCGGTCAATAATCGACAAGCGTTTCTAAGTATACTTTCTAACTAGCGGAGCTATGGGGGGACCTGGTTTCAGTATCGCCGCCCATTATCTCCCTTGGAGTCTTCGCTATGTCCTAGCATTGGTTTTGTTTAATTAGGGTTCACACAAAAGAGCGCAAAACGGTTTGCCCGCGAGCGACTCCGAACCTGGGTCGGTATAGGATATCTGCGTGCGATGAAAATATACCAAAAAGCCACAAAATAATTCATATCTCGAATATGCATGTATCAAATCCCATGATCTACCTATCATTCGATAGCTAATTTTAGGCTCTATCTGAACAAAAATATGCCCCAAAAAGTGTCAGTGATAGCTATGGTCGAAAATGTGGCCTAAACATTCTCGGACCAAAAGTAGATCAAAAAAGTCAAAATATGAAAACGTTTTGTATGAAACATTTGTTCGCCTTCTCGAGAGCTACAGAATGATATATAACATGTTGCTATAACACCAACTCCTGAGAAAAAACAGCCGCGGAAATACCCTCCCAAAATTTCGACATTTCACGGCCCCCTTAGGGTACTTTCCCGGAATCCCAGCCAAACGGGAGTAGGCTCATTTCAAAGCTCTCCAAAACCTAAATAATATTCTGAATGTCCTGCCCCGCTCCGATCCTAAATCTTCCAGTATTGATTTTTCAAATGTTCGTTCCTAACAAAATGGGTCCGACTGTTTTTGCCCTCGATCGATATGACCCAATGTCTTTTTTTCCACAATGTATATATCAAAACATGCGCCTTGAACAACTACATCATATATGTCGAAAGCAGAAAATGCGCCTTTTGAAAATTTGAGTTAGTGAGAAAAAACAGAGTAAAAAAGGGCCAAAAAAGGGGGTCAAATTTTGGCCACACCCCCTGGCCACCCCTGAGGCACTATCAACAAACCAACCAGGAATCTTAATAATTAAGAGATGGGCTATCGACTCATATTTTTTTCGTTCGCCAGTTCCTCTCCGTTCAAAAGATGCAAACGCTCAAAGTGGCCAACCCGGCGCAAGCTCGCGCCAAAAAGGTTCAACTTTGGCCGCCGGCGCCGACCCCAAACCCCAAACCCAAAAATCCCAAACCAATACTAAAACGTAGCCCAAATATTCATTTTCCATCCTAAAAAAACCGCACTCGAAAATCTCACTCCCACCGCCCGCTACGCCGCTCCGCGCAAACCCAGTAAATAATCGACAAGCGTTTCTAAGTATACTCTCTAACTAGCGGAGCTATGGGGGGACCTGGTTTCAGTATCGCCGCCCATTATCTCCCTTAGAGTCTTCGCTATGTCCTAGCCTTTTAATCTTTGCATTGGGGGTGATATAAAAACGCGCAAAAGAGTTTGCCCGCGCGCGAATCCGAACCTGGGTCGTTAGAAAATCTGCGTGCGATGAAAATGCACCAAAAAGCCACAAAATAATTCATATCTCGAATATGCCTGAACGAATACCGACGACCAACCTATCATTCGATAGCTAATTTTAGGCTCTATTCGAATAAAAATGTGCCCCAAAAAGTGTCAGTGATAGCTAAAGTCGAAAAAGTGGCCTAAACATTCTCGGACCAAAAGTAGATCAAAAACGTCATTGTATGAAAACGTTTTGTATGAGACATTTGTTCACCTTCTCGAGAGCTACAGAATGATATATAACTTGTTGCCATAAGGCCAATCCCCGAGAAAAAACAGCCACGGAAAAGGCCTCCCAAAAATTCGACATTTCACGGCCCCCTCAGGACACCTTTTCCGAAACCCAGCCAAACGTGAGTAGGCTCATTTCAAAGCTCTCCAAAAACTAAACAATATTCTGAATGTCCCATCCCGCTCCGTCCCCAAATCTCCGAGTATTGATTTTTCAAAGGTTCACTCCTAACAAAATGGGTCCGCCTGTTTTTGCCCCCGATCGATATGACCCAATGTATTTAGCCCCACAATCTATATATCAGTGCATGCGACTTGAAACACTACATCAAATATGTCGAAATCAGAAAATGCGCCTTTTGAAAATTTGAGTTAGTGAGCAAATACAGACGAAAAAAGGGCCAAAAAACGGGGTAAAATTTTGGCCACGCCCACTTCAAAAACCCTCATTCGGAATTCGCCCAATTTGTGTCCTATTAATCTTGAAGACATTCCCTATCTGCCACTATTTTTTTCCTTACCCAACTCCTCTCCATTCAAAAGATACAAACGCTCAAACTCGCCAACCCAGCGCAACCGCGCGCCAAAAAGTTGCAACTTTGGCCGCCGGCGCCGACCCCAAACCCAAAACCCAAAAATCCCAAACCAATACCAAAACGAAGCCCCAATATTCATTGTCCATCCTAAAAACCTAAAAAAACTCCACTCGAAAAACTCAACCCCGCCGCCCACCACGCCGCTCCGCGCAAACCCGGTAAATAAACCACAAGCAATGCTAAGTATACACTCTAACTAGCGATGCTATGGGGGGACCTGGTTTCAGTATCGCCGCCCATTATCTCCCTTAGAGTCTTCGCTATGTCCTAGCCTTTTAATCTTTGCATTGGGGGTGATATAAAAACGCGCAAAAGAGTTTGCCCGCGCGCGAATCCGAACCTGGGTCGTTAGAAAATCTGCGTGCGATGAAAAAGCACCAAAAAGCCACTAAATAATTCATTTCTCGAACACGCCTGAACGAATACCGACGAACAACCTATCATTCGATAGCTAATTTTAAGCTCTATTCGAATAAAAATGTGCCCCAAAAAGTGTCAGTGATAGCTAAAGTCGAAAAAGTGGCCTAAACATTCTCGGACCAAAAGTAGATCAAAAACGTCATTGTATGAAAACGTTTTGTATGAGACATTTGTTCACCTTCTCGAGAGCTACAGAATGCTATATAACTTGTTGCCATAAGGCCAATCCCCGAGAAAAAACAGCCACGGAAATGGCCTCCCAAAAATTCGACATTTCACGGCCCCCTCAATACACCTTTTCCGAAACCCAGCCAAACGTGAGTAGGCTCATTTCAAAGCTCTCCAAAAACTAAACAATATTCTGAATGTCCCATCCCGCTCCGTCCCCAAATCTCCGAGTATTGATTTTTCAAAGGTTCACTCCTAACAAAATGGGTCCGCCTGTTTTTGCCCCCGATCGATATGACCCAATGTATTTAGCCCCACAATCTATATATCAGTGCATGCGACTTGAAACACTACATCAAATATGTCGAAATCAGAAAATGCGCCTTTTGAAAATTTGAGTTAGTGAGCAAATACAGACGAAAAAAGGGCCAAAAAACGGGGTAAAATTTTGGCCACGCCCACTTCAAAAACCCTCATTCGGAATTCGCCCAATTTGTGTCCTATTAATCTTGAAGACATTCCCTATCTGCCACTATTTTTTTCCTTACCCAACTCCTCTCCATTCAAAAGATACAAACGCTCAAACTCGCCAACCCAGCGCAACCGCGCGCCAAAAAGTTGCAACTTTGGCCGCCGGCGCCGACCCCAAACCCAAAACCCAAAAATCCCAAACCAATACCAAAACGAAGCCCCAATATTCATTGTCCATCCTAAAAACCTAAAAAAAACTCCACTCGAAAAACTCAACCCCGCCGCCCACCACGCCGCTCCGCGCAAACCCGGTAAATAAACCACAAGCAATGCTAAGTATACACTCTAACTAGCGGAGCTATGGGGGGACCTGGTTTCAGTATCGCCGCCCATTATCTCCCTTAGAGTCTTCGCTATGTCCTAGCCTTTTAATCTTTGCATTGGGGGTGATATAAAAACGCGCAAAAGAGTTTGCCCGCGCGCGAATCCGAACCTGGGTCGTTAGAAAATCTGCGTGCGATGAAAATGCACCAAAAAGCCACTAAATAATTCATTTCTCGAACACGCCTGAACGAATACCGACGAACAACCTATCATTCGATAGCTAATTTTAAGCTCTATTCGAATAAAAATGTGCCCCAAAAAGTGTCAGTGATAGCTAAAGTCGAAAAAGTGGCCTAAACATTCTCGGACCAAAAGTAGATCAAAAACGTCATTGTATGAAAACGTTTTGTATGAGACATTTGTTCACCTTCTCGAGAGCTACAGAATGATATATAACTTGTTGCCATAAGGCCAATCCCCGAGAAAAAACAGCCACGGAAAAGGCCTCCCAAAAATTCGACATTTCACGGCCCCCTCAGGACACCTTTTCCGAAACCCAGCCAAACGTGAGTAGGCTCATTTCAAAGCTCTCCAAAAACTAAACAATATTCTGAATGTCCCATCCCGCTCCGTCCCCAAATCTCCGAGTATTGATTTTTCAAAGGTTCACTCCTAACAAAATGGGTCCGCCTGTTTTTGCCCCCGATCGATATGACCCAATGTATTTAGCCCCACAATCTATATATCAGTGCATGCGACTTGAAACACTACATCAAATATGTCGAAATCAGAAAATGCGCCTTTTGAAAATTTGAGTTAGTGAGCAAATACAGACGAAAAAAGGGCCAAAAAACGGGGTAAAATTTTGGCCACGCCCACTTCAAAAACCCTCATTCGGAATTCGCCCAATTTGTGTCCTATTAATCTTGAAGACATTCCCTATCTGCCACTATTTTTTTCCTTACCCAACTCCTCTCCATTCAAAAGATACAAACGCTCAAACTCGCCAACCCAGCGCAACCGCGCGCCAAAAAGTTGCAACTTTGGCCGCCGGCGCCGACCCCAAACCCAAAACCCAAAAATCCCAAACCAATACCAAAACGAAGCCCCAATATTCATTGTCCATCCTAAAAACCTAAAAAAACTCCACTCGAAAAACTCAACCCCGCCGCCCACCACGCCGCTCCGCGCAAACCCGGTAAATAAACCACAAGCAATGCTAAGTATACACTCTAACTAGCGGAGCTATGGGGGGACCTGGTTTCAGTTTCTTTGCCCATTATCTCCCTTGGAGTCTTCGCTATGTCCTAGCTTTGAATTTGCTTAGTTTTAGCTTATATAAAAGCGCGCAAAAGGGTTTGCCCGCGCGCGACTCCGAACCTGGGTCGTTAGAAAATCTGTGTGTGATGAAAATGTACCAAAAAGCCACAAAATAATTCATATCTCGAATATGCCTGAACCAATACCGATGATCAACCTATCATTCGATAGCTAATTTTAGGCTCTATTCGAATAAAAATATGCCCCAAAAAGTGTCAGTGATAGCTAAGGTCGAAAAAGTGGCCTGAACATTCTGACCCCAAAAGTAGATCAAAAACATCGAAATATCAAAACCTTTTGTATGACACATTTGTTCACCATCTCCAGAGCTACATAATGATATATAACATGTAGGCATAATACCAATCCCCGAGAAAAAACAGCCGCGGAAAGGGCCTCCCAAAAATTTGACATTTCACGGCCCCCTCAGGCCACCTTTTCCGAAACCCAGCCAAACGGGAATAGGCTCATTCCAAAGCTCTCGTAAAACTGAACAATATTCTGAATGTCCCGTCTCGCTCCAATCCCAAATCTCCGAGTATTGAATTTTGAAAGGTTCGCCCCTAACAAAATGGGTCCGCCTGTTTTTGCCCCCGATCGATATGACCCAATGTATTTAGCCCGACAATTTATATATCAAAACATGCGCCGTGAAAAACTACATCATATATGTCGAAAGCAAAAAATGCGCCTTTTGAAAATTTGAGTTAGTGAGAAAAAACATAGTAAAAAAGGGCCAAAAAAGGGGGTCAAAATTTGGCCACGCCCCCTGGCCACCCCTGAGGCACTCTCAACAAACCAACCAGGAATCTTAATAATTAAGACATGGGCTATCGACTCATATTTTTTCCATTCACCAACTCCTCTCCATTCAAAAGATACAAACGCTCAAACTCGCCAACCCAGCGCAAGCGCACGCCGAAAAGTTCCAACTTTGGCCGCTGGCGCCACCCCCAAACCCAAATCCCAAAAATCCGAAACCCATACCATATCGTAGCCCCAATATTCATTTTCCATCCTAAAAAAACCGCACTCAAAAATCTCACTCCCACCGCCCACCACGCCGCTCCGCGCAAACCCAGTCAATAATGGACAAGCGTTTCTAAGTATACACTCTAACTAGCGGAGCTATGGGGGGACCTGGTTTCAGTATCGCCGCCCATTATCTCCCTTGGAGTGCGCGCTATGTCCTAGCATTCAGAACTTTGCATTAGGGGTAATAATAAAACTTGCAAAAGGGTTTGCCCGCGCGCGACTCCGAACCTGGGTCGTTAAGAAAATCTGCGTGCGATGAAAATGCACCAAAAAGCCACAAAATAATTCATTTCTCGAATATGCCTTGACCAAATCTAAAGGTTCAACTACCATTCGATAGCTAATTTTAGGCTCTATCTTAATAAAAATATGCCCCAAAAAGTGTCAGTGATAGCTAAGGTCGAAAAAGTGGCCTGAACTTTCTGACCCCAAGAGTAGATCAAAAACATCGGAATATCAAAACGGTTTGTATGATACAGTTGTTCGCCTTCGCAAAAGCTACAGAATGATATTTAACACGTTGCCATAACTCCAACATCCGAGAAAAAACAGCCGCGGAAATGGCCTCCCAAATTTTTGAGATTTTACGGCCCCCTTAGGGTACTTTCCCGGAATCCCAGCCAAACGGGAATAGGCTCATTCCAAAGCTCTCGTAAAACTGTACAATATTCAGAATGTCCCATAACGCTCCGGTCCCAATTCTCCGAGTATTGATTTTTCAAAAGTTCGCTCCTAACAAAATGGGTCCGCCTGTTTTTGCCCTCGATCGATATGACCCAATGTCTTTTTTTCCACAATGTACATATCAAAACATGCGCCTTGAAAAACTACATCATATATGTCGGAAAGAGAAAAAGTTAATTTTGAAAATTTGAGTTAGTGAGAAAAAACAGAGCAAAAAAGGGCCAAAAAACGGGGTAAAAGTTTGGCCACGCCCCCTGGCCACCCCTGAGGCACTATCAACAAACCAACCAGTAATCTTAATAATTAAGACATGGGCTATCGACTCATATTTTTTTCATTCCCCAACTCCTCTCCGTTCAAAAGATGCAATCGCTCAAAGTGGCCAACCCAGCGCAACCTCGCGCCAAAAAGTTGCAACTTCGGCCGCTGGCGCCACCCCCAAACCCAAAACCCAAAAATCCCAAACCAATACCAAAAGGTAGACCCAATATTCATTTACCATCCTAAAAAAACCCCACCAAAAAATCTCACCCCCACCGCCCACCACGCCGCTCCGCGCAAACCCAGTAAATAATCGACAAGCGTTTCTAAGTATACACTCTAACTAGCGGAGCTATGGGGGGACCTGGTTTCAGTATCGCCGCCCATTATCTCCCTTGGAGTCTTCGCTATGTCCTAGCATTGGTTTTGTTTAATTAGGGTTCACACAAAAGAGCGCAAAACGGTTTGCCCGCGAGCGACTCCGAACCTGGGTCGGTATAGGATATCTGCGTGCGATGAAAATATACCAAAAAGCCACAAAATAATTCATATCTCGAATATGCATGTATCAAATCCCATGATCTACCTATCATTCGATAGCTAATTTTAGGCTCTATCTGAACAAAAATATGCCCCAAAAAGTGTCAGTGATAGCTATGGTCGAAAATGTGGCCTAAACATTCTCGGACCAAAAGTAGATCAAAAAAGTCAAAATATGAAAACGTTTTGTATGAAACATTTGTTCGCCTTCTCGAGAGCTACAGAATGATATATAACATGTTGCTATAACACCAACTCCTGAGAAAAAACAGCCGCGGAAATACCCTCCCAAAATTTCGACATTTCACGGCCCCCTTAGGGTACTTTCCCGGAATCCCAGCCAAACGGGAGTAGGCTCATTTCAAAGCTCTCCAAAACCTAAATAATATTCTGAATGTCCTGCCCCGCTCCGATCCTAAATCTTCCAGTATTGATTTTTCAAATGTTCGTTCCTAACAAAATGGGTCCGACTGTTTTTGCCCTCGATCGATATGACCCAATGTCTTTTTTTCCACAATGTATATATCAAAACATGCGCCTTGAACAACTACATCATATATGTCGAAAGCAGAAAATGCGCCTTTTGAAAATTTGAGTTAGTGAGAAAAAACAGAGTAAAAAAGGGCCAAAAAAGGGGGTCAAATTTTGGCCACACCCCCTGGCCACCCCTGAGGCACTATCAACAAACCAACCAGGAATCTTAATAATTAAGAGATGGGCTATCGACTCATATTTTTTTCGTTCGCCAGTTCCTCTCCGTTCAAAAGATGCAAACGCTCAAAAAAAATATGAAAATGTGTTGTATGAGAAAGTTGTTCTCCTTCTCGAGAGCTACAGAATGGTATATAATATGTGGCATAAGCTTTAACTACCGAGAAGAAACGGAGGCCCAAAATGCGCTCCAAAAATTTTACACTTCACGGCCCTGGCAGGTCACTTTAATGAAAAGCCAGACAAACGAGAGTATACTCATATTGAAGCCCTCTTGAAGTCCTTCAATATTCTCGAAGTCTAATCCCTCTCCCATCCCTATTCATAAAGATATGTATTTTAAAAGGTTCGCTCCTAACAAAAAATGATCACCCTTCAATCGATAATATCTACAACGTCTAGTGTCCAAAATTGATAATTCTACTATTAAAAGATGCGCCGTAAAAAACTCTACAATCGCAGTCAGTTTAATCAAAAGCGGACTTTGTAGATTCCGAGAAAAGTTGAAACTACATGCCGAAAAACGGCCAAAAAATGGGGTCAAAACGCGCCGGGCTCGTACCGATCTACCAAAGCTCCAATCAATCTCAACTCCAGGAATCATATTCATTTTTGGACGGGCTATCTTTCAGTATTTTTTTCATCGCCATATCTCTACCTGAAAAAAAGATACAACCCCTCAAAGTCGCCAAAGTGCCCAAATCAAAGTCGCCTCGGACCAAAGTTTAGCCGCCCGCGCCGGCGCCAATATCAAACCCAATTTTTTGAAACCCACATATTCTGGTAGTCCGGAAACTTTTACATGTTCAACAAAAAACCGCTTGTCCGTATCTCAACCCCCGCGCCCACAGCACCTCTCCGCGCTATACCAGTGAATAAATTACAGTCGACTTTTATATAATAATAGACTAGCGTGGCGCAGCCACGCTACGGGCCTTTGGCCCGGTCAATGGCCACCGGGGCTATCGCCCCGGAGGCCATTTCCCGATAAAAAGATAGTAAGTTGGGTCGTTAGTTGGCTCTAAGGGTTGTTAGTTGGCTTAAAAAGGACAAAAGTCTGTTCTAGCGGCGTTAATGGACATCCTAGGTCTTTGAATTTCCGCTCATTAGAAAGCTTGGAGTCCTTAGTCTATGTTAGCACTCTTATAATTTCATCCGGAGCCATACAAAAGCGCGCAAAAGAGTTTGTGCGCGCGCGGATTCGAACTTGCGTCCCATGACTTTCGACGTGCACTGAAAATGTACCAAAAAGCCACAAAATAATTCATATCTCGAATATGCCTTTATCAAATCTCATGATCTACCTATCATTCGATAGCTAATTTTAGGCTCTACAATAAAAAAAATATGTGCCAAAAAGTGCCAGTAATAGCTAAGTTCGAAATAGCGGCCTGAACATACTGACCCCAAAAGTAGATCAAAAACGTCAAAATATCAAAATGTTTTGTATGAGAAAGTTGTTCGCCATCTCGAGAGCTACAGAATGGTATATCATATGTGGCACAAACTTTAACTACCGAGAAGAAACGGAGGCCCAAAATGCGTTCCAAAAATTTCACACTTTACGGCCCTGGCAGGGCACTTTAATGAAAAGCCAGCCAGACGTACGTATACTCATATTGAAGCTCTTTCAAAACGCTTCAATATTCTCAAAGTCTCATCCCTCTACCTTCCCTATTCATAAAGATATGTATTTTAGAATGTTCGCTCCTAACAAAAATATTTGACCTTTCAATCGATAATATCTACAACTTCTAGTGTCCAAAAGTTGATAATTATGGTATCAAAAGATGCGCCGTCAAAAACTCTACAATCGCAGTCAGTTTAATCAAAAGCGGACTTTGTAGATTCCGAGAAAAGGGGCAAATACCCTCTCAAAAAGTACCCCAAAAAGGTATGGTTTGCGCGGCGGCCTCCCACTGATCTACCAAAAATCGAAATTATCTCAACTCCAGGAATCATATTCATTTTTGAACGGGCTAACCGCCACTATTTTTTTCATCGCCATAGCTTTCCTACAAAAAAAGTTGCAACCCCTCAAATTCGCCAAAGTGCCCAAATCAGAGTCGCCTCCGACCAAAGTTTGGCCGCCGGCGCCGACGCCAATATCGAACCCAATTTTTTGAAACCCACATATTCTTGTAGTCCGGAAACTTTTACATGTTCCCCAAAAAACCGCTTCCCGATACCTCAATCCCCCCGCCCGCTACACCGCTCCGCGCTATACCAGTAAATAAATTACAGTCGACTTTTATATAATAATAGACTAGCGTGACTTTGTCACGCTACGGGCCTTTGGCCCGGTCAATGGCCACCGGGGCTATCGCCCCGGAGGCCATTTCCCGATAAACAGATAGTAAGTTGGGTCGTTAGTTGGCTTTAAGGGATAAATTTGGCTCTAAAGGGTCAAAAGTCTATTCTAGCGGCGCTACTGGACTATCTGGGCCTTTGAATTTAAGCTCATTAGAAAGCTTGGAGTCTTTACTATACGATATCACTCTTTTAACATACTCAGGAGTCATACAAAAGCGCGCAAAAGAGTTTGCGCGCGCGCGGATTCGAACCTGCGACCCATGAGTTTCGACGTGCACTGAAAATGTACCAAAAAGCCACAAAATAATTCATATCTCGAAAATGCTTGAATCAAATGCGACCATCGACCTACCATTCGATAGCTAATTTTAGGCTCTACAATAAAAAAAATATGCGCCAAAAAGTGTCAGTGATAGCTAAGGCCGAAAAAGTGGCCTGAACATTCTGACCCCAAAAGTAGATCAAAAACTTCGAAATATCAAAATGTTTTGTATGAGAATGTTGTTCGCCTTCGCGAGAGCTACAGAATGGTATATAACATGTGGCACGATCTTTAACTACCGCGAAGAAACGGAGGCCCAAAGTGCGCTCCAAAAATTTTACACTTCACGGCCCTGGCAGGGCACTTTAATGAAAAGCCAGACAAACGCGAGTATACTCATATTGAAGCTCTCTTGAAGTCCTTCAATATTCTCAAAGTCTCATCCCTCTCCCATCCCTATCCATAAAGATATGTATTTTAGAAGGTTCGCTCCTAACAAAAAATGTTCGCCCTTCAATCGATAATATCTACAACTTCTAGTGTCCAAAAGTTGATAATTCTACTATTAAAAGATGCGCCGTCAAAAACTCTACAATCGCAGTCAGTTTAATCAAAAGCGGACTTTGTAGATTTCGAGAAAAGTTCAAACTACATGCCGAAAAATGGCCAAAAAATGGGGTCAAAACGCGCCGAGCTGCCACTGATCTACCAAAACTCGACATGATCTCAACTCCAGGAATCATATTCATTTTTGGACGGGCTATCTTCCAGTATTTTTTTCATCCTCATATCTCTACCCGAAAATAAGATACAGCCCCTTAAAGTCGCAAAAGAGCCAAAATGAAAGTCGCCTCGGACCAAAGTTTGGCCGCCCGCGCCGGCGCCAATATCGAACCCAATTTTTTTAAACCCACAGAATCTTGTAGCCCAGGAGATACTCTACAAAATGCAAAAAACCGCTTGTCCGTATCTCAACCCCCGCGCCCACAGCACCTCTCCGCGCTATACCGGCCTATAAATAACAGTCGACTTTTATATAATAATAGACTAGCGTGACTTTGTCACGCTACGGGCCTTTGGCCATTGTCAGTAGGCTCCAAGGGTTGTTGGTTGGGTTCTTGGTTTGTTGTTGGTTGACTCTGAGGGTTGTTTGTTGGCTCTAAGGGTTAAAATTTGGCTCTAAAGGGTCAAAAGTCTGTTCTAGCGGTGCTACTGGACTATCTGGGCCTTTGAATTTAAGCTCATTAGAAAGCTTGGAGTCTTTACTATATGATATCACTCTTTTAACATACTTAGGAGTCATAAAAAAGCGCGCAAAAGAGTTTGCGCGCGCGCGGATTCGAACCTGCGACCCATGAGTTTCGAAGTGCAGAGAAAATAGCCCAAAAAGCCACAAAATAATTCATATCTCGAATATGCCTGGATCAAAGCCGACCATCGACCTATCATTCGATAGCTAATTTTTGGCTCTACAATAAAAAAAATATGCGCCAAAAAGTGTCAGTGATAGCTAAGGCCGAAATAGTGGCCTGAACATTCTGACCCCAAAAGTAGATCAAAAACGTCAAAATATGAAAACGTTTTGTATGAGAAAGTTGTTGGCCTTCTCGAGAGCAACAGAACGGTATATAATATGTGGCAACACCTTTAACTATCGCGAAGAAACGGAGGTCCAAAGTGCGCTCCAAAAATTTTACATTTCACGGCCCTGGCAGGGCACTTTAATGAAAAGCCAGACAAACCCAAGTATACTCATATTGAAGCTCTCGTGAAACTCTGCATGATTCTGAAACTCTCATCCCTCTACCTTCCCTATTCATAAAGATATGTATTTTAGAAGGTTCGCTCCTAACAAAAAAATTGACCCTTCAATCGATAATATCTACAACTTCTAGTGTCGAAAAGTCGATAATTCTACTATTAGAAGATGCGCTGTCAAAAACTCTACAATCGCAGTCAGTTTAATCAAAAGCGGACTTTGTAGATTCCGAGAAAAGGGGCAAATACCCTCTCAAAAAATACCCCAAAAAGGTATGGTTTGCGCGGCGGCCTCCCACTGATCTACCAAAAATCGAAATTATCTCAACTCCAGGAATCATATTCATTTTTGAACGGGCTACCCGCCACTATTTTTTTCATCGCCATAGCTTTCCAACAAAAAAAGTTGCAACCCCTCAAATTTGCCAAAGTGCCCAAATCAGAGTCGCCTCCGACCAAAGTTTGGCCGCCGGCGCCGACGCCAATATCGAACCCAATTTTTTGAAACCCACATATTCTTGTAGTCCGGAAACTTTTACATGTTCCCCAAAAAACCGCTTCCCGATACCTCAATCCCCCCGCCCGCTACACCGCTCCGCGCTATACCAGTAAATAAATTACAGTCGACTTTTAGATAACTCTAGACTAGCGTGACTTCGTCACGCTACGGGCCTTTGGCCATTGTCAGTAGGCTCCAAGGGTTGTTGGTTTTCTTTTATTTTACTTTAAGAGAAGTTTAGTTGGCTCTAAGGGTATTTTAGTTGGCTCAAAGGGTCGTTAGTTGGCTTAAAAAGGACAAAAGTCTGTTCTAGCGGCACTACTGAACGACATAGGCCTTTGAATTTCAGTCCATTAGAAAGCTTGGAGTCTTTAGTCTATGTTAGCACTCTTATAATTTCATCAGGAGTCATACAAAAACGCGCAAAAGGGTTTGCGCGCGCGCGACTCCGAACCTGGGACCCATGACTTTCGACGTGCACTGAAAATGTACCAAATAGCCACAAAACAATTCATATCTCGAATATGCCTGAATCGTTTTGCACATTTGACCTATCATTCGATAGCAAATTTTTGGCTCTACAATAAAAAAAATATGCGCCAAAAAGTGTCAGTGATAGCTAAGGCCGAAATAGTGGCCTGAACCTTCTGACACCAAAAGTAGATCAAAAACATCGATATTTCAAAATGGTTTGTATGAGAAAGTTGTTCGCCTTCGCGAGAGCTACCGATTGATATATAATGTTTGGCATATCCCTTAACTATCGAGAAGAAACTAAGGCCCCAAATGCGTTCCAAAAATTTGCCACTTCACGGCCCTGGCAGGGCACTTTAATGACAACCCAGCCAAACCCAACTATACTCATATTGAAGCTCTCGTGAAACTCTGCATGATTCTGAAACACTCATCCCTCTGCCTTCCCTATTCATAAAGATATGAATTTTAGAATGTTCGCTCCTAACAAAAAAGTTTGACCATTCAATCGATAATATCTACAACTTCTAGTGCCCAAAAGTCGATATATCTACTATTAAAAGAAAGCCCGTCAAAAACTCTACAATCGCAGTCAGTTTAATCAAAAGCGGACTTTGTAGATTCCGAGAAAAGGGGCAAATACCCTCTCAAAAAGTACCCCAAAAAGGTATGCTTTGCGCGGCGGCCTCCCACTGATCTACGAAAACTCGAAATGATCTCAACTCCAGGAATCATATTCATTTTTGAACGGGCTACCCGACACTATTTTTTTCATCGCCATAGCTTTCCTACAAAAAAAGTTGCAACCCCTCAAAGTCGCCAAAGTGCCCAAATCAGAGTCGCCTCCGACCAAAGTTTGGGCGCCGGCGCCGACGCCAATATCGAACCCAATTTTTTGAAACCAACATATTCTTGTAGTCCGGAAACTTTTACATGTTCCCCAAAAAACTGCTTCCCGATATCTCAATCCCCCCGCCCGCTACACCGCTCCGCGCTATACCAGTAAATAAATTACAGTCGACTTTTAGATAACTCTAGACTAGCGTGACTTTGTCACGCTATGGGCCTTTGGCCCGGTCAATGGCCACCGGGGCTATCGCCCCGGAGGCCATTTCCCGATGTAAAAATGTATCCAAGGGTTTATAGTTGGCTCTAAGGGTTAAAATTTGGCTCTAAAGGGTCAAAAGTCTGTTCTAGCGGCGCTACTGGACTATCTGGGCCTCTGAATTTAAGCTCATTAGAAAGCTTGGAGTCTTTACTATATGATATCACTCTTTTAACATACTCAGGAGTCATATAAAAGCGTGCAAAAGAGTTTGCGCACGCGCGGATTCGAACCTGCGACCCATGAGTTTCGACGTGCACTGAAAATGTACCAAAAAGCCACAAAATAATTCATATCTCGAATATGCCTGGATCAAATCCCATGATCTACCTATCATTCGATAGCTAATTTTTGGCTCTACGACGACAAAAATATGCGCCAAAAAGTATCAGTGATAGCTAAGGCCGAAATAGTGGCCTGAACATTCTGAACCCAAAAGAAGATCAAAAACGTCAATATATGAAAAAGTTTTGTATGAGAAAGTTGTTCGCCTTCTCGAGAGCTATAGAATGGTATATAACATGTGGCAACATCTTTAACTACAGCGAAGAAACGGAGGCCCAAAGTGCGCTCCAAAAATTTGACAATTCACGGCCCTGGTAGGGCACTTTAATGATAACCCAGCCTAACCTATGTATACTCATATTGAAGCTCTCGTGAAAATCTGCATGATTTTGAAACTCTCATCCCGCTACGATCCCTATTCATAAACATATGAATTTTAGAAGGTTCGCTCCTAACAAATAAATTTGACCCTTCAATCGATAATATCTACAACTTCTAGTGTCCAAAAGTCGATAGTTCGACCATTTTCTGAAATCCCGTCAAAAACTCTACAATCGCAGTCAGTTTAATCAAAAGCGGACTTTGTAGATTCCGAGAAAAGGGGCAAATACCCTCTCAAAAAGTACCCCAAAAAGGTATGGTTTGCGCGGCGGCCTCTCACTGATCTACCAAAACTCGAAATGATCTCAACTCCAGGAATCATATTCATTTTTGAACGGGCTATCCGCCACTATTTTTTACATTTCTGTACGACCACCAGAGAAAAAGTTGCAGCCCGTCAAAGTCGCGAACCGCCCCAAATCAAAGTCACCTCGGACCAAAGTTTGGCCGCCCGCGCCGACGCCAATATCGAACCCAATTTTTTGAAACCCACATATTCTTGTAGTCCGGAAACTTTTACATGTTCCCCAAAAAACCGCTTCCCGATACCTCAATCTCCCCGCCCGCTACACCGCTCCGCGCTATACCAGTAAATAAATTACAGTCGACTTTTATATAATAATAGACTAGCGTGACTTTGTCACGCTACGGGCCTTTGGCCCGGTCAATGGCCACCGGGGCTATCGCCCCGGAGGCCATTTCCCGATATAAATTATCTCTAAGGGAAGGTTAGTTGGCTCTAAGGGTTAAAGTTTGGCTCTAAAGGGTCAAAAGTCTGTTCTAGCGGCGCTACTGGACTATCCGGGCCTTTGAATTTAAGCTCATTGGAAAGCTTGGAGTCTTTACTATATGATATCACTCTTTTAGCATACTCAGGAGTCATACAAAAGCGCGCAAAAGAGTTTGCGCGCGCGCGGATTCGAACTTGCGTCCCATGACTTTCGACGTGCACTGAAAATGTACCAAAAAGCCACAAAATAATTCATATCTCGAATATGCCTGGATCAAATCCCATGATCTACCTATCATTCGATAGCTAATTTTTGGCTATACAATTAAAAAAATATGCGCCAAAAAGTGTCAGTGATAGCTAAGGCCGAAATTGTGGCCTGAACATTCTGACCGAAGGAAGTAGATCAAAACGTCAAAATATCAAAATGTTTTGTATGAGAAAGTTATTCGCCTTCTCGAGAGCAACCGAATGGTATATAATATGTGGCAACACCTTTAACTACCGAGGAAAAACCGAGGCCCAAAGAGCGTTCCAAAAATTTCCCATTTCACGGCCCTGGCAGGGCACTTTAATGAAAAGCCAAACAAACCCAACTATACTCATATTGAAGCTCTCGTGAAACTCTGCATGATTCTGAAACTCTCATCACTCTACCTTCCCTATTCATAAAGATATGTATTTTAGAAGGTTCGCTCCTAACAAAACAATTTGACCCTTCAATCGATAATATCTACAACTTCTAGTGTCAAAAAGTCAATAATTCTACTATTAAAAGATGCGCCGTCAAAAACTCTACAATCGCATTCAGTTTAATCAAAAGCGGACTTTGTAGATTCCGAGAAAAGGGGCAAATACCCTCTCAAAAAGTACCCCAAAAAGGTATGCTTTGCGCGGCGGCCTCCCACTGATCTACGAAAACTCGAAATGATCTCAACTCCAGGAATCATATTCATTTTTGAACGGGCTACCCGACACTATTTTTTTCATCGCCATAGCTTTCCTACAAAAAAAGTTGCAACCCCTCAAAGTCGCCAAAGTGCCCAAATCAGAGTCGCCTCCGACCAAAGTTTGGGCGCCGGCGCCGACGCCAATATCGAACCCAATTTTTTGAAACCAACATATTCTTGTAGTCCGGAAACTTTTACATGTTCCCCAAAAAACTGCTTCCCGATATCTCAATCCCCCCGCCCGCTACACCGCTCCGCGCTATACCAGTAAATAAATTACAGTCGACTTTTAGATAACTCTAGACTAGCGTGACTTTGTCACGCTATGGGCCTTTGGCCCGGTCAATGGCCACCGGGGCTATCGCCCCGGAGGCCATTTCCCGATAAAAAGATAGTAAGTTGGGTCGTTAGTTGGCTCTAAGGGTTATTAGTTGGCTTAAAAAGGAGAAAAGTCAGTTCTAGCGGCGTTAATGGACATCCTAGGTCTTTGAATTTCCGCTCATTAGAAAGCTTGGAGTCTTTAGTCTATGTCAGCACTCTTATAATTTCATCAGGAGTCATACAAAAGCGCGCAAAAGAGTTTGCGCGCGCGCGGATTCGAACCTGCGACCCATGTGTTTCGAAGTGCAGAGAAAATAGCCCAAAAAGCCACAAAATAATTCATATCTCGAATATGCCTGGATCAAATCCCATGATCTACCTATCATTCGATAGCTAATTTTTGGCTCTACAATAAAAAAAATATGCGCCAAAACGTGTCAGTGATAGCTATGGCCGAAATAGTGGCCTGAACATTCTGACCCCAAAAGTAGATCAAAAATGACAAAATATGAAAATGTGTTGTATGAGAAAGTTGTTCTCCTTCTCGAGAGCTACAGAATGGTATATAATATGTGGCATAAGCTTTAACTACCGAGAAGAAACTAAGGCCCCAAATGCGTTCCAAAAATTTGCCACTTCACGGCCCTGGCAGGGCACTTTAATGACAACCCAGCCAAACCCAACTATACTCATATTGAAGCTCTCGTGAAACTCTGCATGATTCTGAAACTCTCATCCCTCTAACTTCCCTATTCATAAAGATATGTATTTTAGAAGGTTCGTTCCTAACAAAAAAATTTGACCCTTCAATCGATAATATCTACAACTTCTAGTGTCGAAAAGTCAATAATTCTACTATTAAAAGATGCGCCGTCAAAAACTCTACAATCGCAGTCAGTTTAATCAAAAGCGGACTTTGTAGATTCCGAGAAAAGGGGCAAATACCCTCTCAAAAAGTACCCCAAAAAGGTATGGTTTGCGCGGCGGCCTCCCACTGATCTACCAAAAATCGAAATTATCTCAACTCCAGGAATCATATTCATTTTTGAACGGGCTACCCGCCACTATTTTTTTCATCGCCATAGCTTTCCTACAAAAAAAGTTGCAACCCCTCAAATTCGCCAAAGTGCCCAAATCAGAGTCGCCTCCGACCAAAGTTTGGCCGCCGGCGCCGACGCCAATATCGAACCCAATTTTTTGAAACCCACATATTCTTGTAGTCCGGAAACTTTTACATGTTCCCCAAAAAACCGCTTCCCGATACCTCAATCCCCCCGCCCGCTACACCGCTCCGCGCTATACCAGTAAATAAATTACAGTCGACTTTTATATAATAAGAGACTAGCGTGACTTTGTCACGCTACGGGCCTTTGGCCTGGGGTTAGTTGACTCTATGGGTTGTTGGTTGTTGTTGATATTTGGCTCTAAGGGTTGTTAGTTGGGGTCTGAGGGTTGTTTGTTGGCTCTAAAGGGGGAAAAGTCTGCTCTAGCGGTGATTACGGGACGATCTGGGGCTTTTAAATTCAGCCTATAAGAAAGCTTGGAGTCTTCTATCCATTCTAACATACTTTTTTATTTAATGAGAAGTCATATTAAAACGCGCAAAAGAGTTTGCACGCGCGCGGGTTCGAACCTAACTCGGTAGAATAAGGTGGGTGCTATGAAAATGTACCAAAAAGCCACAAAATAATTTTTTTCTCGAATATACCTGAACCGATTTCGAAGATTGACACACCATTCGATAGCTAATTTTTGGCTCTACAATAAAAAAAATATGCGCCAAAAAGTGTCAGTGATAGCTAAGGCCGAAATAGTGGCCTGAACATTCTGATCCCAAAAGTAGATCAAAAAAGGCAAAATATGAAAACGGTTTGTATGAGAAAGTTATTCGCCTTCACGAGAGCTACGGAATGGTATATAACATGTCGCAAAAACTTTAACTACCGAGGAAAAACGGAGGCCCAAAATGCGTTCCAAAAATTTCCCACTTCACGGCCCTGGCAGGGCACTTTAATGAAAAGTCTGACAAACCCAACTATACTCATATTGAAGCTCTCGTGAAACTCTGCATGATTCTGAAACTCTCATCCCTCTACCTTGCCTATTCATAAAGATATGTATTTTAGAAGGTTCGCTCCTAACAAAAAAATTTGACCCTTCAATCGATAATATCTACAACTTCTAGTGCCCAAAAGTTGATAATTCTACTATTAAAAGATGCCCCGTCAAAAACTCTACAATCGCATTCAGTTTAATCAAAAGCGGACTTTGTAGATTCCGAGAAAAGGGGCAAATACCCTCTCAAAAAGTACCCCAAAAAGGTATGGTTTGCGCGGCGGCCTCCCACTGATCTACCAAAACTCGAAATGATCTCAACTCCAGGAATCATATTCATTTTTGAACGGGCTACCCGACACTATTTTTTTCATCGCCATAGCTTTCCTACAAAAAAAGTTGCAACCCCTCAAAGTCGCCAAAGTGCCCAAATCAGAGTCGCCTCCGACCAAAGTTTGGCCGCCGGCGCCGACGCCAATATCGAACCCAATTTTTTGAAACCCACATATTCTTGTAGTCCGGAAACTTTTACATGTTCCCCAAAAAACCGCTTCCCGATACCTCAATCCCCCCGCCCGCTACACCGCTCCGCGCTATAATAGTAAATAAATTACAGTCGACTTTTATATAATAATAGACTAGCGTGACTTTGTCACGCTACGGGCCTTTGGCCCGGTCAATGGCCACCGGGGCTATCGCCCCGGAGGCCATTTCCCGATGTAAAAATGTATCCAAGGGTTTATAGTTGGCTCTAAGGGTTAAAATTTGGCTCTAAAGGGTCAAAAGTCTGTTCTAGCGGCGCTACTGGACTATCTGGGCCTCTGAATTTAAGCTCATTAGAAAGCTTGGAGTCTTTACTATATGATATCACTCTTTTAACATACTCAGGAGTCATATAAAAGCGTGCAAAAGAGTTTGCGCACGCGCGGATTCGAACCTGCGACCCATGAGTTTCGACGTGCACTGAAAATGTACCAAAAAGCCACAAAATAATTCATATCTCGAATATGCCTGGATCAAATCCCATGATCTACCTATCATTCGATAGCTAATTTTTGGCTCTACGACGACAAAAATATGCGCCAAAAAGTATCAGTGATAGCTAAGGCCGAAATAGTGGCCTGAACATTCTGAACCCAAAAGAAGATCAAAAACGTCAATATATGAAAAAGTTTTGTATGAGAAAGTTGTTCGCCTTCTCGAGAGCTATAGAATGGTATATAACATGTGGCAACATCTTTAACTACAGCGAAGAAACGGAGGCCCAAAGTGCGCTCCAAAAATTTGACAATTCACGGCCCTGGTAGGGCACTTTAATGATAACCCAGCCTAACCTATGTATACTCATATTGAAGCTCTCGTGAAAATCTGCATGATTTTGAAACTCTCATCCCGCTACGATCCCTATTCATAAACATATGAATTTTAGAAGGTTCGCTCCTAACAAATAAATTTGACCCTTCAATCGATAATATCTACAACTTCTAGTGTCCAAAAGTCGATAGTTCGACCATTTTCTGAAATCCCGTCAAAAACTCTACAATCGCAGTCAGTTTAATCAAAAGCGGACTTTGTAGATTCCGAGAAAAGGGGCAAATACCCTCTCAAAAAGTACCCCAAAAAGGTATGGTTTGCGCGGCGGCCTCTCACTGATCTACCAAAACTCGAAATGATCTCAACTCCAGGAATCATATTCATTTTTGAACGGGCTATCCGCCACTATTTTTTACATTTCTGTACGACCACCAGAGAAAAAGTTGCAGCCCGTCAAAGTCGCGAACCGCCCCAAATCAAAGTCACCTCGGACCAAAGTTTGGCCGCCCGCGCCGACGCCAATATCGAACCCAATTTTTTGAAACCCACATATTCTTGTAGTCCGGAAACTTTTACATGTTCCCCAAAAAACCGCTTCCCGATACCTCAATCTCCCCGCCCGCTACACCGCTCCGCGCTATACCAGTAAATAAATTACAGTCGACTTTTATATAATAATAGACTAGCGTGACTTCGTCACGCTACGGGCCTTTGGCCATTGTCAGTAGGCTCCAAGGGTTGTTGGTTTTCTTTTATTTTACTTTAAGAGAAGTTTAGTTGGTTCTAAGGGTATTTTAGTTGGCTCAAAGGGTCGTTAGTTGGCTTAAAAAGGACAAAAGTCTGTTCTAGCGGCACTACTGAACGACATAGGCCTTTGAATTTCAGTCCATTAGAAAGCTTGGAGTCTTTAGTCTATGTTAGCACTCTTATAATTTCATCAGGAGTCATACAAAAACGCGCAAAAGGGTTTGCGCGCGCGCGACTCCGAACCTGGGACCCATGACTTTCGACGTGCACTGAAAATGTACCAAATAGCCACAAAACAATTCATATCTCGAATATGCCTGAATCGTTTTGCACATTTGACCTATCATTCGATAGCAAATTTTTGGCTCTACAATAAAAAAAATATGCGCCAAAAAGTGTCAGTGATAGCTAAGGCCGAAATAGTGGCCTGAACCTTCTGACACCAAAAGTAGATCAAAAACATCGATATTTCAAAATGGTTTGTATGAGAAAGTTGTTCGCCTTCGCGAGAGCTACCGATTGATATATAATGTTTGGCATATCCCTTAACTATCGAGAAGAAACTAAGGCCCCAAATGCGTTCCAAAAATTTGCCACTTCACGGCCCTGGCAGGGCACTTTAATGACAACCCAGCCAAACCCAACTATACTCATATTGAAGCTCTCGTGAAACTCTGCATGATTCTGAAACTCTCATCCCTCTAACTTCCCTATTCATAAAGATATGTATTTTAGAAGGTTCGTTCCTAACAAAAAAATTTGACCCTTCAATCGATAATATCTACAACTTCTAGTGTCGAAAAGTCAATAATTCTACTATTAAAAGATGCGCCGTCAAAAACTCTACAATCGCAGTCAGTTTAATCAAAAGCGGACTTTGTAGATTCCGAGAAAAGGGGCAAATACCCTCTCAAAAAGTACCCCAAAAAGGTATGGTTTGCGCGGCGGCCTCCCACTGATCTACCAAAAATCGAAATTATCTCAACTCCAGGAATCATATTCATTTTTGAACGGGCTACCCGCCACTATTTTTTTCATCGCCATAGCTTTCCTACAAAAAAAGTTGCAACCCCTCAAATTCGCCAAAGTGCCCAAATCAGAGTCGCCTCCGACCAAAGTTTGGCCGCCGGCGCCGACGCCAATATCGAACCCAATTTTTTTAACCCACATATTCTTGTAGTCCGGAAACTTTTACATGTTCCCCAAAAAACCGCTTCCCGATACCTCAATCCCCCCGCCCGCTACACCGCTCCGCGCTATACCAGTAAATAAATTACAGTCGACTTTTATATAATAAGAGACTAGCGTGACTTTGTCACGCTACGGGCCTTTGGCCATTGTCAGTAGGCTCCAAGGGTTGTTGGTTGGGTTCTTGGTTTGTTGTTGGTTGACTCTGAGGGTTGTTTGTTGGCTCTAAGGGTTAAAATTTGGCTCTAAAGGGTCAAAAGTCTGTTCTAGCGGTGCTACTGGACTATCTGGGCCTTTGAATTTAAGCTCATTAGAAAGCTTGGAGTCTTTACTATATGATATCACTCTTTTAACATACTTAGGAGTCATAAAAAAGCGCGCAAAAGAGTTTGCGCGCGCGCGGATTCGAACCTGCGACCCATGAGTTTCGAAGTGCAGAGAAAATAGCCCAAAAAGCCACAAAATAATTCATATCTCGAATATGCCTGGATCAAAGCCGACCATCGACCTATCATTCGATAGCTAATTTTTGGCTCTACAATAAAAAAAATATGCGCCAAAAAGTGTCAGTGATAGCTAAGGCCGAAATAGTGGCCTGAACATTCTGACCCCAAAAGTAGATCAAAAACGTCAAAATATGAAAACGTTTTGTATGAGAAAGTTGTTCGCCTTCTCGAGAGCAACAGAACGGTATATAATATGTGGCAACACCTTTAACTATCGCGAAGAAACGGAGGTCCAAAGTGCGCTCCAAAAATTTTACATTTCACGGCCCTGGCAGGGCACTTTAATGAAAAGCCAGACAAACCCAAGTATACTCATATTGAAGCTCTCGTGAAACTCTGCATGATTCTGAAACTCTCATCCCTCTACCTTCCCTATTCATAAAGATATGTATTTTAGAAGGTTCGCTCCTAACAAAAAAAATTGACCCTTCAATCGATAATATCTACAACTTCTAGTGTCGAAAAGTCGATAATTCTACTATTAGAAGATGCGCTGTCAAAAACTCTACAATCGCAGTCAGTTTAATCAAAAGCGGACTTTGTAGATTCCGAGAAAAGGGGCAAATACCCTCTCAAAAAATACCCCAAAAAGGTATGGTTTGCGCGGCGGCCTCCCACTGATCTACCAAAAATCGAAATTATCTCAACTCCAGGAATCATATTCATTTTTGAACGGGCTACCTGCCACTATTTTTTTCATCGCCATAGCTTTCCAACAAAAAAAGTTGCAACCCCTCAAATTTGCCAAAGTGCCCAAATCAGAGTCGCCTCCGACCAAAGTTTGGCCGCCGGCGCCGACGCCAATATCGAACCCAATTTTTTGAAACCCACACATTCTTGTAGTC
Source organism: Allodiplogaster sudhausi (assembly GCA_945643635.1). NCBI lineage: Eukaryota > Metazoa > Nematoda > Chromadorea > Rhabditida > Diplogasteridae > Allodiplogaster > Allodiplogaster sudhausi. Next base: position 53,809 of record CALZFC010000056.1, read on the forward strand.
CGGAAACTTTTACATGTTCCCCAAAAAACCGCTTCCCGATACCTCAATCCCCCCGCCCGCTACACCGCTCCGCGCTATACCAGTAAATAAATTACAGTCGACTTTTATATAATAATAGACTAGCGTGACTTTGTCACGCTACGGGCCTTTGGCCATTGTCAGTAGGGTCCAAGGGTTGTTGGTTGGGTTCTTGGTTTGCTGTTGGTTGACTCTGAGGGTTGTTTGTTGGCTCTATGCGTTGTTTGTTGGCTCTAAGGGTCGTTAGTTGGCTTAAAAAGGACAAAAGTCTGCTCTAGCGGCGCTACTGGAGGACCTGGGTGCATATAGTTACCCCCATTAGAAAGCCTGGAGTCGTTTGTATATGTTAGCACTTTTTTTATTTAACCAGAAGTTATATAAAAGCGCGCAAAAGGGTTTGCGCGCGCGCGACTCCGAACCTGCGACCCATGACTTTCGACGTGCAGAGAAAATAGCCCAAAAAGCCACATAATAATTCATATCTCGAATATGTCTGAATCAAATCCCATGATCTACCTATCATTCGATAGCTAATTTTTGGCTATACAATTAAAAAAATATGCGCCAAAAAGTGTCAGTGATAGCTAAGGCCGTAATAGTGGCCTGAACATTCTGACCATGAAAGTAGATCAAAAAAGGCAAAATATGAAAACGGTTTGTATGAGAAAGTTATTCGCCTTCACGAGAGCTACGGAATGGTATATAACATGTCGCAAAAGCTTTAACTACCGAGGAAAAACGGAGGCCCAAAGTGCGTTCAAAAAATTTCCCACTTCACGGCCCTGGCAGGGCACTTTAATGAAAAGCCTGACAAACCCAACTATACTCATATTGAAGCTCTCGTGAAACTCTGCATGATTCTGAAACATCCATCCCTCTGCCTTCCCTATTCATAAAGATATGAATTTTAGAATGTTCGCTCCTAACAAAAAAGTTTGACCATTCAATCGATAATATCTACAACTTCTAGTGCCCAAAAGTCGATATATCTACTATTAAAAGAAAGCCCGTCAAAAACTCTACAATCGCAGTCAGTTTAATCAAAAGCGGACTTTGTAGATTCCGAGAAAAGGGGCAAATACCCTCTCAAAAAGTACCCCAAAAAGGTATGGTTTGCGCGGCGGCCTCCCACTGATCTACCAAAAATCGAAATTATCTCAACTCCAGGAATCATATTCATTTTTGAACGGGCTACCCGCCACTATTTTTTTCATCGCCATAGCTTTCCTACAAAAAAAGTTGCAACCCCTCAAATTCGCCAAAGTGCCCAAATCAGAGTCGCCTCCGACCAAAGTTTGGCCGCCGGCGCCGACGCCAATATCGAACCCAATTTTTTGAAACCCACATATTCTTGTAGTCCGGAAACTTTTACATGTTCCCCAAAAAACCGCTTCCCGATACCTCAATCCCCCCGCCCGCTACACCGCTCCGCGCTATACCAGTAAATAAATTACAGTCGACTTTTATATAATAATAGACTAGCGTGACTTTGTCACGCTACGGGCCTTTGGCCCGGTCAATGGCCACCGGGGCTATCGCCCCGGAGGCCATTTCCCGATATAAATTATCTCTAAGGGAAGGTTAGTTGGCTCTAAGGGTTAAAGTTTGGCTCTAAAGGGTCAAAAGTCTGTTCTAGCGGCGCTACTGGACTATCCGGGCCTTTGAATTTAAGCTCATTGGAAAGCTTGGAGTCTTTACTATATGATATCACTCTTTTAGCATACTCAGGAGTCATACAAAAGCGCGCAAAAGAGTTTGCGCGCGCGCGGATTCGAACTTGCGTCCCATGACTTTCGACGTGCACTGAAAATGTACCAAAAAGCCACAAAATAATTCATATCTCGAATATGCCTGGATCAAATCCCATGATCTACCTATCATTCGATAGCTAATTTTTGGCTCTACAATAAAAAAAATATGAGCCAAAACGTGTCAGTGATAGCTATGGCCGAAATATTGGCCTGAACATTCTGACCCCAAAAGTAGATCAAAAATGACAAAATATGAAAATGTGTTGTATGAGAAAGTTGTTCTCCTTCTCGAGAGCTACAGAATGGTATATAATATGTGGCATAAGCTTTAACTACCGAGAAGAAACGGAGGCCCAAAGTGCGTTCCAAAAATTTTCCACTTTACGGCCCTGGCAGGGCACTTTAATGAAGAGCCAGCCTAACCTATGTATACTCATATTGAAGCTCTTGTGAAATTCTGCATGATTCTGAAACTGTCATCCCTCTAACTTCCCTATTCATAAAGATATGTATTTTAGAAGGTTCGTTCCTAACAAAAAAATTTGACCCTTCAATCGATAATATCTACAACTTCTAGTGTCGAAAAGTCAATAATTCTACTATTAAAAGATGCGCCGTCAAAAACTCTACAATCGCAGTCAGTTTAATCAAAAGCGGACTTTGTAGATTCCGAGAAAAGGGGCAAATACCCTCTCAAAAAGTACCCCAAAAAGGTATGGTTTGCGCGGCGGCCTCCCACTGATCTACCAAAAATCGAAATTATCTCAACTCCAGGAATCATATTCATTTTTGAACGGGCTACCCGCCACTATTTTTTTCATCGCCATAGCTTTCCTACAAAAAAAGTTGCAACCCCTCAAATTCGCCAAAGTGCCCAAATCAGAGTCGCCTCCGACCAAAGTTTGGCCGCCGGCGCCGACGCCAATATCGAACCCAATTTTTTTAAACCCACATATTCTTGTAGTCCGGAAACTTTTACATGTTCCCCAAAAAACCGCTTCCCGATACCTCAATCCCCCCGCCCGCTACACCGCTCCGCGCTATACCAGTAAATAAATTACAGTCGACTTTTATATAATAAGAGACTAGCGTGACTTCGTCACGCTACGGGCCTTTGGCCCGGTCAATGGCCACCGGGGCTATCGCCCCGGAGGCCATTTCCCGATAAAAAGATAGTAAGTTGGGTCGTTAGTTGGCTCTAAGGGTTATTAGTTGGCTTAAAAAGGAGAAAAGTCAGTTCTAGCGGCGTTAATGGACATCCTAGGTCTTTGAATTTCCGCTCATTAGAAAGCTTGGAGTCTTTAGTCTATGTCAGCACTCTTATAATTTCATCAGGAGTCATACAAAAGCGCGCAAAAGAGTTTGCGCGCGCGCGGATTCGAACCTGCGACCCATGTGTTTCGAAGTGCAGAGAAAATAGCCCAAAAAGCCACAAAATAATTCATATCTCGAATATGCCTGGATCAAATCCCATGATCTACCTATCATTCGATAGCTAATTTTTGGCTCTACAATAAAAAAAATATGAGCCAAAACGTGTCAGTGATAGCTATGGCCGAAATATTGGCCTGAACATTCTGACCCCAAAAGTAGATCAAAAATGACAAAATATGAAAATGTGTTGTATGAGAAAGTTGTTCTCCTTCTCGAGAGCTACAGAATGGTATATAATATGTGGCATAAGCTTTAACTACCGAGAAGAAACGGAGGCCCAAAGTGCGTTCCAAAAATTTTCCACTTTACGGCCCTGGCAGGGCACTTTAATGAAGAGCCAGCCTAACCTATGTATACTCATATTGAAGCTCTTGTGAAATTCTGCATGATTCTGAAACTGTCATCCCTATATCTTTCCTATTCATAAAGATATGAATTTTAGAAGGTTCGCTCCTAACAAAAAAATTTGACCCTTCAATCGATAATATCTACAACTTCTAGTGTCCAAAAGTTGATACTTATGGTATCAAAAGATGCGCCGTCAAAAACTCTACAATCGCATTCAGTTTAATCAAAAGCGGACTTTGTAGATTCCGAGAAAAGGGGCAAATACCCTCTCAAAAAGTACCCCAATAAGGTATGGTTTGCGCGGCGGCCTCCCACTGATCTACCAAAACTCGAAATGATCTCAACTCCAGGAATCATATTCATTTTTGAACGGGCTACCCGACACTATTTTTTTCATCGCCATAGCTTTCCTACAAAAAAAGTTGCAACCCCTCAAAGTCGCCAAAGTGCCCAAATCAGAGTCGCCTCCGACCAAAGTTTGGGCGCCGGCGCCGACGCCAATATCGAACCCAATTTTTTGAAACCCACATATTCTTGTAGTCCGGAAACTTTTACATGTTCCCCAAAAAACCGCTTCCCGATACCTCAATCCCCCCGCCCGCTACACCGCTCCGCGCTATACCAGTAAATAAATTACAGTCGACTTTTATATAATAATAGACTAGCGTGACTTCGTCACGCTACGGGCCTTTGGCCCGGTCAATGGCCACCGGGGCTATCGCCCCGGAGGCCATTTCCCGATAAAAAGATAGTAAGTTGGGTCGTTAGTTGGCTCTAAGGGTTATTAGTTGGCTTAAAAAGGAGAAAAGTCAGTTCTAGCGGCGTTAATGGACATCCTAGGTCTTTGAATTTCCGCTCATTAGAAAGCTTGGAGTCTTTAGTCTATGTCAGCACTCTTATAATTTCATCAGGAGTCATACAAAAGCGCGCAAAAGAGTTTGCGCGCGCGCGGATTCGAACCTGCGACCCATGTGTTTCGAAGTGCAGAGAAAATAGCCCAAAAAGCCACAAAATAATTCATATCTCGAATATGCCTGGATCAAATCCCATGATCTACCTATCATTCGATAGCTAATTTTTGGCTCTACAATAAAAAAAATATGAGCCAAAACGTGTCAGTGATAGCTATGGCCGAAATAGTGGCCTGAACATTCTGACCCCAAAAGTAGATCAAAAATGACAAAATATGAAAATGTGTTGTATGAGAAAGTTGTTCTCCTTCTCGAGAGCTACAGAATGGTATATAATATGTGGCATAAGCTTTAACTACCGAGAAGAAACGGAGGCCCAAAGTGCGTTCCAAAAATTTTCCACTTTACGGCCCTGGCAGGGCACTTTAATGAAGAGCCAGCCTAACCTATGTATACTCATATTGAAGCTCTTGTGAAATTCTGCATGATTCTGAAACTGTCATCCCTATATCTTTCCTATTCATAAAGATATGAATTTTAGAAGGTTCGCTCCTAACAAAAAAATTTGACCCTTCAATCGATAATATCTACAACTTCTAGTGTCCAAAAGTTGATACTTATGGTATCAAAAGATGCGCCGTCAAAAACTCTACAATCGCATTCAGTTTAATCAAAAGCGGACTTTGTAGATTCCGAGAAAAGGGGCAAATACCCTCTCAAAAAGTACCCCAATAAGGTATGGTTTGCGCGGCGGCCTCCCACTGATCTACCAAAACTCGAAATGATCTCAACTCCAGGAATCATATTCATTTTTGAACGGGCTACCCGACACTATTTTTTTCATCGCCATAGCTTTCCTACAAAAAAAGTTGCAACCCCTCAAAGTCGCCAAAGTGCCCAAATCAGAGTCGCCTCCGACCAAAGTTTGGGCGCCGGCGCCGACGCCAATATCGAACCCAATTTTTTGAAACCCACATATTCTTGTAGTCCGGAAACTTTTACATGTTCCCCAAAAAACCGCTTCCCGATACCTCAATCCCCCCGCCCGCTACACCGCTCCGCGCTATACCAGTAAATAAATTACAGTCGACTTTTATATAATAATAGACTAGCGTGACTTCGTCACGCTACGGGCCTTTGGCCATTGTCAGTAGGCTCCAAGGGTTGTTGGTTTTCTTTTATTTTACTTTAAGAGAAGTTTAGTTGGCTCTAAGGGTATTTTAGTTGGCTCAAAGGGTCGTTAGTTGGCTTAAAAAGGACAAAAGTCTGTTCTAGCGGCACTACTGAACGACATAGGCCTTTGAATTTCAGTCCATTAGAAAGCTTGGAGTCTTTAGTCTATGTTAGCACTCTTATAATTTCATCAGGAGTCATACAAAAACGCGCAAAAGGGTTTGCGCGCGCGCGACTCCGAACCTGGGACCCATGACTTTCGACGTGCACTGAAAATGTACCAAATAGCCACAAAACAATTCATATCTCGAATATGCCTGAATCGTTTTGCACATTTGACCTATCATTCGATAGCAAATTTTTGGCTCTACAATAAAAAAAATATGCGCCAAAAAGTGTCAGTGATAGCTAAGGCCGAAATAGTGGCCTGAACCTTCTGACACCAAAAGTAGATCAAAAACATCGATATTTCAAAATGGTTTGTATGAGAAAGTTGTTCGCCTTCGCGAGAGCTACCGATTGATATATAATGTTTGGCATATCCCTTAACTATCGAGAAGAAACTAAGGCCCCAAATGCGTTCCAAAAATTTGCCACTTCACGGCCCTGGCAGGGCACTTTAATGACAACCCAGCCAAACCCAACTATACTCATATTGAAGCTCTCGTGAAACTCTGCATGATTCTGAAACTCTCATCCCTCTAACTTCCCTATTCATAAAGATATGTATTTTAGAAGGTTCGTTCCTAACAAAAAAATTTGACCCTTCAATCGATAATATCTACAACTTCTAGTGTCCAAAAGTTGATAATTCTACTATTAAAAGAAAGCCCGTCAAAAACTCTACAATCGCAGTCAGTTTAATCAAAAGCGGACTTTGTAGATTCCGAGAAAAGGGGCAAATACCCTCTCAAAAAGTACCCCAAAAAGGTATGCTTTGCGCGGCGGCCTCCCACTGATCTACGAAAACTCGAAATGATCTCAACTCCAGGAATCATATTCATTTTTGAACGGGCTACCCGACACTATTTTTTTCATCGCCATAGCTTTCCTACAAAAAAAGTTGCAACCCCTCAAAGTCGCCAAAGTGCCCAAATCAGAGTCGCCTCCGACCAAAGTTTGGGCGCCGGCGCCGACGCCAATATCGAACCCAATTTTTTGAAACCAACGTATTCTTGTAGTCCGGAAACTTTTACATGTTCCCCAAAAAACTGCTTCCCGATATCTCAATCCCCCCGCCCGCTACACCGCTCCGCGCTATACCAGTAAATAAATTACAGTCGACTTTTATATAATAATAGACTAGCGTGACTTTGTCACGCTACGGGCCTTTGGCCCGGTCAATGGCCACCGGGGCTATCGCCCCGGAGGCCATTTCCCGATATAAATTATCTCTAAGGGAAGGTTAGTTGGCTCTAAGGGTTAAAGTTTGGCTCTAAAGGGTCAAAAGTCTGTTCTAGCGGCGCTACTGGACTATCCGGGCCTTTGAATTTAAGCTCATTGGAAAGCTTGGAGTCTTTACTATATGATATCACTCTTTTAGCATACTCAGGAGTCATACAAAAGCGCGCAAAAGAGTTTGCGCGCGCGCGGATTCGAACTTGCGTCCCATGACTTTCGACGTGCACTGAAAATGTACCAAAAAGCCACAAAATAATTCATATCTCGAATATGCCTGGATCAAATCCCATGATCTACCTATCATTCGATAGCTAATTTTTGGCTATACAATTAAAAAAATATGCGCCAAAAAGTGTCAGTGATAGCTAAGGCCGAAATTGTGGCCTGAACATTCTGACCGAAGGAAGTAGATCAAAACGTCAAAATATCAAAATGTTTTGTATGAGAAAGTTATTCGCCTTCAGGAGAGCTACCGATTGATATATAATGTTTGGCCTAACCCTTAACTACCGAGAAGAAACGGAGGCTCAAAGTGCGCTCCAAAAATTTGACACTTCACGGCCCTGGCAGGGCACTTTAATGAAAAGCCAGCCAAACACAGGTACACTCATATTGAAGCTCTCGTGAAACTCTGCATAATTCTGAAACTCTCATCCCTCTAACTTCCCTATTCATAAAGATATGTATTTTAGAAGGTTCGTTCCTAACAAAAAAATTTGACCCTTCAATCGATAATATCTACAACTTCTAGTGTCGAAAAGTCAATAATTCTACTATTAAAAGATGCGCCGTCAAAAACTCTACAATCGCAGTCAGTTTAATCAAAAGCGGACTTTGTAGATTCCGAGAAAAGGGGCAAATACCCTCTCAAAAAGTACCCCAAAAAGGTATGGTTTGCGCGGCGGCCTCCCACTGATCTACCAAAAATCGAAATTATCTCAACTCCAGGAATCATATTCATTTTTGAACGGGCTACCCGCCACTATTTTTTTCATCGCCATAGCTTTCCTACAAAAAAAGTTGCAACCCCTCAAATTCGCCAAAGTGCCCAAATCAGAGTCGCCTCCGACCAAAGTTTGGCCGCCGGCGCCGACGCCAATATCGAACCCAATTTTTTGAAACCCACATATTCTTGTAGTCCGGAAACTTTTACATGTTCCCCAAAAAACCGCTTCCCGATACCTCAATCCCCCCGCCCGCTACACCGCTCCGCGCTATACCAGTAAATAAATTACAGTCGACTTTTATATAATAATAGACTAGCGTGGCGCAGCCACGCTACGGGCCTTTGGCCCGGTCAATGGCCACCGGGGCTGTCGCCCCGGAGGCCATTTTCCCGATAAAAAAATTATCCAAGTGTAGGTTTGTTGGCTCTGTGGGTCGTTAGTTAGCTCTAAAAGGTCAAAAGTCTGTTCTAGCGGCGCTACTGGACGATCTGGGCCTATAAAGTTATGCTCATTCGAAAGCCTGGAGTCTTCTGTACATGTTAATATTCTTTTTATTTAATCAGAAGTCACATAAAAGCGCGCAAAAGGGTTTGCGCGCGCGCGACTCCGAACCTGCGACCCATGAGTTTCGAAGTGCACTGAAAATGAGCCAAAAAGCCACAAAATAATTCATATCTCGAATATGCCTGTATCAAAGTCCATGATCTACCTATCATTCGATAGCTAATTTTTGGCTCTACAATAAAACAAATATGCGCCAAAAAGTGTCAGTGATAGCTAAGGCCGAAATAGTGGCCTGAACCTTCTGACCCCAAAAGTAGATCAAAAACGTCAAAATATGAAATAGGTTTGTATGAGAAAGTTGTTCGCCTTCTCGAAAGCTACCGAATGATATATAACATGTGGCAAAACCTTTATCCACCGAGACGAAACGGAGACTCAAAATGCGTTCCAAAAATTTGCCACTTCACGGCCCTGGCAGGGCACTTTATTGAAAAGCCAGACAAACGCAAGTATGCTCATATTGAAGTTCTCGTGAAACTCTGTATGATTCTGAAGCTCCCATCCCTCTACCTTCCCTATTCATAAAGATATGAATTTTAGAATGTTCGCTCCTAACAAAAAAATTTGACCATTCAATCGATAATATATCATACACCCAGTGTCCAAAAGTTGATAATTCTACTATTAAAAGATGCGCCGTCAAAAACTCTACAATCGCAGTCAGTTTAATCAAAAGCGGACTTTGTAGATTCCGAGAAAAGGGGCAAATACCCTCTCAAAAAGTACCCCAAAAAGGTATGGTTTGCGCGGCGGCCTCCCACTGATCTACCAAAAATCGAAATGATCTCAACTCCAGGAATCATATTCATTTTTGAACGGGCTACCCGCCACTATTTTTTTCATCGCCATAGCGTTCCTACAAAAAAAGTTGCAACCCCTCAAATTCGCCAAAGTGCCCAAATCAGAGTCGCCTCCGACCAAAGTTTGGCCGCCGGCGCCGACGCCAATATCGAACCCAATTTTTTGAAACCCACATATTCTTGTAGTCCGGAAACTTTTACATGTTCTCCAAAAAACCGCTTCCCGATACCTCAATCCCCCCGCCCGCTACACCGCTCCGTGCTATACCAGTAAATAAATTACAGTCGACTTTTATATAATAATAGACTAGCGTGACTTCGTCACGCTACGGGCCTTTGGCCCGGTCAATGGCCACCGGGGCTATCGCCCCGGAGGCCATTTCCCGATGTAAAAATTTATCCAAGGGTTTTCATCTGGTTCTAAGGGTCGTTATTTGACTCTAAGGGTTAAAATTTGGCTCTAAAGGGTCAAAAGTCTGTTCTAGCGGCGCTACTGGACTATCTGGGCCTTTGATTTTAAGCCCATTAGAAAGCTTAGAGTCTTTTGTCCATGTTAGCACTCTTATTATTTCATCAGGAGTCAAACAAAAGCGCGCAAAAGAGTTTGCGCGCGTGCGGATTCGAACCTGCGACCCATGAGTTTCGATGTGCAGAGAAAATAGCCCAAAAAGCCACAAAATAATTCATATCTCGAAGATGCCTGGATCAAATCCCATGATCTACCTATCATTCGATAGCTAATTTTTGGCTCTACAATAAAAAAATATGCTCCAAAAAGTGTCAGTGATAGCTAAGGCCGAAATAGTGGCCTGAACATTCTGATCCCAAAAGTAGATCAAAAACGACAAAATATGAAAACGTTTTGTATGAGAAAGTTGTTCTATTTCTCGAGAGCTACAGATTGATATATAACATGTGGCAACTCCTTTAACTACCGCGAAGAAACGGAGGCCCAAAATGCGATCCAAAAATTTGCCATTTCACGGCCCTGGCAGGGCACTTTAATGAAGAGCCAGCCTAACCTATGTATACTCATATTGAAGCTCTTGTGAAATTCTGCATGATTCTGAAACTGTCATCCCTCTATCTTTCCTATTCATAAAGATATGATGTTTAGAAAGTTCGCTCCTAACAAAAAATTTTGACCTTTCAATCGATAATATCTCATATGCCAAGTGTCCAAAAGTCGATAAGTCTACTATTAAAAGAAAGCCCGTCAAAAACTCTACAATCGCAGTCAGTTTTTTACTTTAAGAGAAGTTTAGTTGGCTCTAAGGGTATTTTAGTTGGCTCAAAGGGTCGTTAGTTGGCTTAAAAAGGACAAAAGTCTGTTCTAGCGGCACTACTGAACGACATAGGCCTTTGAATTTCAGTCCATTAGAAAGCTTGGAGTCTTTAGTCTATGTTAGCACTCTTATAATTTCATCAGGAGTCATACAAAAACGCGCAAAAGGGTTTGCGCGCGCGCGACTCCGAACCTGGGACCCATGACTTTCGACGTGCACTGAAAATGTACCAAATAGCCACAAAACAATTCATATCTCGAATATGCCTGAATCGTTTTGCACATTTGACCTATCATTCGATAGCAAATTTTTGGCTCTACAATAAAAAAAATATGCGCCAAAAAGTGTCAGTGATAGCTAAGGCCGAAATAGTGGCCTGAACCTTCTGACACCAAAAGTAGATCAAAAACATCGATATTTCAAAATGGTTTGTATGAGAAAGTTGTTCGCCTTCGCGAGAGCTACCGATTGATATATAATGTTTGGCATATCCCTTAACTATCGAGAAGAAACTAAGGCCCCAAATGCGTTCCAAAAATTTGCCACTTCACGGCCCTGGCAGGGCACTTTAATGACAACCCAGCCAAACCCAACTATACTCATATTGAAGCTCTCGTGAAACTCTGCATGATTCTGAAACTCTCATCCCTCTAACTTCCCTATTCATAAAGATATGTATTTTAGAAGGTTCGTTCCTAACAAAAAAATTTGACCCTTCAATCGATAATATCTACAACTTCTAGTGTCCAAAAGTTGATAATTCTACTATTAAAAGAAAGCCCGTCAAAAACTCTACAATCGCAGTCAGTTTAATCAAAAGCGGACTTTGTAGATTCCGAGAAAAGGGGCAAATACCCTCTCAAAAAGTACCCCAAAAAGGTATGCTTTGCGCGGCGGCCTCCCACTGATCTACGAAAACTCGAAATGATCTCAACTCCAGGAATCATATTCATTTTTGAACGGGCTACCCGACACTATTTTTTTCATCGCCATAGCTTTCCTACAAAAAAAGTTGCAACCCCTCAAAGTCGCCAAAGTGCCCAAATCAGAGTCGCCTCCGACCAAAGTTTGGGCGCCGGCGCCGACGCCAATATCGAACCCAATTTTTTGAAACCAACGTATTCTTGTAGTCCGGAAACTTTTACATGTTCCCCAAAAAACTGCTTCCCGATATCTCAATCCCCCCGCCCGCTACACCGCTCCGCGCTATACCAGTAAATAAATTACAGTCGACTTTTATATAATAATAGACTAGCGTGACTTTGTCACGCTACGGGCCTTTGGCCCGGTCAATGGCCACCGGGGCTATCGCCCCGGAGGCCATTTCCCGATATAAATTATCTCTAAGGGAAGGTTAGTTGGCTCTAAGGGTTAAAGTTTGGCTCTAAAGGGTCAAAAGTCTGTTCTAGCGGCGCTACTGGACTATCCGGGCCTTTGAATTTAAGCTCATTGGAAAGCTTGGAGTCTTTACTATATGATATCACTCTTTTAGCATACTCAGGAGTCATACAAAAGCGCGCAAAAGAGTTTGCGCGCGCGCGGATTCGAACTTGCGTCCCATGACTTTCGACGTGCACTGAAAATGTACCAAAAAGCCACAAAATAATTCATATCTCGAATATGCCTGGATCAAATCCCATGATCTACCTATCATTCGATAGCTAATTTTTGGCTATACAATTAAAAAAATATGCGCCAAAAAGTGTCAGTGATAGCTAAGGCCGAAATTGTGGCCTGAACATTCTGACCGAAGGAAGTAGATCAAAACGTCAAAATATCAAAATGTTTTGTATGAGAAAGTTATTCGCCTTCAGGAGAGCTACCGATTGATATATAATGTTTGGCCTAACCCTTAACTACCGAGAAGAAACGGAGGCTCAAAGTGCGCTCCAAAAATTTGACACTTCACGGCCCTGGCAGGGCACTTTAATGAAAAGCCAGCCAAACACAGGTACACTCATATTGAAGCTCTCGTGAAACTCTGCATAATTCTGAAACTCTCATCCCTCTAACTTCCCTATTCATAAAGATATGTATTTTAGAAGGTTCGTTCCTAACAAAAAAATTTGACCCTTCAATCGATAATATCTACAACTTCTAGTGTCGAAAAGTCAATAATTCTACTATTAAAAGATGCGCCGTCAAAAACTCTACAATCGCAGTCAGTTTAATCAAAAGCGGACTTTGTAGATTCCGAGAAAAGGGGCAAATACCCTCTCAAAAAGTACCCCAAAAAGGTATGGTTTGCGCGGCGGCCTCCCACTGATCTACCAAAAATCGAAATTATCTCAACTCCAGGAATCATATTCATTTTTGAACGGGCTACCCGCCACTATTTTTTTCATCGCCATAGCTTTCCTACAAAAAAAGTTGCAACCCCTCAAATTCGCCAAAGTGCCCAAATCAGAGTCGCCTCCGACCAAAGTTTGGCCGCCGGCGCCGACGCCAATATCGAACCCAATTTTTTGAAACCCACATATTCTTGTAGTCCGGAAACTTTTACATGTTCCCCAAAAAACCGCTTCCCGATACCTCAATCCCCCCGCCCGCTACACCGCTCCGCGCTATACCAGTAAATAAATTACAGTCGACTTTTATATAATAATAGACTAGCGTGGCGCAGCCACGCTACGGGCCTTTGGCCCGGTCAATGGCCACCGGGGCTGTCGCCCCGGAGGCCATTTTCCCGATAAAAAAATTATCCAAGTGTAGGTTTGTTGGCTCTGTGGGTCGTTAGTTAGCTCTAAAAGGTCAAAAGTCTGTTCTAGCGGCGCTACTGGACGATCTGGGCCTATAAAGTTATGCTCATTCGAAAGCCTGGAGTCTTCTGTACATGTTAATATTCTTTTTATTTAATCAGAAGTCACATAAAAGCGCGCAAAAGGGTTTGCGCGCGCGCGACTCCGAACCTGCGACCCATGAGTTTCGAAGTGCACTGAAAATGAGCCAAAAAGCCACAAAATAATTCATATCTCGAATATGCCTGTATCAAAGTCCATGATCTACCTATCATTCGATAGCTAATTTTTGGCTCTACAATAAAACAAATATGCGCCAAAAAGTGTCAGTGATAGCTAAGGCCGAAATAGTGGCCTGAACCTTCTGACCCCAAAAGTAGATCAAAAACGTCAAAATATGAAATAGGTTTGTATGAGAAAGTTGTTCGCCTTCTCGAAAGCTACCGAATGATATATAACATGTGGCAAAACCTTTATCCACCGAGACGAAACGGAGACTCAAAATGCGTTCCAAAAATTTGCCACTTCACGGCCCTGGCAGGGCACTTTATTGAAAAGCCAGACAAACGCAAGTATGCTCATATTGAAGTTCTCGTGAAACTCTGTATGATTCTGAAGCTCCCATCCCTCTACCTTCCCTATTCATAAAGATATGAATTTTAGAATGTTCGCTCCTAACAAAAAAATTTGACCATTCAATCGATAATATATCATACACCCAGTGTCCAAAAGTTGATAATTCTACTATTAAAAGATGCGCCGTCAAAAACTCTACAATCGCAGTCAGTTTAATCAAAAGCGGACTTTGTAGATTCCGAGAAAAGGGGCAAATACCCTCTCAAAAAGTACCCCAAAAAGGTATGGTTTGCGCGGCGGCCTCCCACTGATCTACCAAAAATCGAAATGATCTCAACTCCAGGAATCATATTCATTTTTGAACGGGCTACCCGCCACTATTTTTTTCATCGCCATAGCGTTCCTACAAAAAAAGTTGCAACCCCTCAAATTCGCCAAAGTGCCCAAATCAGAGTCGCCTCCGACCAAAGTTTGGCCGCCGGCGCCGACGCCAATATCGAACCCAATTTTTTGAAACCCACATATTCTTGTAGTCCGGAAACTTTTACATGTTCTCCAAAAAACCGCTTCCCGATACCTCAATCCCCCCGCCCGCTACACCGCTCCGTGCTATACCAGTAAATAAATTACAGTCGACTTTTATATAATAATAGACTAGCGTGACTTCGTCACGCTACGGGCCTTTGGCCCGGTCAATGGCCACCGGGGCTATCGCCCCGGAGGCCATTTCCCGATGTAAAAATTTATCCAAGGGTTTTCATCTGGTTCTAAGGGTCGTTATTTGACTCTAAGGGTTAAAATTTGGCTCTAAAGGGTCAAAAGTCTGTTCTAGCGGCGCTACTGGACTATCTGGGCCTTTGATTTTAAGCCCATTAGAAAGCTTAGAGTCTTTTGTCCATGTTAGCACTCTTATTATTTCATCAGGAGTCAAACAAAAGCGCGCAAAAGAGTTTGCGCGCGTGCGGATTCGAACCTGCGACCCATGAGTTTCGATGTGCAGAGAAAATAGCCCAAAAAGCCACAAAATAATTCATATCTCGAAGATGCCTGGATCAAATCCCATGATCTACCTATCATTCGATAGCTAATTTTTGGCTCTACAATAAAAAAATATGCTCCAAAAAGTGTCAGTGATAGCTAAGGCCGAAATAGTGGCCTGAACATTCTGATCCCAAAAGTAGATCAAAAACGACAAAATATGAAAACGTTTTGTATGAGAAAGTTGTTCTATTTCTCGAGAGCTACAGATTGATATATAACATGTGGCAACTCCTTTAACTACCGCGAAGAAACGGAGGCCCAAAATGCGATCCAAAAATTTGCCATTTCACGGCCCTGGCAGGGCACTTTAATGAAGAGCCAGCCTAACCTATGTATACTCATATTGAAGCTCTTGTGAAATTCTGCATGATTCTGAAACTGTCATCCCTCTATCTTTCCTATTCATAAAGATATGATGTTTAGAAAGTTCGCTCCTAACAAAAAATTTTGACCTTTCAATCGATAATATCTCATATGCCAAGTGTCCAAAAGTCGATAAGTCTACTATTAAAAGAAAGCCCGTCAAAAACTCTACAATCGCAGTCAGTTTAATCAAAAGCGGAATTTGTAGATTTCGAGAAAATGAGATAAACGACCCTAAAAAAGTACCCCAAAAACGTATGGTTTGCGCGCCGGGCTCGTTCTGATCTACCAAAGCTCGAAATTATCTCAGCTCCAGGAATCATATTCATTTTTGAACGACCTATCCACCAGTATTTTTTTCATCCTCATATCTCTACCCGGAAAAAAGATACAACCTCTCAAAGTCGCCAAAGAGCCCAAATCGCAGTCGCCTCGGACCAAAGTTTGGGCGCCCGCGCCGGCGCCAATATCGAACCCAATTTTTTTAAACTCAAATATTCTTGTAGTCCGGAAACTTTTACATAATCCCCAAAAAACCGCTCCCCGATATCTCACCCCCACCGCCCGCTACACCTCTCCGCGCTATACCGGTCAATAAATAACAGTCGACTTTTATATAATAAGAGACTAGCGTGACTTCGTCACGCTACGGGCCTTTGGCCATTGTCAGTAGGCTCCAAGGGTTGTTGGTTTTCTTTTATTTTACTTTAAGAGAAGTTTAGTTGGCTCTAAGGGTATTTTAGTTGGCTCAAAGGGTCGTTAGTTGGCTTAAAAAGGACAAAAGTCTGTTCTAGCGGCACTACTGAACGACATAGGCCTTTGAATTTCAGTCCATTAGAAAGCTTGGAGTCTTTAGTCTATGTTAGCACTCTTATAATTTCATCAGGAGTCATACAAAAACGCGCAAAAGGGTTTGCGCGCGCGCGACTCCGAACCTGGGACCCATGACTTTCGACGTGCACTGAAAATGTACCAAATAGCCACAAAACAATTCATATCTCGAATATGCCTGAATCGTTTTGCACATTTGACCTATCATTCGATAGCAAATTTTTGGCTCTACAATAAAAAAAATATGCGCCAAAAAGTGCCAGTGATAGCTAAGGCCGAAATAGTGGCCTGAACCTTCTGACACCAAAAGTAGATCAAAAACATCGATATTTCAAAATGGTTTGTATGAGAAAGTTGTTCGCCTTCGCGAGAGCTACCGATTGATATATAATGTTTGGCATATCCCTTAACTATCGAGAAGAAACTAAGGCCCCAAATGCGTTCCAAAAATTTGCCACTTCACGGCCCTGGCAGGGCACTTTAATGACAACCCAGCCAAACCCAACTATACTCATATTGAAGCTCTCGTGAAACTCTGCATGATTCTGAAACTCTCATCCCTCTAACTTCCCTATTCATAAAGATATGTATTTTAGAAGGTTCGCTCCTAACAAAAATATTTGACCCTTCAATCGATAATATCTACAACTTCTAGTGTCCAAAAGTTGATAATTATGGTATCAAAAGATGCGCCGTCAAAAACTCTACAATCGCATTCAGTTTAATCAAAAGCGGACTTTGTAGATTCCGAGAAAAGGGGCAAATACCCTCTCAAAAAGTACCCCAAAAAGGTATGCTTTGCGCGGCGGCCTCCCACTGATCTACGAAAACTCGAAATGATCTCAACTCCAGGAATCATATTCATTTTTGAACGGGCTACCCGACACTATTTTTTTCATCGCCATAGCTTTCCTACAAAAAAAGTTGCAACCCCTCAAAGTCGCCAAAGTGCCCAAATCAGAGTCGCCTCCGACCAAAGTTTGGGCGCCGGCGCCGACGCCAATATCGAACCCAATTTTTTGAAACCAACATATTCTTGTAGTCCGGAAACTTTTACAGGTTCCCCAAAAAACTGCTTCCCGATATCTCAATCCCCCCGCCCGCTACACCGCTCCGCGCTATACCAGTAAATAAATTACAGTCGACTTTTAGATAACTCTAGACTAGCGTGACTTTGTCACGCTACGGGCCTTTGGCCCGGTCAATGGCCACCGGGGCTATCGCCCCGGAGGTCATTTCCCGATAAAAAGTTGGCTCTAAGGGTTCTAAGTTGGCTCTAAGGGTAGGTTTGTTGGCTCTAAGGGTCGTTAGTTGGCTCTAAAGGGTCAAAAGTCTGTTCTAGCGGCGCTATTGGACTATCTGTGCCTTTGAATTTAAGCTCATTAGAAAGCTTGGAGTCTTTACTATATGATATCACTCTTTTAACATACTCAGGAGTCATACAAAAGCGCGCAAAAGGGTTTGCGCGCGCGCGACTCCGAACCTGCGACCCATGAGTTTGGGAGTGCACTGAAAATGTACCAAAAAGCCACAAAATAATTCATATCTCGAATATGCCTGAATCAAATCCCATGATCTACCTATAATTCGATAGCTAATGTTAGGCTCTACAATAAAAAAAATATGCGCCAAAAAGTGTCAGTGATAGCTAAGGCCGAAATAGTGGCCTGAACATTCTGACCCCAAAAGTAGATCAAAAACATCGAAATATCAAAATGATTTGTATGAGGAAGTTATTCGCCATCTCGAGAGCTACAGAATGGTATATAATATGTGGCAAAATCTTTAACTACCTAGAAGAAACGGAGGCTCAAAATGCCTTCCAAAAATTTGCCACTTCACGGCCCTGGCAGGGCACTTTAATGATAACCCAGACTGACCTATGTATACTCATATTGAAGCTCTCTTGAACCTCTGCATGATTCTGAAACTCTCATCCCTCTAACTTCCCTATTCATAAAGATATGAATTTTAGAAGGTTCGTTCCTAACAAAAAAATTTGACCCTTCAATCGATAATATCTACAACTTCTAGTGTCGAAAAGTCAATAATTCTACTATTAAAAGATGCGCCGTCAAAACTCTACAATCGCAGTCAGTTTAATCAAAAGCGGACTTTGTAGATTCCGAGAAAAGGGGCAAATACCCTCTCAAAAAGTACCCCAAAAAGGTATGGTTTGCGCGGCGGCCTCCCACTGATCTACCAAAAATCGAAATTATCTCAACTCCAGGAATCATATTCATTTTTGAACGGGCTACCCGCCACTATTTTTTTCATCGCCATAGCTTTCCTACAAAAAAAGTTGCAACCCCTCAAATTCGCCAAAGTGCCCAAATCAGAGTCGCCTCCGACCAAAGTTTGGCCGCCGGCGCCGACGCCAATATCGAACCCAATTTTTTGAAACCCACATATTCTTGTAGTCCGGAAACTTTTACATGTTCCCCAAAAAACCGCTTCCCGATACCTCAATCCCCCCGCCCGCTACACCGCTCCGCGCTATACCAGTAAATAAATTACAGTCGACTTTTATATAATAATAGACTAGCGTGGCGCAGCCACGCTACGGGCCTTTGGCCCGGTCAATGGCCACCGGGGCTATCGCCCCGGAGGCCATTTCCCGATAAAAAGATAGTAAGTTGGGTCGTTAGTTGGCTCTAAGGGTTATTAGTTGGCTTAAAAAGGAGAAAAGTCAGTTCTAGCGACGTTAATGGACATCCTTGGTCTTTGAATTTCCGCTCATTAGAAAGCTTGGAGTCTTTAGTCTATGTTAGCACTCTTATAATTTCATCAGGAGTCATACAAAAACGCGCAAAAGGGTTTGCGCGCGCGCGACTCCGAACCTGGGACCCATGACTTTCGACGTGCACTGAAAATGTACCAAATAGCCACAAAACAATTCATATCTCGAATATGCCTGAATCGTTTTGCACATTTGACCTATCATTCGATAGCAAATTTTTGGCTCTACAATAAAAAAAATATGCGCCAAAAAGTGTCAGTGATAGCTAAGGCCGAAATAGTGGCCTGAACCTTCTGACACCAAAAGTAGATCAAAAACATCGATATTTCAAAATGGTTTGTATGAGAAAGTTGTTCGCCTTTGCGAGAGCTACCGATTGATATATAATGTTTGGCATATCCCTTAACTATCGAGAAGAAACTAAGGCCCCAAATGCGTTCCAAAAATTTGCCACTTCACGGCCCTGGCAGGGCACTTTAATGACAACCCAGCCAAACCCAACTATACTCATATTGAAGCTCTCGTGAAACTCTGCATGATTCTGAAACACTCATCCCTCTGCCTTCCCTATTCATAAAGATATGAATTTTAGAATGTTCGCTCCTAACAAAAAAGTTTGACCATTCAATCGATAATATCTACAACTTCTAGTGCCCAAAAGTCGAAATATCTACTATTAAAAGAAAGCCCGTCAAAAACTCTACAATCGCAGTCAGTTTAATCAAAAGCGGACTTTGTAGATTCCGAGAAAAGGGGCAAATACCCTCTCAAAAAGTACCCCAAAAAGGTATGCTTTGCGCGGCGGCCTCCCACTGATCTACGAAAACTCGAAATGATCTCAACTCCAGGAATCATATTAATTTTTGAACGGGCTACCCGACACTATTTTTTTCATCGCCATAGCTTTCCTACAAAAAAAGTTGCAACCCCTCAAAGTCGCCAAAGTGCCCAAATCAGAGTCGCCTCCGACCAAAGTTTGGCCGCCGGCGCCGACGCCAATATCGAACCCAATTTTTTGAAACCCACATATTCTTGTAGTCCGGAAACTTTTACATGTTCCCCAAAAAACCGCTTCCCGATACCTCAATCCCCCCGCCCGCTACACCGCTCCGCGCTATACCAGTAAATAAATTACAGTCGACTTTTAGATAATAATAGATTGCTCATTTTTCAAGTCCGCATATAGATGACAACCTTACAAATCTCGGCTAAAACGTGTTCTCGGGATGGGCGGAGCTTGTGTGATGAAATGAATTAAAATGCATTAAGAGTTCTCATTTTCCTTTTGTTCATGGGTTATAATTCTCGCAAGATAGGGTTTCCTCGTGTCGTTATTTAAGCTAGATGTTTCGGTGGCAACTATGTTGCTCATTAACGCACCCCTAGGGCTAATTCAAAATTAGCATGTCATCCGCAACATTCATTAGGTTCATTTTGATATCTTGCCTTAAGATGGCTCCTGCTGTGGCTGCTCCTTCAAGCCTCGCTACGGAGAAGGCCCATTGCAAGAGTACCGTCCACGTCAATCTGCCCGTCTCCAAGGTTCAACCAATCTATTCTTTTACAACTACTGCATAGCTTAAAAGCTCACTGTCTAGACAAATTTTCAGTCATCCTACCTTGTTTAAATAGTAGTTCCTGTGTGCTGCGTATAATTGAACATATTAGTAATATTTAACATGAATTAACTGTGTCCGTCGTTCCCTCACTCTTCCTTCCTCGGATTTTCGTGCGCCCCATTTTAAGATATGCACTGCTGAAAGCTAAACTGATGTATCAAGTTAATTTTACGCAGTTACATCTAATTACTTACTGCTTAAGTTCAGCTCATTCTAGTGCTGAAATGATCACTAGGTTCACCATTTTCTTTAAAATATTATTGCTTAGATTTAAATCTCTTATGAGTAATTACAGGTTGTTGTGCACCCGCTGGTTCTGTTGTCGGTGGTTGACCATTTCAACCGAGTGAGTAAGACGCAGAGTGTCAAGCGTGTTGTTGGAGTTCTCTTGGGCCAGCTCAAGAAGGACAAGACTCTTGACATCAGCAACAGCTTTGCCGGTTCGTTATACATCATGTTCATTATTAATTCTTTTTATTCCGAAGATACGACCTGAGCAGAATATATAATTAAGCAGAATTTTTTTGTAATGCTCTGTTCCACGTTTAGTGCCATTTGACGAGGATGAGAGGGACCACAGAACGTGGTTCCTGGATATGGACTACCTCGAGAGCATGCATGCTATGTTCCACAAGGTTGCTGCCAAGGAACGCATTGTCGGATGGTACCACACCGGGCCGAAGCTAGACAAGGTGCGTGGCTAAGTGCGATCTGGCTATTCCTTCGGAGCATTAGGTCGGGGTTCAAATCCGTTGGGGTTCTTCGGAGCATTAGGTCGGGGTTCAAATCCGTTGGGGTTTATGGAAGATGATTATGCCATACGGAACACTGGGCTCTGATAAATGGTGAGCGAAAACTTCCGTTATGATTCCTTTTGCTAGAACAACAAATCGGAAGTGGGTTTTATATAAGAACTGATTTTAATTAATGTTTGCTTTAGAAGGATATTGCGGTGAACGAGCAGATGAAGAAGTACACGCCGAACCCAATTCTGGTGATTATCGAGGCCGAGCCCAAGGAACTCGGCCTCCCCACCGAGGCGTACATCGAAGTGCAGGAAGTCCATGATGTTCGTTCCTTATCCAAGCATAATTTATGGGTTTTTCTCGTATTTTGATCGCTTTGCATATCCGTGCTGATCAAATAGCATGCTTATTTTATTCACATTGCATAATGTATATAATAATTGTAAAGAAATGTTTAAGGATGGCACGCCACCAATCAAGACATTCGAGCACGTCCCGAGCGAGATCGGCGCGGAGGAAGCCGAGGAGGTTTGTAACAGCCAGACAAATCAATCATAAGGAGTGGAATTGCGTGTTGTTGAGGTTGGAGTGGAGCATCTCCTTCGTGACATCAAGGATCAGACTGCGGGGACTCTCTCGCAGCGAGTGACTGAACAGCTCATGGGTCTGCGTGGACTGCGTGCCCAGCTCGAGGCCATCGAGAACTATCTGAAGGACGTGGCTGCCAAGAAGCTCCCCGTTAACCACCAGATTGTCTACCTTGTCCAGGTTGATCTCTTTGATGAGTGCTACTGAATGAACTAAAGAAGTGCAGGAAGTGCTGAATCTGCTGCCGGATGTGACGGAGCCGGACTTCGTGGATGCCCAGAACTCGCATGCAAACGACCGTTTGATGTGCGTGTACATGGGAGCCCTCGTCCGCTCTGTCATTGCTCTCCACAATCTCATCGACAACAAGGTTTCTTTCTTTTAGAAATACATGCCTGAATTCATAAACAATCGAATGTTATCCATTGGCCTTTGTCCTTTGTACTCCCTGACCTCTTCATACATGAATATTTCACCATAGGAGGATGAATTATTCTATAGATCAGGCCTGAAAGTATAGCTTTCTGATTGCAGCTCTCCCTCCAGAAGACGGAGCGTGAAGCTGTGGATGGAGGAGAGAAGAAGAATGAAGAGAAGAAGGAGAAGGCCGAGGAAAAGAAGGGCGAGGACAAGAAGAAGGGATCTAAATAAAACTAAACATTTGAAACGTTTATTTTTGATTAAAGGACGGGCTGCTGTTCGTTGTATTGCTTTTATGTGTTTTTTTTCTGCTTAACTTATTGCAACGCAACTGGATATTCGTCCATTTTTGGAGAATGAATTGAGATCTCTTTCGCTCCATGGATCCTAGATAGCAGATATAAGGTAATTTACAAAGGAAAATCTGTTGGCAATGACCGTACAAACGATGTTTATTTAATCATCATCTTTAATTCCCATTCCCATGACCGAGCTGGAGAAGGGTGCGTGGCAGCTTGTATCATTGAGACTTGCCCGCCTCATCGTGCATAGCTTGCAGTAGAATTCTTCACCCCGTCCTTTCTCGATTAGGCTTCTGAAGGACTTTTCCTCTATCACTTTCTCACCTCTCAAAGCTTTGCCTGCGAGATCAAAAGCTCTCAAGTGATCAACGAAATGAAGATTTCTAGAGCAACCAACCCTCCTCTTTGATTCCTTTTATGGACATTTTGCACACTATCAGCCAGCGTGTCCCAAGTCTTTACTTCTTGGCCTTACATGTCCTCATTCAATATGCAGAAAATTCACATGTGTAACTGCACACAATACGATTCAGCAGGGTTAAAACTATAAAGTAATGTGAATATAGCAAAAGAGTGTGAAAGGGTAAGGAGTTAACAGTATATTATTAAAGAGTAGAACTCATACGGCTATGAAAAGAAAGGAGCGCCTTCCGCCCCATTTAATCCATTCTCTTCCGTTTCCCTAGCAGAGACAATCGTCCGTTTTCATCGCCGATCGTATCCAGGCCATTGAGTTTCTTGAGAAAAAGATCAGAGTCATCCATCGCCTAAAAAAATACATCGTTTTCCCGGTAGGTTTCAGTAGATTGGAAATGCCGTCAAGAAACCTTGCGATCGCAGTAAGGGACGGCTGTGAAGCGGTGGAGCTTCCGTCCATCCTTGTCAAAGTTGAACCCTCGATAGCAAGTGTCACAGAGGAAGGCGGGCGAGGTCACCATCGCATCGCAACTAGCAACGTACCAACTGAGAAAACGAAAGGATGGAGGGCGGGAGGAGGCGGAATCGCCCAAACTGTGCAGTGGAGACCTTGCATCCACAGCAGGCCACTCGTCGGTAGTTCTTCTCATGAATCTTTATCGGGAATAACTCGGGCGGCTTGTCACTCTCGCTCCTGCAGTTCTACAGCATTCGTCGTTAAAGGAGAAAGAAGAATAGAGAATAGAACCAAAGACGAAGATCGGTGAAGGCCAGAAGATGCTCGCACTGGCCTTGATGCACGTAGACATACGGCATTCCGAGACGGCACTCCAGGGCGGAGATCCTGTATGAGAAGGATTCTCTCTCTGTACGGAGGAGACAAGGAATGACCTGGCATTCTGCATGTCTTCCACTTTCAGATGGCCGATCTCGCTTCGCTTTGCCGCCCAAGCACGAATTTCCCTAAAGACAGAATGTAAGGAATGCTTGAAATGGCGACGAGGATGACTTGCTGTGGTCGACTGCTCGGTCTCCGCTGCGGTCGATGTAGAACGTGTCGTTAATGAAGAAGAACGACGACGGGAATTTACGCTCAAAATATTTAAATAATCAAAAACGTAAAAAAGGATAGAAGCAAACAGCCGGAGGCTGCCCTACCATGTTGAGGTCTCTGCTGGTGGGCACTCGCTCGCTCATGTCTTCGCAGAAAGTGTAGTCATGTTGGCACTTGAAGCTCTTCTTCAGATCGAACAGAGTGGAAGAGCCCAGCAGTGCAATCTCATCCGTCGTTCTCATCTAACACCAAAATAATAACGATAGTTTTACCTAGGACATATCTTTTTCTAAAAACTTGCACCGTATTAGATGTGGTTGTGGTTGACATATTCCAAATATTCTTTCCATTCTTAGTCGGAAGTAGTGAACAATAAACGAGTTCAGAGGAAAACATGTACCGTCTATTTGACAGACCTACGCTGAATTTGGATCTCGCTAAAACACTGCCCCGCTATATTTTTGAGGAACATTCGGCAGAAAAAAAAAGTTTGTAGAACGAATTAATCGCGAAATGGTAAATGGACGTAATTATCTGCAATATATCGGATAAACGACGAACCAATCGCCCCTGGCGCAATTCGTGGCTGTTGAGGATTCGGTTGTAGCCGACGAAGACAGAGACAATCGCAATGACTTCATCACAACTCTTTGGAGACGGCGCTTCGTTGGATATGCAAGAATCTTTCGTGCAACCTGGAAATCACAACTAAACTGCCACAAGAAAATAGGTGCTTAGGGGTTTGAAGGGGGGAACGCACATCATTGTATAAGAGTAGTGTGTTGGGGAGACAAGGCGATGAAAACATTATATCGGGCTCCACGTGCTCAAAACCCCTTGGAGTACGAAAAAAAAATTTATACTGCCCCCCCCCCCCCACTCTAAATCGAGAACGCTGAACTAATACCCTGAAGATGTTCGCAGCAAGTTGCTGGATTGCAGGCCTCGGACCGTTCCTTCCGTCGCATTGTCAGAAGACTTGTCTAGGATATTGGAGATCTTAGGCTACACTCCCGAGCATTGCACAAATCAGACACCTCAATTCTGTCGTATCTCATGGACCGCAATGAAACCGACCGGCACTGCGGATTCATTCGCTTTTCATTCTCCATCTTCAGGTAACTAAAAAATATTCATCCAGTTGATCATGCTTCAGCATTCCAGACAACAATTCTGTGACGGAAATCACAACACGCCGCTAATAAAAAGAAAAGCAGAAGGAAACTGACCTGACGCTTCGAAGCTTGCTGCTCGGCAATACATTGAGCAGCATGCCTTCGTCAATCTTCAAGTTGTATTCGGCCTGAGGATCACGCACGCGCTCTATGACATCACTAAAACATATTATAGTTTGATATTGTAATATGCAAACCATCGTTTGACCAACAGGATATCACGACGACGTGCTTCGGCCTTATGAAAACCACCAATGTCGGAGAAATCGTCGACAGATTTCGTACGGAAACCTCTTGACTTGTCGCGGGCACCGATCGCCTTCCTTCGAAACGTTCTGAAGAATAGCACGTGTGAATGAGTAAAAATAAACAAAGAATAGAAACCGAAAGGGCACGCAGCTGGTGATGAACTCGTGTTCAGTCGCGCGGAGGACGACGTCCATCTCCAGCCACCTTCTAAATGGTTAAGGGCCGTATAAAACAAGCAAGCCTGAGATAATTGCATTTTCATCGATGATTAAAATTGCTTGGAAAATACACTATTGACGAAGTGAAAAAAGACACTATTATGAAGACGGAGCGCGTGGCTCGATCGAGTTCCTGTTGTTAACTGAACCTGAGTTCGTCATCGTATGTATTAAAAAAGTATAATAATTTGTTGATATTTTAGTAGGATTCTCTTCATAACTGAATTATGAACGAATTTGAATCCAATGTACAAATTTGTTTAAAAAACAAACTTTGCGCATACATCCTTTCCTTGCGCAGTAAGATCCCCCTGACGCATTTGAAGTCTATAAGTACGGCGACCAATGTGAGCACTGACTGGTGGTGTTTATTCATTCTTATGCCGTGATTCTGCTCTTTGTTTATTGTTGTTCTTCATTTCGGATGTCATCGGAGAGTGTGAGCCAGGACGAGGAGGGCCTGGCCATGGTAGACAGAGACGACATCGTTGAGGTTTCTCATCCATTTGCAATCTCGGTATATTGTTACTCTGAAGAACGAACACTTTCCACCCCTTGCCCTTTTTTGGTCCATAAACAGTTTGACATAATTGCAATATCAGGAGTGGTTTATTGCTGTGGTTCTTCTCTGTCTCTGCAGGTGTTCAAGAATGGCCGCCGTGCGGTGTCGAGTGGCGAGCCTTCCCTGGACGGAAGCATCGACGAGGAGCGCGCTGCTCTTTCCGACTCGGACATCGCGAACATCGCTCGCACTCAGGTTGGATATCTCCATCCTCAGTATTCCTCAGTTTCAGCCCTTTGGTCTCAAGAGGTGGTTGTGGCTTTGAAACGGTTTTCCAGTAAGAATACTGCTTATGCTAACAAACTATTCCAAATCGATTCGCTACTATAGAAGTTTTGTTATTATACGAGTGGCCTCTTCTTATCTCTCCACTGCGATCTCGCTTTCTGATTTGTGCTGATAACTGAATGATGATCCTCTCCAGAGTTGAGATCGATTTCAGACTATCGCGAAGCAGGCAAAGGGCCCATCATCGGATGCCCTTGAGGAGGAGTGCCTGGCAGAAGCCACGGCCAAGGCCAAGGCAGAGTGGCAGGATGTTCTCGGCAGTGGCCAGCTATTTAAGAGGACTGTTCAGCACGGAAGTGGTCCCCGGCCCAGGGATGGATGTCGTGTCGTTGTCAATGTCAGTTCATTTGCTTCTTACAATCAGCACACAAACTTACAATTCATACAAAACAAAATCGATGCATTCTAAGTAGCATCACGTTATGTGTGTGATTGTAATGGCAGTTTTCTTCCTGTCGTACTGAAGACCTATGGAAGGTGATACTTTTATCTCCTCTTCCATAATGCTTCTTAAGTTATTGATATTTTATAGTGTATCGTTTTGTTGTTGAAGGTTGTGGACACTCTGAACGGCATCGATTCCCATGAGCAACTCGAGTTTATTCTTGGCTTCAGCTATGTCATCGATGGTGAGCGAAATGTCCTTGAGAAGTTCTTTCAGTTTTTTATCATTTTATACATTATTTTTTCCAGCCTGGGAACTTGTAATCAAACTGATGAAAGTGGGTGACACTGTCGAACTTCGCACGTCTCCTCGCTTTGCATACGGAGACAATGGACTGCCTCCGAATATTCCTGGAGATCAGAGTCAGGAATATCGGGTGTGTCCACGTCTTTCCTACTTTTTATTTTATTTTAAGTATATAAGAAAATTTCGTAGGGTTCGCGTTTGGTTTTTTTTAGCGCATATGATTTATTTGATTTTTATTTACAGAAGAATAAAGTAACAGTATTGTAGCTTGAACTGTTGTCGTCGGAGGATGCGCGAGTGGCTGACTTGGACACTCCGGCCCTGCTCGACCTCCTGGTGGACCTGAAGGAGAGAGGCAACTTCTACTTCAACAGAGCAGAGTACGAGAAAGCCATCTTCGTGTACCGGAGAGCGGTGGAGTCTACGAAGCGGCAGCCGAGTGAAGCAGCGGGCGACGATGAAGATGGACAGCACGTCAGTCACTTGTCTAGAGACTTTAGATTATTTCATTGAGTGAAGTGGATTAGTTACCTTGTTGAGAGTGAAACAGAAGACTCAGTAAGAGATTGAGCAAAATCGAATGTCGTTGTAGGTGGACGATGAAATTCGACCTCTTCTTTCTGCTCTTCATTCCAATCTGGCCGTTTGCTACTGCAAGGTTTTCGAATTTGTAGTATTCGTGAGGAATAGTTGTCGATTTTAATTTGTTTTAGTTGGAAGACTGGCGGGCAGTTCTGGAGGCGACAGCAGAGTCCCTCAGGATGCATGATGCCAACCCGAAGGCGCTCTACCGAAGAGCAGTTGCCCTGCTTGAACTTGGCGAGGCCGAAGAGGCCATCGGCTGTCTGCAGCAGGCCAAGAAGATCGATCCCAATGACAAGGTTACTTTTTCATTCATTTGTTCTTCTCTACTCTCTGCTCTGCAGGCAGTGACTCGTGAACTGGAGAATGCCTACAACCTCGGCCGGGTCCGACGAGAACACGAGAAGAAGATGTATAAGAAGATGCTAAGCGGAGTGGGAGACCGATTGGGCCGAGGGGGGAAGGCGGACCGACCTGGAGGGATTCTCGGGGGCCCTGCTCGGATCGCGTTGCTTGCCTTCTGTCTGGCCACTCTCGCTCTCTTCTTCCACTTCCTCTTCCAAGTCTGAGTAGCTGCCGCCTTCTCTTATCTTCTCTCTTTCAATCTCTCCGATGCCTTATCTTCTCTTCTTTCCTCCTAGTAGTTCTTTCGAATATAACGAATGACAAGTAGAAAGGGAAGAGTGAACAATTGAGTAGAAGAAGAAGGAATTGATGGGATTGTCGTTGGTCGGCCCGCGGCTAGCCAAGGCCGAGTGCGCTGAATGGAATTGTAATGTTGCTTTCTCTTTATTCAACATGTCTCTCACTGTCTCTGATGTGTTCAACTAGTCTCGATGTTCTGTGTGACCTCTCTCTCTTACTCCCCTGCAGAGTGATGGCAGAATCACTTCCCCTCCAATCTTCCATTTGTGATATCTCGAGTTGCTTCAATGACGAGTACGCATGGCATAGTTGCCCCTCCGAGTTCTGAGAAAGAGAGCAGCTCTTCCTTCTCTCT
This sequence comes from Allodiplogaster sudhausi, assembly GCA_945643635.1. Taxonomy (NCBI): domain Eukaryota; kingdom Metazoa; phylum Nematoda; class Chromadorea; order Rhabditida; family Diplogasteridae; genus Allodiplogaster; species Allodiplogaster sudhausi. The sequence goes on from CALZFC010000056.1 coordinate 82,642, forward strand.
CCACCCCTTTTCGGTAGATATTTCCTATTTCTTGGATCCATGTGTCTTGGCGAATTCAGCTGACCGCACCAAACCAAGTGTTCGCTTAGTGAGTGGGACGTGAGGTTTCTCTCCTTTCTCTCCGTCTCACTCTCCTCTCTTTCGTGATCTGTTTCTCCACTTCTCGCGTGTTCTCCACGGTGAAACCCCCACTGTTATCTCGCTTTTACATTTTTGTTTTCTGCTTCTTAATCTTTTCTCTCTTTCTCTCTCTTATTCTCATTCTCTATTTCTCTCTCTCCCTCTCCCTCTCCCTCTGACTTCCTCTTTTAGATCACCGATTTACTTGTGCTCAACAGCCCTCTCAGATGCCTCCAACTGTTCATTCCATTTTTTAAATGTAAAATTCGTTGTTACATTGCGCTTGCACCGAGTATATTTTTGTATATATATATACCTATCATGCATTAGAAGATAGTGACGGAGATTTCTCATGATTTTTGATAAAGTATTATACTGTTTTGAACACGAGATGAAACTGCAATTCTCCGTGTTTGAATTGGTAAAGTAGCGAACAGGAAATTAGCAGCATGTATGAAAGAGAGAAGATTCTGAGAGAACAGAGAAGGAGAAAGGTGCAGGGAGCGATTAACAAGTTGTACTGGCACAAAGGATGTGTGGATATGTGAATGGAGAGAACTCGTTGTTTTCAGAGGAGAGAAGACGCAGCGGAGCGGCGTACAGAGAGAGAGAGAGAGAGCTCATCCGGTCCCGGCCAACCAATCTACTGTCTATCCACTCCCTACCACGTCTACACCAGGCATCTCTCTTTCCTCACTCTCAGCATGGCAAGGCGTCGTCGGCTTGGCTATCTTTGGCTGGCGAAACTTTCTCTTCTTCTCTGCTCTCTCTCCTCTCTCACCACAGCCGTGGATTCTTCTGCTCTCTGTCCTCCTCGGCTTACACCACAGAACTTGTGTAGGTTCATTTTATTCTAAGTGAATTATCAATGCAATTCTGTTTTTAATCTCTCTCTCTCTCTCTCTCTCTCTCTCTCTCTCTGATCTCTCTTTCTCTAATCCCTCTATCTCTCTCATGATTCCCTGCATCCCTTCAGCTGTGGTGACAGTATGGAGTCGAGAAGCTCGTCCGTTCCGGCAGTTCCGTCTGTCGGATGAAGATCTGGGTGGAGAGAATGGCTTCTCGCGTGAGCCGGGACCCTCGGTGCTCCTGGCCCGCCCTCCGGGTGCGGGGGGCTGCCTCCGGGGCATCTGTGCTCTTCGTCTCTCTCTCAACAGGCGCAAAAGTGATGGTATCCTTTTTTGACCTTAATTTTTGTTTCAGAAAACATAAGTATATGTCGGTATGTTATTGCAAACTTGTTTATCACAATATTTTGGATTCATATGTCTGCCGATATCTTTTTTGTGTTGGCATAAAAATTGCACCTTCGCACGCCAAAGCTGTCAATTATGACGTCTTTTTTGAACTGTGTATAATTGTCTTCTATATATTCTCTAATTATAAGCCGTCGTCATCTCTCTCTCTCTCTCTCTTTCTCTCTCTCTTCCCACTCTCCTTTTTTCTCTATTCTCTTTCACTCTTCGTTCTCTCTCCTTTCATCTCTCCATATCTTTCCTTTTCTACAAAATTATTACAATGCGAAGTAAGCAAACGGCTGATGCTCGCGAGAATGGCAGAAATAGTGATCGAGAGTTGACGGAGGACTTTTTTGATTTGTCACTGGTGGAAAAGAATGAGAGCAGCCGGGTTACTCAACCTACCTCGTCCTCTCTCTCCATCTCCCCTTTTCTTGATACCGCCTCTCACTCTCTCTCTCTCTCTCTCTCAATTTTTCGATCTCTGCCTCTTTCCATTTTTCGATCTCTGCCTCTCTCTCTCTCTCTCTCCCTCTCTCTCTCTCTCTCCATTTTCGACATCTGCCTCTCTTTCTCTCTCTCTGCATTTCTCGCTTATGCCTCTATCTCTCTCTCTCTCTCTCTCTCTCTCTCTCTCTCTCTCTCGTTCCTCCCTTCATTTATCTACTTTTTTTGCGCGGTCTGTCTTTCGCTCTTTTTGCTCTCTGTCCTTCTTGCTCTGTTAGCAAAGCACGCTCCATAATTCCTTGCAAACAAGAACCGAGAACAGCGGAGATGAATGCACATACCAATCCGTTTAGAAGAGGTATGCATCAGACGAAAAAATATGTAACTTCTCTTTAAATTCCCTATACGATCAAGGCCTAAACGATTGATCGGATAAAGCAGAATCATTGTGCTAATAGTTTAAATTCTCTGTTCTGGTTGTTACCCACCTGATCCATCTGTTCCTTTAGCTCCGATCCCCTCCTGTTCTCTCTCTTTCCATAGTTCTCCCTCTCTCCTTCGTTCTCTCTCCTTCCATATGTATGTAGGTATCCCTATCTCTCCCTCGTTTTCTCTCTTTATTTTCTTTCTCTCGTTCTATCTCTATTTCTCTCTCTTTCTCTATTTCTCTCTCTCTCTCTCTATCTCCCTCTCTTCCTTCAAGATGCTCTATTCTACGAGGAGAATGCGTTGGGTGTTCCTTCTGACTCGGTTGACCTCCACGACGACTTCTTCTGTGCCCGTGAGCGAGGAGACTGCGACGCGTTCGTCCCTCTCTTCGTCCATTTCCATGAGCTCGACGGAAAGAAATGTTTGAGATTTGTACTTTTGATTCATGTAAGTCGGGAAATAATATTCTGCATCTTTATCCCTCCTTAAAGCCAGCTCTCTTTCTTTTTCCCTTTTCAGTCTACGCTTACTCCTTCGACGACTCGTCATCCTTCCCTGGCTACACGAGGGAGTCTTCTCCTCTGTGCTTCGCGTGGTCTCATCCCCCCTCCCTCCTTGACTCGTCCCCCTCCTTCTTCCGCGAGCCCGTGTTCTCCTCTGCCTCTCCACTCCCTGTCAATGCAACTGTCTCTCAGTCTCGCTGTCTCCAGCTGTCCGCCGTCGACAACGCAGAGGCAAGCAAAGCAGTCAATCAAACTTTCTTTTATTACTATTTGACCAGTTTCTTTTTTCTCGTTAGCCGAAGAAGGGAATGCTAGAAAAGCGTGACTGACCTTGCATGGCCATATGACCAAAAAGTAAGGGGGAGCAGGTGAAAAGTGAAACGGCAAAATTCATGGATATATGTATGTATATACATATGTATGTAGTATATATGATGTACACGTATACATATGTACATACATAGCTATTTGTTTATTTATATATGTATTTGAATGATGAATTGAAAAAGTATGTGCCTGATAGTGATTGATTGCCAGCTGCGATACTCGTCTTCCTCTGCCTCCGGAGTCTACTCGGTAGGCACTTCGGTGTCTCTGAGATGCGCGGAGGGTTTTTCCTCTGCTGGCCAGTCGGTTTCTCTCTGCACCCGCGATGGTTGGTATCCTGACGGGCGTCTTGGTCCCTGCATTCATCAGTCTGGTTCGTTCGCTATTTCTTCTACTCTCGCACTACTCTTTTCCTTTAATATTATTATGATTCAAAGTACATACCGTATTTTCTCTATTAGTTCCCTTTATTGGAACACCCCCCCCCCAATAGCACCCCGTTTCATAACCTCATTGAAAAGAGTATCCCTCCCTCTAGTAGATCCCAACGAACTGATTGCAAATTCATTCAAAATCTGCGGTAAAACAGATATTCCAGTGAGGATTCCATTGAAATGACCACGAACCAAGACTATTATTATTTTTGGAATAATCTGTTGTTATCAATCTTTTAGTGTTTCACATCGAAAAATAATACTCGTCATTCTAGTGGAGTCCCTCGCAAGGGTAGGAAAATATATAGTACCCTCGATGGTACTAATAGAAAAAATACGGTATATAAAAATATGAAGATAATATTTCAGTGGACCCTGCTCCCTCTCGTGTCTCATCCCTTACTTCCTCTTCTTCTTCCTCTGACTGCGCTCTCCTTCCCGCAGTCCAAGGGGGCACAGTCCACTACTCCGTTGCTCCCAAGCAAGGTAATCTTTCCCTCTTTGACTACGAGATATTCTCTCTTTCTAGATCGACTGCCAACGGGTTCTCTCGCCACTGTTGCTTGCAACTTCGCCTTCACTCCCGCTGGAGAGGCGGGTGCAGAGTGCAGGAACGGAACGTCAGGATCCTTTGTCCACTCTCTCATATGCTCTATGTTTTCTCTGTCCTTTTCTCTTTTCTTCTACTTTTTCGCTTTATCGCCCTCACCCCTCCCTTTCTCTCTCTCTCTCTCTCTCTCTCTCTCTCTCTCTCTCTCTTTCTTCAGTTGGCAACCTGCGGAGCTGGCAAAGTGTTATCACGTATCTAATATGCGCTGTCCGCCGCCATTGCCTGTCCTCAATGGAAAGGTTCATTCATTTTTATAAGTTATGATTTCCTTTCAATTCTCTTCACACACAATCTCTCTCTACCTCCCCCTTCCTCCTCTCTCTCTCTCTCTCTCTCTCTCTCTCTCTCTCTTTTTCTCTCCAGCTGTTCTACTCTGCTGGCCGCGACCCGTCCGGTGGTCCCTTCAGTATGGAGGGAGTAGTGCGAGTGGAGTGCCTTGGTGGTTTCCACCGGGAGGGTGCTTGTGCCATGATGTGCACGGAGAGTGGCTGGACTCCCCCTTCCTTGGCCTCTTGCCAAGTCGGTGCACCTCCCGTTGTCAGTGGACAAATTCGCTGTCATTAGCACGTTTACACTCCCAAATGTTTTTCTTGGAAGAAAGAAGAAATCAGTGTAAATGTCAGTTGAAATATTCCAGAATCAGCGAATCAAGCGACAGGTTAGGAAGTTCTAGAAAATTATTTTTACGCTTTGGTCCAAACTTACAAAATGCGCTAAAAATGCTTCGCTTCGAGCACTAATTCTGCCGCTCGCAAGAAACGGCTTCTTTATTCTAAAATATTTGTTTAAATTAAAAATAAGTTCTCCTAACTGTAAAATATAAAAAGAAAGCTGTGACTTATCACTCGTTGTCAGTCTTACCATTAACCTTCGAATAACATACGGTTTAATCGTTGAATAACGCACCATTTTCCGAGTGTTCTTGTTTCCTCTTCTTCATTGACTTCCGTCTCACTGCTCTGTAACTCTCTCCTCTCTTTCTTTCTTTCTTTCTTTCTCTCTCTCTCTCTCTCTCTCTCTCTCTACCTTGCAGAATGCAATGTCTTCTGTGCAATGCCCCATCCTCCGTAACCCTGGCAGTGGTCGCATCTCCTACACTCTCCCACTCACTCCCACTGCTCAAGGCAGCACGGCCGTGCTCATCTGCGAAGAGGGAGCGGTCCCGCACGGAAGTCTCTCCAGCGTATGCCTGAATGGAGAATGGACTAACGATCTCGGTCTCTCTCTCTCTCTCTCTATCTACTTCTTCTGTCTGGCTGTCTCGTCATGCCATGTACTCTCTGCAGGTTCCTGTGGTGGAGTGGATGCTCCTGCCACTGCGGCTGGTGGCTCGACTTGTCTTCCCCTGCGTGCCGTCATCAATGGAAGGATTCAATACTCATTCAACAGTAAGAAGAGGAGCGGAGAGAAGGAATGGAAGAATGAAGAATTGTATTGCAGACATGAACGGCGCCTACCCAGTTGGTACCGTGGCCACGCCCACTTGCAGTATCGGGTACCAATTGTATGGATCTCATGCAGCGACTTGTCTTCCCAATGGTCATTCTTTATCTGACATCCTTCCTCTTTCTTGCCATCCAACATATTCTCGTCAACAGGAGAATGGTCAACGACAAGCCTCGGTAATTGTGGCCCGGGACTGCCGAACGAGTGTCCCGAACACTTTGGGCAGGATTCTGTTGTCAACTACAATCTGCCCACGGCAAGACAGGTACAGGGGAGATAAAGGGATACAGGGTAAGAGGTCATGGAGGAGAGAGAGACAGAGGGACAGAGAGAGAGAGAGCCAGCGAGAAATAGAGAGAGAGAGAGAGAGACAGAGAGACAGACAGAGAGACAGAGAGAGAGAGAGAGACAAGGAGAGAGACGAACAGTGGCAGGGATTCTTCGATAAGCGACGAGAGAATATGTCAAGGGTTTCCGCCGTGAGTCGACAATCGGAACGATGTCGTGTACCAAAGGATCGCCTTATGGAAACGTTGTGGCTACTTGCGTGGGAGGCACTTGGACACCTCCATTCGGATCGTGTATCATGAAGGCGAGAGGTGAGTTGAGAGGAGAGAGATAGAGAGAGAAAGAAAGCACGAGAGACAAAGAAAGAGAGAAAGAAAGTGCGAGAGATAAAGAAAGAGAGAAAGAAAGTGCGAGAGATAAAGAAAGAGAGAAAGAGAGAGAAAGAAAGTGCGAGAGATAAAGAAAGAGAAACAGAGAAAGAGAGTGAGAGAAGTAAAGAAAGAGAGAGAGGGAGAGAAGTAAAGAAAGAGGGAGCGGGAGAGAAAGAGAGTGGGAGAGACAAAGAGAGAGTGTGAGAGATGGAGAGAGAGAGAGAGAGAGAGAGAGAGATAGTGAGAGAAAGATGGTGATGAACAGAGAAGAGGAAAACATATCTAGAAAATTGAAAACTAATATACTCGTTTCTACAGCATGCAATTCCTTGTGGACCCCTCTGCATGGTTCGATTGAATACTCGAACGGTGGCCTGGGTGGCCCGTTTGCCGCGGGGACTCTCGCCAAGATGCAATGCTCTTCCAACATGGGAGCGCCTAATGGTACTGACTTTTTAGTCTTCGTATCATTATTTCAATTATTATCATCTCTGTAAACGATATTACATACATCCAATTTGTTAACAAGGAATTCCATCACATTTTTCTATGATGGAACATCTGAATGCAGGTGCCGCAGTGGTGCAATGCGTTGACGGTGAGTGGGAGTCTGAGTCGGGAGACCTGCTCGGCTCTTGCCCTCCTCCCGCCACTCTGACTCCGAGTTCCCATCACTCTCACCATTCTGGAGGCGGTCTCGACTACGAGGACTCCCTCGGCTCCAGCCAACCCATTCATCCGGTGGCGGGCACTGCTGGAGCAGGATGTCAGTTACAAATTTTATTTTCTAAAATGTTCAGAAGACATTTTTACCACTGGTGAAAAATGTTGCCAATTTTAATGAGGTGATTTTTCAGTTTGCTTGGCGCCGATAATTCCGGCCGGTGGATCTCTAGCGTACTCGGCCACTCTGACTGGAGGGCCGCTCCCCGCTGGCACTCAAGTTCAGCTCGCCTGTCCGGGATCCATGGTTGTCGGTCAGCAACCAACCATCCTTCTTCTTCTTCTACTGTCAAGTTCATTTTGAGAAAGATTAATGAAGGTATGTTTGAGGGGGCGGATCGATTGCGGCGTGTTCGGGTGGCTCCTGGCAGCCACCTCTAGGTTCGTGTGCTTCTTCTGGTCTGGGTCTATCCCAGCCTGGTTTCGGCATGGGCCAGGGCTTGGGTTCCTCAGCCCTTCCCATGGGAGGAGTTGGAAGTGCATTGGGAGGCGCGCCCTGTGCCCTGGCGCCCATGGGACAGGCAATCGGCGCCAATGGAAATTCCTTCGCTGGAGGCTCCTCCCTCGGCTCTTTCCCATCTGGTCAGCTTTTCGTTCTACTCATGAACTTCCCTTACTATTCTAAGCTACGAAAATGTGTGATTGTTTCCCTCTGCACCTCGTGTACCTCTCTCTCCTCTCTCCTCTCTCTCTCTCTCTCTCCTCTCTCCCACCTATCTCCGCTCTCTCCTCTCTCTCCTCTCTCTCCTTTCTCACTCTCTCCTCTCTCTCCTCTCTCTCTCCTTTCTCACTCTCTCCTTGCTCTCCACTCTCTCCTTTCTCACTCTCTCCTCTCTCTCCTCCCTCCTTTCTCTCCTCTCTCTGCTTTCTCACTCTCTCCTCTCTCTCCTCTCTCCTTTCTCTCCTCTCTCTCCTTTCTCACTCTCTCCTTTCTCTATCCTCTGTCTCCTCTGTCTGTCCTTGTCTATTTCGTGTGTGTGCAGGTACCACTCTGACCATCCAATGTCCTCTCGGCCACTCTATAAACGGCGCGGTTGTCACGACTTGCTCGAATGGAGTCTGGACTCAAATGGGCAGCTGCGCCCAGCCTGGTTCTTGAAAGAATATTTTATTTTTTAATCTTGTGTAAAATATTTGATGTCTCTGCCATCTTGACTTTCCCAGAATGCATGCTGATTTTCCTTGCATGTCTGCACTCTCCATCCCTACACTCTCTCACCCCTCACCAGATTCGACCTGCCAGCCTTTCGGCGCCTTGCAAGTCGGTACGATCTCGGATGGCGAGCTTCGCTACAGTAACCAGCTTCACTCGTCGATTGGCCTGGGTACGGTAGTTCGAGTGAATTGCTCCCTTGGATATCGAGTGGAGGGCCCGCCAGCAGCAGTGTGCACGTCTGCCGGATGGCAGCCACACAACATTGGCTCGTGCGTCATGAATATCGGAGAATTCCAGGGTACGGTGGCACCAGAAGTCATTCTAGTACTTGCATGTTCTTCCGTTCTTCTGTTTCTTGCATGTGCATGAAATGATTTTACCACAAGGTCCTCGTCACAAATTGTATCATCTTCTAAATTATAAGAATTTGTATTTTGCTCGATATAAAGCGTGTGTTGTGAGGTTCGAACTCGTGCGGAGATGCTCCGCTCGTGTTGAATGGCCAAGTTGCGCACTCCACGGGCGCTCCTCACCCCGTTGGTTCCATCGCAACAGTAGCCTGCAGTTTTGGATATGATATCGCTGGAGAGTCTGTCCTCACATGTATCACTGGAAGATGGTCAGTCTCTATCTCTCCCACTCTCTCCCACTTTCTGTCTCTCTCACGCTATTTCTCTCTCTCTCACGCTATTTCTCTCTCTCTCTCTCTCTCTCTTTCTCAGGTCTCCACCTTCCTTTGGCTACTGCCAGCCCCGTTCTGGTTTCGGAGTCTCTTCTGGCACTCCCGGCCTGGGCGGTGGTTCAATTATGCCCGGCCAGAACATTGCCGGAGGGTCAATCCCGCCTGGACCGTCGACATTCGGCACCCTGCCAGGCCAGAGCACCCTTGGCACTACCCAAACGGCTCTCACTGGCTCCGCCTTCCCCTCCTCCACGACCTCCACTCAGAAGCAGCCATCAGACGAGGACTATTTGGACGCCTTCGGGCCGGAGCAGCCGACCACGGGAGTCGCTTCCGGCTCCGGCACGTGCTCCTTCGCTCCGCTCGCCCCTTCTAACGGCGAACTCATCTTCCGACCCGTTAGAGTCCTTGAAGTTGTGTCTTGAATAAATGTAACTTAACTGCAGGAGAACTCGCGTGGTCCGTGGCCGACCGGCACGATAGTCGCGCTCAATTGTGCCCCTGGATATCGCGTCAGCGGTCAGACTGTTTCGACGATACGTTTATTGACCTGTCTCTTTGCAGGAGCAGCAGCCTCGACGTGTCAGCTCGGCTCGTTCATCCCCTCCTCAATCGGCAGTTGCATCGACTCTGCTGCCTTCTCCTCCCGCTCTCCTTGCCGCGCTCCCTCCACTCCCCTCGGTGGCCATCTCAACTTCTCCACTTCTGCCACCTCCTCGGGCACTTTCCCAGACGGTGCAATGGTAGCCCTCTTCTGCTCGGGCGGATCTGCCCCTTCGATCTCGAGTTGCTCGAATGGACTCTGGACCCCTGCGCTCTCCACGTGCACCTCTTTCATGCAACGAGATCAACGCTCTCAGACGAACGGCTGCCAGGTCGGCGAGATTATCTTTCTGTTCTTTTCTCATTCTAAGGAGGTTACAAGTCCTGGTTGCATGAAGTGCTGTTTCCGCTAGTTTCTCATTTTTAGTCATTCTTTTCTTTTCCGGTGTTGATAGAGTAGCCAACCATAGAAAGGGCAAAGTGGACTAATTGGAGGTACTGCGTGCACCTCCGAATGGCGAGATCACTTTCTCTCTCGAGTCATCCTCTCCCTCTGCGCCCTCCATCTATCCTGTCGGAACACGTGCTTCTCTCGCTTGCGGCAGCGGCAGTCGCATTCAGGTTCGTCTCTCTCTCTCTCTCTCTCTCTGTCTCTCTCTCCCTCTCTCTCTCTCTCTCTCTCTCTCTTTCTCTCTTTCTCTCTTTCTCTCTCCCCCCTCTCCTTGTCTTTCTCTCTTTCCTTGCTCATCTTTCTTTCCTAACAGGGATCTCCATCTTCCGTATGCACCTCCTTTGGAGACTTCTCTCCTCCTCTCGGAACTTGTGTCGAAGTCCGTCGGCGTTATTGGCTGTTCTAGTGGAAACCAGTTTAAACGTCTGCCTTTCTCTCATTCCATGAACAGGAAAAGTCTGTTTTTCGTCATTTTCCAAGTGCAAATGGCTTTGTAAACTCTCGAACTAGGCTTATTCTTTCACTACTCTTTCTATTTCTTTAGATCTGTCACTTGAAATTAAGTTCACACTGCATTTCTCGTACTTTTACAGCGGATTGTGACATTCCATTTGTCTGACGTTAATCTCAACTGTATGTAATTCGTATGTACATACATACGTACATACATAGATATTTTCGAATCATGTTTCTTTTCTGTAGCCGCATTCTTTCCTAAAAATTGTCTGTCTCCTCTCATCTTTTCAGTTTCTCAGTTCCAATTGTTTATTCTTCCTCTTTCTATCGGTTCTGTCCTCTCTGCCTCTCCTTCTCTCTCCGTCTCTCTCTTCCTTCGCTCTTTCTCTATCTCTCTCTCTCTCCCTCTCCCTCTCTTAGTCCTTCTCTCTCTTTCCTTCCTCCCTGCTTACTTGGTCTCTCTCCCTCTGTTACGTGATCATGCCTAATACGTGTATCTCTGCTGTAGCAGACTCTCTTAATCTTTCGCCCATCTGATCATTTAATTTGAGATTCGACGAGTTATTTCCCTAACCGTTTTTTTCTTCTGTTTTTACGCACTCATCTGAACTTCGGAATGCATTCTTATTTTAACTCTTGGGCCGCAGCTTTTAGAAGGGATGAATGTAGCATTGCAATAAAGATAATAAATTGTAAGAAAGAAATAAATTTTATCATAGTTGAATGAGTGCCCACGATAATGCAGTAGAATACTTCATGTTTGACATTGAATACTTGAGCGGAGACAAAGAAGAGTAACAGAATCCAGGGGCCAGCACGAAGAAAGAGCGTACGCGTGGAGGAGTTCAAGCAGAGGCGATGTCTGAAGAGGAACCAACGAGTGCGGAGGCAGCTTCCTCCAGCGCTGCTTTATATATATCCTGTCAAACGAAAACAACTTCTTAAAACTGTTTTCGTTTGACAGATATTGCAATAATGTAATAATAAAATTCTGACAAGGTCATCCACGTCTTGCGCATCTTCCTCCCGCCCGACGGTCTCTGTCTTGGCTGACGTTGCTGCCTCATCGTAGTGCTTCATCTCGAAGGCAGTGGTGGACTCGGCTTGCTCGGAGGGAGTCGGTTCCGACTCCGCCTGAAGAGTATGCTCAGCGACTGCCGCTGGCAGCGACTCTTCCGTGGAAGAGGGCTGCTCATCCAATGGCTCCTCAATAGTCGGTGGTTCGTCAAAGGACAGCAGCTGCTCTTCGACCGGCTCCTCCTTGGGAACGACAGCCGGCTCAGGAGTCGCCTCTGCCTGCTGCTCGTAGAACTCTCCCTTCTCTTCTTCGGAAGGCGAATACTCAACTTCCTGTTCAGTAGCTGCCGCAGCGGACTCATTGATGAATTCATGGATAGGGGACTCAGAAGGGACTTCGAGAGACGGGTCCTTAATGAAAACTGCTGGTTCCGCTGGGACGGTCTCAGACTCTGGAGAAGGCTCACGGACTGGCGCGGCTTCTGGCTCAGCAGGGACCTCCGGCTCAGCAACAACAACGACCTCAACTGGAGGATCCGGGATTGATTGAACTGGGACTGGCGGGGATGGCTCCGGGGATGATTCCGGAGTTACTTCAGCGGAAGCATTCTCAATAACGGGTTCACTCGGCAATTCAGGATCTGATTCGACAAGAACCGGTGGGGTTGGCTGTCGAGCAGGCGACGCAGGAGGGGCCTCCTCAGCGACATCGACTGGTTCTTCCGGGTGTGAATCGGGGACAGACTCAGTCGGGGCAGCCACAACTTTCACTATTTCCTCCTCGATGTCATCTTGTTGTGGGATTGAAGGAATAGGTTCTGGGGTTGCTTCAGCAGGCTCTGGCTCTGCTTCAGTCGGAGTAGGCATGACTTCCTCGACCACGGGCAGCGGTGCTTCCTGTGCCTTGGGAGCAGGCGCGGGCGGAATGGGGGGCGGAGTGGCCTTCGGAGCTGCGCGAGAGGCCTCGTCCGGCTCGTACGAGGCAATCGAGGACTCCTCCTTGGACGCCAGCGGGGCGGGGGCCTTCTTCTGCTCGGGCACTGGCTCTGATGCCGGCTCCGCCGTCTTCTTAGCCTTCAAATTATCCCTAATCATTCCCCTTTCTTTTTTAGTCATTAAGACAACATTTGTCAAAGTATCTACAAAAGTTTTGATAAGCATTGAAATATGAAACGTTAAAATAGAACAGACCTTCCCGAGGAAGTTTCCCATGGCGAGGCTGTGGAGGTGAAGCACGGACTGTTCTTCGACGAAGACGCTTCCGAGAAACGACAAATCTAGAATGATACTCGGAATCACTAGAAATAAAGAAGAGGGAACATGAGAGGAAAGAGAGGGGGAGGAAGACAGCATAAATATTAAGCGATGGCGGCTGATATAAAGAGATGAAGAAACCACATGCGCGAGTGCGATTCTCTCTCTCTCTCTCTCTCTCTCTCTCTCTCTCCTACCACCACCACTATATTCTTGCATCCCTCTCTTTCTCCCTCTTCCCCCCCTCTCTCTCTCTCCCTCTTCCCCCTCCTCGCTCTCCCTCTTCCCTCTCCTTTCTCTCCCGATGTGAATGCTTTCATGGCACGAAACGGCTACTCATTATCGCCAATGATTCATTGATGTCACTTAAATAATCGTACACGGAAATGATTTGAGCAACGGATGACTGAACGATCCGATGGAATGCTTGTACGACTGCGAATTTCAAGTAGAGAAAGGAAAAGAACGAGAGAAGCAGAGAGAAAAACGATGAGAAAGTGAGCGAGGGGGAGATGAATGAAACGATGGACGAGAGGAGAGATAGGCAGAACACAGGATGAGAGAATGAGAAAAAGCTAGAGAGAAGAACAAAGAGAGAGGGAGAATGAGAGAGAGACAGAGAGGGAGAGAGAATTTGAAGTGGGACTGAGAGGCAAGATCTGTACAGCTGAAATGCTGATGGTGAGCAGAGTGAGAACAACGCCATCCGCTGTCCATAACTCGGGAAGTGCACACGAGGTGGATCAGATGAGAGGAGAGAGGACAGAGAAGCAAAGAGAAAGAGAGCGAGAGAAAAAGAGAAAGAGAGAGAGAGAGAAGGGTAAAAGCTACATATCTTGTGAGAGCGATCTGAAGCTGGCTGTGAAAGTGAAGAGCAAAGCTGAGCGAGACAAGTAAAAGCAGAAGATCCTCCGGAACGAAGAACAACTGTCGCATGAAAGGAGGGGAAGAGAAAGCCACCGGAAAAGACACAACCACCATTACTCCAGAGGAGAATCGGCAACTGACTATCCCACATCTGGAAGGCGACTGCGAGAGAGACCATCAGAAAACAGAAGCACTCTTTGCACTCAGCTCTCGTTTGCATCTCTGTACTCTCTCTCTCTCTCTATCTCGCTCTCTCTATCTCGCTCTCTCTCTCTCTCTATTTCGCTCTCTCTCTCTTGTTCTCTCTCTTGCTCTCTCTCTCTCTCTCTCTATCTCTCTCTCTCTCTCTCTCTCTCTATGAGCCTCGGTTGAACATTGATTAGCTCTGCCGTAAATCGAAGCGTGAATGAAAGAATTGAGTGGAAACAGCGCTCATTTGCATGTTTTTTAGGACGACTGGTGACCAAGCGCATTACTTGAAAGGGTGAAGGGAATCGGGCAAAGAATTAAATGGAAGAGAATGGGACAGAAGAACAGTGAATCAGCAATGAGAGCAGATAGAGAAGAGAAATAGGAAGAGAGAGAGAGAGAGAGAGAGAGAGAGAGAGAGAGATGGGAGGGGAGGGGAGAAAGAGAGAGGACGGAAGCGAAAGAGATGCAGAGAATAGAGCCTTTTAGCCATAGCTTCAGTGGCGAGAAAGCTTTGGCTCCATTTGCTTGCCCTGATAGGAGAGGGCAGTGGAAGAGGAGGCGAAGAGTTTATGTGCCAGAGGGGCCAGGGCACTTGGACTACGGAGGATGACTAAGAATGCGCTTTTTAAGGTATGGATAACGAGCATCTCTCAGAGGGAGACGGTGAAGGAGAAAATAGAAAGATAGTGAGATTGAGAGAGAGGAAGGGAAGGGTGGATGGAGAAGCTTGTGAGAAATGAGAGGAATTAGCAGAATGGCGATGGTGAAAGCGCTGGAAGAGAAAGGAGAGGAAGGCGGCTCTGGCCGGCCCTTCTCACTTCACCCTTTGCACAATCTCTGGCTTCACCAGTCACCCGCCTTTTTTTTCTTTTTTTTTCTCTTCTCGGCTCAATCTCCCTCTTTCTCTTTCTCTATAACTCTCTACATCCGCCACTCTCTCTCGTCCTGTCTCCTTTGATTCGGTGACTCAGTGCCTAGCTCGGTGAGACCAGCCGTCAGAAACGGCTCGCTCAATTCCTAGCACTCCACCTGCCATCTGTGCACTTCACGGGCGATTCTTCATTTTCATCTTTCTTTTTCAGCCTGTTTCAGCGTTAGAAATCGCCCTCATCTTCAGTACAATAATTTTCTGCAAGTTATGTAAATTATACCACTCGATACATATGTGTATGTTCCATATGAAGCACAACAAAAATAACTCAGACTTTTAGAAATATGGTGAATTTGTATTACTTTTTCAAGTGATACAAGTTGAGATAATCAGTGCTTCACCTGAATCTCTCGCCATACGAGAGCAAGCGAGAGAGTGGAGGAGTCAGCCAAAGGCCGAGGAGTCATAGAATATATGCCCAAGAATTCTGTTTCAGATGGTAATGGAGTGGAAATGTATAGTAACGTATTCCGAATCGCAAGCAAAAGCCATTCCGTTGGGAATTTTAAAATAATTTTTTGTGATGAGATAGTAAACAATTTTGAGTGGAAATGACCTCCTCCTCCTCCTGTGTATTTAGTGTCCAACACAATAGATGATGGATTTCAAAACGATATCTAAACAACATGTCGATGTTTAGCTGCGGATATTTATTTTATTCTATTTTAACATATTCTCTAAGACTGGTTATATTTAGAGCATTGTTTTGTTGTTCGAAGGGAGGAGCTGCTCGGAGAGTTCCTTCACTCATGCCTGCTGCAGAAGAAACCGCCATCATGTGCACCATCTGCTGACTGACCTGGGAAGAAAAGATAGAAAGAGAGAGAGAGAGAGAGAGAGAGAGAGAGATGGAGAGATAGAGGGGGGGGGGGGTAAAAGATAGGTTGCGTGAGTAGGTGGGAAAGCCACAGACAGATCTGAATCTCACAGTCAACAAGGGTGCGGGACACGTGAAGAGCATGTGGTTGCACGTTAAGATAAAGCACGGATCGAGAGATTTGGATAGTGGGCACAGAGAAGGGATGAGGGGGATGAGGAGGGGCAGACATGAAGACGGCATAATTGATGGAGAGAAACGGGCATGGGAAGTCTTTGCACAAGACAGCAAGAGAAATAGAGAGAGAGAGAGAGAGAGAGAGAGAGAGATGGATTAGGTAGAGAACTGGAGAAGGTCGCGCCCCTTTGCAGAGTCCCACGTGGACTGGACATGAAGCAGCTCTTCCCGTGTTGCATTCTCGAACTGACAACTGATCAAGTTTGTTTTTATCTTCTACGAACTCGAAGAATACCAGTGAACGATGAAATGCACAGAGCGAAAGATGAAAAGGAGATTAGGAAGGGAAAACAATGAAATGTCGGCTGTGGCAATTACGAGTTGCGACTGAAAGGCAAAGATAAAGAAAAGAAAAGGCCATGAATTGTCAGTGCATATCAGTTACCCCGTAGACTATGTACATACAACGAGGGTGACAAGGAATGAAGAGGCGAAAGAGAGTTCATCTTTCTCCGTGTTTGGAGAAAGAGAAGGCAGTCGAGATGGCCGTTGATCCATTTGGTTCAAGCCCGAGCCCTGGCTGACCTAGGAGTTGGCGGAGGAACGACTGGAACTCGGAAGCTGAGGTGACGGAAGTTCATGTCTTCCGGAGCGAACTCCCACAACGAGTCGGACTTCTGGAACTGGGCAGAGCATTCAGTTTATAACCGCTAATTTGGCTTCACCTGTTTCACCCGCTTATTGTTAGGAATTACATAACACCAACCGATCCTAGTTTCACTCAACCGATCTGGTATTGAACCGAAGCAATGGAGAAGTCCTCCCTTCTCTAATCTGTACACATTACGGCAACGCTAACTGCCCTTTCCGTTTCAATACTCGTCAGGTTAAAAAAGAGGAGAGAGCAACTGTCATTCCCCCCTACTCAGCCACGTGCCACCCTCGTCCCCATTACAGGTTAGGTAGGGAAGTTGCGAATTAGCCGATTCCACTTGCCAGTATCAATTACCAGTTATGGTTCAGTCCCCTCTACTTCGACCATCACAACATCGCCTTCCCATTGAACACTAAAGACATCTAACGTACTTAAATAACAAACTTCTTTATCATTAACTATGAAAATGGTAAAACAACTTCTGGATATTGAGGATTGACAGAATGGCGTGAGGGAGAGAACGTGAGCAGAGATTTCGTGAACGAGAAGGAAGAAAAGAAAAGGAGCAACAGAAGCAGCCACTACCCGTTTCATTTCCTGGCTACAGACAGGGCAAGGACCAAGGAGGTCGGCCACTAACATCACCCCTCTTATTACAAAGAACCAGACTTACAAGGAAACTGCCGCGCCAGAACTGGACAATTCCATCCAGGAGAAGCATGTTGGAGGAGTGAAGAGGAAGAAGAGTATGGGAGGGGAGGGGACAAGAAGGAAATGGACGACCCGCCTCCCAACAGCTGACTGATCTGATACCGACCACTAGGAACGTGGGCAAGAACCAGTGGAAGGCAGCTCATTCTCGCTAGGGGGAGGGGCACTCAGAAGGGTAGAGAGGTGAGGACCACTGGAGAGGAATATAAGGCAGCTAGACAGGTAGTGCGCTAAGAGAGTGTCATCAGCACGGAGGAAGTGCCTCTTCCTGAAAAGGAGGAGAGAGAGAGAGAGAGAGAGAGAGAGAGAGAGAGAGAGAGAGGAGAGAGAGGAGAGGAGAGAGCAACAGTCGCGCATGAACAGTAAGAGAGAGAGAGAGAGAGGTGTAGTACCTACTCAGTCACGAGGCATCCACTAGAGTAGGATAGAACGTGGTGGTCTGATGATTAGCCAGATTGAAGAGAGGGAGGGGTGAGGAGAATGCGCCAGCACACCTTATACATGATACAGGCAAACGAGTCAAACGGATACAGCATTGAGCAATACAAACATGTCAACTAGAACGACTAAATGAAACGAAAGAGTAAAATGCGAGTGAAGGGCAAGGATGGGAGAAGGAGAGGATTCAGCGTGTTTGGTTTGCGGATGCAGAGTTGGCTGGAGAACGGGCCAGGAGATTGCCCGTCCAGGAGATCAGATCAGCCAGCTTCTGACGTGCCTCGCTCAGCACCTCCAAGCAACTCATTTATATTCATCCATTTCAATTCATAACTTGCAACTCTTGTTTAACTGGAATCCAATGATTGGACTATAAAAAAGAAGCCTTGAGACTGTAAGCTAATGCAAACAAAAGAAAGTGACCTCATCGCGGACTTGGTAGAGATCTCCGGCGTCTCCGAAGGAAGTCTCGAGATTCTGGAAGTAGTTGATGGCCACGTTCATCTTGTTGCCGTCGCCGAACACCTGAAAATGACATTGATCCAGAACTGTCTGCCCAGATTCCCGAGCAACAAAAGTCCAGGCAGTCCCTTCCCAATCTGCAGAATTTCCAGCATTCTTTCCCTTTCCTATTTTTCACCCAAAGATCATTGGATTCTTCCCGATAAACAACTGCAGAGAAGCCAAAAATAAATATAGTCGAAAGGCGAGAGGAGAGAAGAAAAATGCGGTCCCGACAAGAAAGATGAAGAAGGAATGATGGAGAAAAGAAGGGATTTAGAGAGATAAAGGAAACTAAAGAGACGCAAAACACTTGCAGACAAGGAGAAGGATGGAAAGCAAGTGGGGCACCTTATCATCTCTCCCCTCTCTCATTCTCGCTCTCAATCTTACTTCTCAGTTTTACACATTTCTATAGCACGTGGATCCCCTTTCAGCTAGACATGAAAAGACCAACGTGACTAGGTTATTAATGGCAACCTGTGAAGGAAGTGGCCGGCACTTATCTCCACCTGACCAATCTTCTTCTCTGCTATAGTTAGGGGAATGTTCATAAAGCATCAGGGCTTGATCAGCAAACGTAGAGGCCTACTCTTTCTCGCACAGATAACACCAAATGTCTCCGTCCTTATCATGCAAACATCCCATTCATTCTTATCATTTCAAATGAAAGGACTTCAAAAACAATTGTTATTATTATAAATGAAGGTATTACTACACGGCCGAGTTAGATGATAGCTGTACCTGGACGTTCTTCTCCTCGAGGGCGGTGAGCTTATCCGTGAGAAGACGAGAAGTCGACTGGATTCCAGTCAGAAGAATCTCCTCCGGTGACTTACGATAGGCCTGCGACTCGGTCTCAATGCGAATCTGCAAGCAGATCACGTGGAAACTCGATCAATTTTTTTCAACAGACTGATATATTTTTTTTTAAATAGAGAATGGGTAGCTAAGAATAAGTGAGCGCTAAAGAGCTCGATAAGCTACTATACTCTGAACACCTACGGTTTAGAGATACTGACAGTCGCTAATCTGGACTAAGCCTAAATTTCCTTATTATTCCTTTAGCTAGATGACAATGGCGGAGGAATGAAACGGACTTTGAGGTCGTTGACAGAAGCCGAGAGTTCGTCCATCTTCTCCAGTGCCCATTCCTTCTTCTGGCGAACAATGTCCATCTAAACATGGGAATAACTCAAGCAATATTGTCTAAAATGTGTGCTCTAGAATTGACATCTGCGTCAAAACAGAATTGCTTATCCTATAATATTTTTCAACATGGAAGTAAATGACCGAAAAGAAATAAAAGGAAAGCCAGGTCTACTGGGTACGGAAGAATGCTTCTTTTCATTGACATTTAATGCGGACATTCAACGACTTTTCATAGGCATGAAAACCTACAAGGATGAAGCTCTTGCTGATGTGCTCGAGAAGGCCGCGCAGCTGAGACTGAGCGGGGTCGATCAAGTCATCGTGGGCCTGCAAAGGAAGGAGGAGAGAGGGGCAGTCTAAGCAGCAAGGATACCTTGTTCGAGAGGGCTCCAGCCACGATGGATGACAGACGCTTCACTCGCGTCGCCAGAGTCGCTTCCGAGTCTTCCTGGAACAATATGGAAGAGTGAGGGGGAGGGTTGCAGGCCGTGACTAACTGGGACATTCACACCGAGAGCCCTCTCGACAATGGCGGAGGCGACATCCAGGAAGGCGTTAGCTGCATCGGCTGACTTGTCAACCGGGATGCGGGCGATGGAGTACGCATCGCCCAGCGCCTTCCACACGCGCCGTTCCACTGCCTGAAACATTTCCAAGTTGTTAAGATGAACCATTTTGATCAAGAATAGAAATAGAAACAGTTCGCTCCGTATAAAGATCTCCTGGAATTCCCTTGGATTGTTACGATGGACGCATGGAATCGCACCTGCTCAACATCGCGAGTGGTGCGTAGAATGGTGCCGGCAGCCTTCTGCGTGGCTGCAGTGGCGTCGAGCAGAAGTGTCGCTCCTCCGGCCGAGAGAGCGAGTCCGAGCTGAGTAGCCACGATCATAGCTCCAAGTGTCACCGTTCCTCCGCGCACCGCAGTCTCCTTGCCAGTCGACAGAACCTACATTTCAAAGATAAAGTTGTTGATATTTAGAAAGGAAATGAATACTACCTGGGAAGTGCGCTCGACTCCAGCATGGCAGAGTTCGCTGAGATGGAGAGCGTGTGCCTCCAGATGCTGCTGGTAGAGAGGGTGGCCCTTCTGCAGCAGCAGAACTGTGCCCGCTCCGAGATGCTCTTCCAGGGCACTCAGCCACGCATTCCCAGACTTGACAGTCTCGTACCGAGTGTAGAACTGAACTGGCAATACTCAATTGTCACGAAGATCACTTTGAGAATAATTTAAATTTTTGGGCCGTAATTAAGTTAATCGCAATATGCAATATACCAAACATAATTTTTTTTACAATTATTTACACTCGAATGCTTTCTCATAATTATATGTAAAGTATTTGTAGTTTCAGGAACTTAAGAAATTATCTGTAACTAAATATCTTAAAAGATCAATTTTATTTTAGTTAAATTTGTTATGTCAATTTTTGTTTAGTTTGGTGTTTAAGCAAAGTTGGGTTGTGGTGCAATAAGCTAGGAGAACTACTGTTGAGAGAACACTCAAAAAGAACTTAGTGGCGGAAAGCAATCAAGTTTACTTTGTTTGCTTTTCGGTATGTTTTCTCGCTTCTAATCGCATTAATGCACCCGGCGCCCAAAATGAATTTAATTTGATAACTACTGGTTATGGGCTTGCGCAATTCACTTGCTCCAATTCATTTGTCTACCGAATGAATGCTCCTTCTAAACTGCCTGACCGGTGCGACCCAAGGGTTCTCTGTGATGTAGGCGAGGTTCTTCGCGACGAAGGCCTGTGCATCGAAGGTGTTCGCAGCAGTGGACGTGGCGGGCCCTCCGTTCTCCTTCGCAATTCCGTTGGCGATGACTCCGTTAGTGTCGGCCATTCTAGTGTCTGCTTGAGCTGCTGATCTGGCTGACTCTGCAAGGCGATGGATCATTACAACCAAGTATGCGCGTGCACGAGAATAGTAAGAGAGGCGATCGCGGATGGAGAGAAAAGGCCTAATCAATGGAGTTCCCACTCGGAATGAGCAGTGGAGAGAAAGGGCTGCTCTTATATTACGTGGTTTGACCGATCAGACTCTCGCCATGTCGAAATGCGGGAGGAGCTTCGGAGTGGACTTTGTCGAGAGAATGAGACATAATGGCCGAGTGGTGGTGCTATCACTGATTCAGAGAGGAAGGGGGCAGGAGAGAGAGAGAGGCGCACTTTGACCTGACTGCTGTTGTCTTCTTCTTCTGCCCGTCTGTTATCACACAGAGGAGGCAGAAGAAGCATCCTCCTCTAATGAATAACATTTACTTCAGCAGCGCGAACGGAAACGAGGCTAGCAAGCAGTGCAAAGAGCATTCTAGTCCCTTCCCCGGCCAGAACTGGATGACAACGCGCGAGGAGCAACAGTGACTAATGCGGGCGATCAAATGGAAATGAGCATGGAATGACATGTTGTGCTGCAATGACTGCTGGAGATCAAAGGTAGTTTGGAGGGGAGGGAGGAGACTGGGCGAGGGGAGGGGAGCTGCCATGCTACTTGAAGTGTGCTCATCGGGTATAAATAGGTGCAGAAAGGATAAGATACTCCTCACGTCGCCACGAGAAGATCATGTGGTCGGGGAGGACAAGAGCATGTGAAGAAGGGGGGAGGAAGTCCTCTCTCTTTCTCTACTTCTCTTCCTTTCTCACAGTGTAATTCTAGGGTCGTCTTCCCTCTCTTGCTACCTTGAGGCGCTGCAATCAGGGAAGAACGAACATTGTACTCTGACGTGCACGGAACATAAAATAAAAATTGAAGTTTGTTTAAAAGAATCATGCTCGATGAATTGCAACGTGAGCAAGGAAGAAACTCTGCCTTGTTCACTCTCGGGTTTTTTGATCTCCAGATATGTCGTTTCCCGGTCTTTCTACCTTTTTCAATCACTTCCTTTCTCAGCATCTTTTCCTGTTCCAATTTCTCTCACTCTCTCCTCTCTCTCTTTCTCTCGCTTTCTATCTGCTTCCAGATCTCGTCCAATGGAGAATGGAAGTTCTCTGTAGACGATTTCTCATGCTTGGAGTGCAAAGAATGAAGAAAGGACGGAAAAAGTCAGCAGCTGCTGGACAGGTTCGTGACGGAACAATGAAGTGGAAAGATGGGAAAGGCTCATTTTCCATTGATTGAGTAATCGAAATTTGTTTTGAAAACAAGGTACACTTGACAGTTCGACTTCAAGTCATCCGCGATTCTTTACAAAGCGAGCACGTTAATTAGGAGAGAATAATTAAAATGGGGTCCCCCTAGCAGGGCGAGGTTGCTTCTCCAGCTGGCGCAGTGCGAGCGAGAGGCGATGGCTTCGTGGCCATATACGTCCATGCCAAGCCTGGAGCCAAGGTGTGCTGGGATGGAGGAAGAATTAGAGTTGTGAGTTGGTAGTCATGAACAGGATGAGAGTGCCTGTGTTGAGATCAGCGCAGTGACTGAAATG
>CALZFC010000056.1:110000-212500 GCA_945643635.1 Allodiplogaster sudhausi
GAGAAAAACTCTCCAACCTGCTGATTATATCGATGCCCCCACGCTCTTAGCTGCTGCTCTATTTCGGCTCTCGTTGCCACTCCGTTTGTCACGATTGTCTGCAGCAATTAGATAAGCCAATCCTACAGCAACTTCACCTGACTAATTCAGCTATTCTGATTGCGGAGTATAACTTGTATGTCTCGATTGGAAAACCCCCAGACAGCAGCCAGATTGCAAGTGCGAAGAGCTTTATTTGCCAAATTGGCTCGGGACGACGCAATTTCGTAATCGCTTTAAGTCTTTGTTTATTCTGATTGGATAAGAGTGAAGAAGATGAAGGGAAGCGCCTCTCCGAACTGAGAAAGGCATCATAGACCATGAGCTGGCAGAGAGAAAGTGGGAAGAGAGGTGGGAGAAGAGAGAAAGGAAGAATGAGAGAGCATGTTAATTGGAGAGACAGGAGAGTGAGAAAGGGGAACTGTCAATACGAAGTTGAATCACTGAAGTTTGCACCTGATATTCGGCAGCAATGGAAGGGTTAAGGACGAGCACGAATGGAGGAGCGAGAGGGAAGAAGAGAGCAGGCGACTTGAACTGTTGAAGAGGCTGGGGAGAGGGTTGCCAGCCCTGGCCGAGGGGCGCAAATTGGGAAAGCGAGAGGAGGAGGAAGTCGGCCAGAAGGAGAACGATGAGCTGACGGAGCATCCCAGGCAGATGAAAATGCAATTGAGCTATTGCCATCCATGTTGAGTCAATCTAGGAAGAGTCCAGGAATAGAAAGAGAAAGAGGGGGATGAAGAAAGAGAGAAGATAGAGAGAGTGGTGGATAGACGAGAAGGACATCCACAAAATGACACAGTTGGGAGATGACGAAAAGGAGAATTAGATGTAAGGCAAAGAGAAAGGGTTGTGGAAAAGGCGACAGATAGGAAGAGAGAGAGATTGAAAGAGAGTGAAGAATGAGAAAAGGGAGAAAGAGAGTGAAGAAAGAGAAAAGGGAGAGAGAGAGAGTGAAGAAAGAGAAACGGGAGAGAGAGCAGAGAGAAGAGAGAAGAAAAGGACATGTCCCAGAAGCATGCGTTGTCATGCAGTAGAAACAGCTGCGTCGTTCCTCAGACCGGCCAGTTTCATTTCAGTTCTCAGTACCTTTCTCGTGCTCTTTTTTCTCTCTCTTTTCATTGTTCCTGTTAATTTTCCCGTTTACCTCTCTCTTCAACCATTCCCATGAATCTCTCGTTCACTATAACAAATTCCTCTCAAGACTGATCCTGGGAACTAATATTTTTGTAGTTTTCACAACAATTTTCAAGACCTCTTCGTAAAAAGCTCACATTTGCGAAACATTCACATAATATCGAAGATGAAAATAGATTGGTGTGTATGCAGATATCTAAACACACACTTCGGATTCATTTTGTTCACCAGCCACTTCTCTTAAACTCCTTCTTTTTGGCTGCAACATTTTCCACCTGCAATCTTAGAAAGGCTCTAGCAGTTGGATTTACACTCCAGCCTCTTTGTCACATTCTGTCGTATTCATCCTCTACAGTCAGATATCTCTGCGTAGAGGGGCTCCGCTCATGAAAGATCTTTTGAATGACAACCGCCCTCCCCCTCACAGCTGGAAGTCCTTCCAGAGGCTCCCTCGCTGCCAACACCACGAGCATTTTTGTTATGCGTTCACGGTATCCTTGTTTATAAATACCACATAACATGTATACAGAATATTATCTATTCAAGTAAATATACATTTTGTGATAGTTTGTCACTATTGCTGTGTGGATTTGATAGTTACGTTTTAGCCGCCTCGGAGTGACTTTGGCCTTTCAGACGCCTCTCACATAAACAGCTATATTAGCTTTGATTGTCTTATATATAGTATATAGATTCCGCACATTTCTCCCCATTCCCTCTCCCCCCTCTCTATCTCTCTCGTACCCTCTTTACTCTTCTTTCTCTCTCTCTCTCTCTCTCTCTCTCTCTCTCTCTCTCGCTTCCTCTATCTTTTCCAAGCAAAGATTCATGTATTCCGAATCTATGCCTCTCAAGGATATCCACTGGTTGCTTCGAGAATTCTCGATTGTGGCAAGGATTCGGAATTGTTCTCTTTATACTCTTATGGACTGGCTCTGGCATAAGCCGTACCATGCGCGTCTCTTTCTCTCTTTCTTTCCCTCCCTTTCCCTATTCAATCTTTCCGCTCTTTCTTCTCATTCTTATGCTTTACGCATCTCTCACGCTCTCTCTCTCTCTCTCTCTCTCTCTCTCTCTCTCTTTTCTCTCCCTTCCTCTCTCTCTGTCTACTTTTTTTCTCTCTAAGTATCTCTTTGACCCCACCTCATTATCCCAATTATCGCACACTCCTGCTTGAACTCTTCGGTCTCTTAATTAATTAATACTTTGTATTTATTAAGAAGAGAATAACAACGGAAATTATAATTAAAATGCTAGAGGTCAATTCTTAAAATGGTCAATCGACCCTCGGAGGATTACAAACGTCTGTCTCCTTCTCCACATGTTAATTTCACAAAGAATGAACTTTGAGATATCATTTCATTCTATGTACCAGAAGGGGCGGGGAGGGCAGTGTCAAAGTTTATTAGATTCTGTCTGAGAAGACTCCGTTCCATGACACTTCCACTCTCCGCGCCCTCCGACTCCCCTTCCCTCATTGCCGGACTGTTGCTGGCCAGGCAGATTGGGCCTCCACTCACAACTAAGAGCTTCTGATTCAATCTGTCCAGCCTCTGCTTTCTCTCTTGCGCTTGTTAGCGATCGCTCTCACTCCCTCCCTCTCTCATCGTCAGCCCATTTTCTCTCTCTCTCTCTCTCTCTCTCTCTCTCTCTCTCTCTCTTTTTTCTCTTTCTCTCGTCCTCTTTCTCCTACTCTTCTCTTTTTCTTTCTTCCTCTATCCCTCTCACTTATAAAAGTCTCTTGATCTTCACTTTATTGCCCTCTCAATCATTATTTATCTTTTTTACTTTTACTTCGGAAGGAGGTAAATGCATAAATATGTATATGTATATGTGTACGATTCAAAGTACATGTTTATCAGATGGTGTGACGTGGTTGTATTTATGTCTTATATTCCATTGGCTACCCTCTGGTCAATTATATGTATGTATATATAGAAATGTTCATTGACTTGATAACAGCTTGTCATTAGTAAATCGAGAGAGATAGAGAGAGAGAGAGAGAGAGAGAGAGAGAGAGATAAAGAGAGGATAGTGAGAAAAGAAGAGGGAATGACAGGGAAATGAGAAAGATAGAGGGGGAGGTGCTGTGAAGTGGCAAGCCATGAGCTCTTCTCTTCTGGTCCAAGCAAGTCAACACGACAATCACATCAAATCTCTTTTCCATATCGCCAGTTCAAAATTTACTACGTTAGAGTACTTTTTGAAGATAATAAATAAGCTGTGATTTATGGCTAATGGGTGCACGGGAGAGAGAGAGAGAACGCGACAGAGGGAGAGTGGGAGAGAGAGAGAACACGACAGAGGGAGAGAGAGAACGCGACAGAGGGAGAGAGAGAACACGACAGAGGGAGAGAGGGAGTGTGCACGTGAGAGGGAGAGAAGTGGAAAGGAAGATAAAGGGGAGCTGTCGACTGTCAATGCATTTCCTCTAGCTGCTCAAGCGATCTCATCATTGAGTCAATCACAGGGGCTCTTCCAGCTATCTGCATCCTCCACTGGGCTCATTTCCGTCCATATTTTCATTTTCTTTTCTCTCTATTTCTATTTTCCCTCTCACTTCTTCTTCTTGCACTCTCTCTCTCTCCTTCTCTTTATGTTTCCCCTTCCTTGCACTCTCTCTCTTATTCTTTTCCCTTCAGTTCCTCACTCTGTCTCTCCCACTCTCTTCCCCTCCTCTCTCCTTTGCTCAGTGTGATGGAGAATACTTCGTCTGCCCTCTTGTCACCTTCGCTTGAGGGCAGTAAGATCTCCAGCGTGCTGCCACCCATCATCAGAACCTCTCTTTCCGCCCCTCCTGACTCTCTTTCTCTTTCTCTCTCTCTCTTCTCTCTCTCTCCCTCTCTTTCTCTCTTGCTCTCTCGTCCTCTCTTCATCTCTCCTCCCCTCCTGATTAGCTGATCGGTTCTTCATCTTCTACTCTTCTTCTCTCCTTGTCATCATTCAATCACAACACACGTGCTCCCGTTCTTTCCCCTCCTCGACAGTCTTTCTCCTTCTTCTTGTTTCCGACAGCA
Source organism: Allodiplogaster sudhausi (assembly GCA_945643635.1). Lineage (NCBI taxonomy): Eukaryota > Metazoa > Nematoda > Chromadorea > Rhabditida > Diplogasteridae > Allodiplogaster > Allodiplogaster sudhausi. Next base: position 114,194 of record CALZFC010000056.1, read on the forward strand.
AAGAGGCAAAGCGGATGAATGGGCGGGAAAAGACAGCGTCGACGTCTCTCACGTTCTTCTCCGCTTCTCTTTTTCTCTCTCTCTGTTTCACCTTCTCTCACTCTCTTCCCCTCTCATTCACCCTCTCTTTCTCTCTCCCTCTCTCCCTCTCCCTTTCTGATTCTCTCTTTCCTGTTCTCCACTCATTCCGTGCTTCCAGTATGTATCGGTTTATTCTGGTGTCATTTTCTCATCTTTATTGGAGATTGTCGCTGCCGATTCAGGCCATGAGCTCGTTTCGTTGGAAGTCTTCATCTCATTTCCCCATTCTCATTCTGCCAGTAACTTCCCTTCTCTGTCTTTATTTCTCTCTCTCTCTCTCTCTTTATTTTTCTCCATGCCTCAATTCCTTGTTATCTATCTCTCCCTTTCCCTCTCTCGCCCCCTCTCTCTCTCCCTCTTACTCTCTCCCTTTCTTTCTCTTTCTCTCTCTCTTTCTCTCTCTCTCTCTCTCTCTCTCTCTCTCCTTTCGATTTAGTCTCTTATGTCCTTTTCCCTCCTTTTATTCGAGCGGTTGCTGTAATTGCGCTCTTCGTAAATTGCAGTAGCCTGTAATTGTTAATGAAGGCAGCTAGAATCCACAATCAATGGTGATAAGTGCAGGAAAAGAAATAGAGAGAAAGAGAGAATTAGAGAGAGAGAAAAAATACATACATACAAGGCAGAGAGAGCAAGAGACAAAGAAAGAGAAAGGAAGTGGTGAAATGCATCTGGCTAATCCTGAGAATCCCCCGAAGTATGAGCCCGTTTCTTTCTACCTTTTCCTGTTGTCACTCATCTGTGATTTCCTTCTCCTATGTAGTTGGATAGAACATACATAATAGGTCTCGCATTCGACAATATATACTTTATCGTTAGTTTTTCGCTCGTATCTGTTATGAGTGTAAATGTCCACACCCATGTTTATCACTCATTCATATAATACATACATATGTGTATATGTATGTTTCCATAAGTTGTCAATGCATTCGTGTCTCTCTTACATAATCTCTTCCCCTGTCCTCTCTTCCCGAATTCTTGGCCAACTCCCTTCAGTTGCTCCAAGAATGCCTAAATCAGCTGACAGACTCAGCTTCTCTCACGAGAAATAAAGCCGCAAACAGTTAATATCACCACTCATTTTCTGTCTCTTCTAAATGGCATGCCAAGTACACTCTTCCCTACACAAAACATCCATGCTTTCGGGCATTTTCTGCAAAATATTTTTCAGTGGATCGCTACAAAAATATTAATGAACAACAAATTTACCTTACAAGCGACTTTCAACAAAATCCTTTATCCTTTGCAGGATTTTAGAGAATTGATAAATAAACAGCGATTAAAGCAGAGCCGGAGAAATCTTGCTGTGGAAAGAGTCAACGATTAGAAGAGATTTGCAATGTAATGACAAGGGAATGCTCTCTAACTTCCATGAGATCTCTCTTGATTTCTCTGGGCTTAGTTCACTTGCCCTTTCTGGCTTCTCATAGAAAGGAGAAGCAATAAGCCGATTGAATGCGCAACAATCGGAAGGGGTTATTAGTGTTGAGTCTTCTCTTCTCTTGTGTTCTTTCTGTCTCTTCTTTCTGACTTTTCTGCCTTTTCCCTTCCGTTCTCCATTCGATTCTGGCCTGAGAAGGGGGCAATTTCTGGTGAAGAGAGCCTCGGTATGAACACTCTCCATGAAGACGACTTTCTACATTTCACACGCCGATTCTTACCTTCCCCTCCTCTCTTTCTCTTTCTCTCTCTCTCTCTTTCTCTTTCTCTCTCTCTTTCTCTCTCTCTCTCTTTCTCTTTCTCTCTTTTTCTCTCTCTCTCGCTTGCTTTCTGTTCTCTCTAAGACACAATTCTCTTTCGAGTCTATTTTATCGTCATGAGTACATACATACGTGTAGCAAAGAGTTGGTATCCTCGCCCCCTTCAGTAGTGAGAATGAGAAGGCGTTTCCTCATTACTCTTCCGTTTATTCACACGTTGGCGTAAAGAGAGATTGCGTAGGCATCGGCGTCTTTTTTGCGTCAGTAAAAGAAAGAAGAGAAAACTATTTGACTCTCCTTCTGTTATTAAGATAACCAACCAATCTGATCTTTGAGATGAGCGACGATAAACGAAAGGCCCAATGGAAGTGCCGCCATCGCTCTCTCCAGGTTAACGCTCTTTCTCTCCATATACTCTCTCTCTCTCTCTCTCTCTCTCTCTCTCTCTCTCCCTTTCCGCTCTCTTTATCTCTGCCTCTTCCTCTCTCTCTCTCTCTTTCCGCTCTCTTTCTCTTTGCCTCTTCCTCTCTCCACCATCACTCTCTCCAGGTTAACGCTTTTTCTCTCCTCTATACTCTCTCTCTTTCCGCTCTCTTTCTCTCTGCCTCTTCCTCTCTCTCTATCTATGCCCTCTTCTCCTTCGCTATCACTCATCACCTTACAAACGGATCCCCAGGAGTAATTGATGATGTTGGGACGAAGCACGTCTAAAACTTTCAGAATAGAAAATGGCTGTAAAATTCAAGAACTAGGGTGTGCGATATAGAGTAAGACAGAGAAGGAGGGAGAAGGAGAGAACTGAAGAATATAGAGAGGAGATAGAAACAGACAGAGACTGAGTGGATGTTCATAGAGAGAGAATTTCAGGGAGAGCTGATGTGTATGTACAGTGAGGAGTGATCTGATCAATTTCGCAATGAAATGCCACGAAGGTGAATTCCTCATGGATTGAGTTCAGGTCTCTCACTACACGGCACTGCAGAACGAGCACCATGAGGAGGACTCTGCCCCGGGGGTCGTCTGGAGGACATTGTCACTTCCTTTCACATTACATTTGCTTCCTTTTCCTCATTTTACAGTTAAGGCTAATTCTCATTGATTCATTCCCCATCCATTTTACTTGTAGAACAGGAGACACGGAATCGGAGAAGGCAGCAGTGGACACGATTCCAGAAGTTGAGGAGGCGCGACCCCGTAGACCTTCTGCTGCCGGTACGTGCTCTCTCCGCTTAGAGCTCCCCTCTCTCTCACTCTCTCCCCCCTCTTTCTCCTCTCCATCTCCCTCTCCTCTTCTCTCCCTCCCCCTGACCGCTCTTTCTCTAGTTAATCATACATATCTCTTCCTACTTTTGACAAACCCTTGCTTTTAGTCTCTTCTTAATAAAACCGTCATTTCCAATCTTCTCAGCTTCCATTCCACCGGTCACTGCTAATTTAATATTCTAGATCCATTTCTGAGAATGTTTTGAGCCCTTGCCTTCGTAGTAGAAGCTGTTTGCAGATAAGGGTAGACCTGCCGAATTCTGTGCTTCTCATCTATCTCTCTCACGCTCTCTAACTCTTTCACTCTCATTTTATCTATATCTCTCTCGCTCGCTCTCCTCTATGTATATCTCTCTTTCTCGCTTTCCATTTCACTCTCACCCTCTCGAATTCTTGTTCCACTGTTTTCTTGTATTTATTTTAGCTTCTAAGTTCTCTCTCTCTCTCTCTCTCTCTCTCTCTTTTTTTACTGTCAGTTGTTCCTCTCTTGTTCTTCCTTCTCCCTCTGTCTCTTTCTCCTTCTCCCTCTCAATATCACCATTCCTCTCTCTCTCTCTCTCTCTCTATCCCCTTCCTCACATCGTATGCATACGCGCATCGTGCTTGTTTTGCATTGAGCCGTAACAACTGCCTCTTCAGAGATCAAATGCCCTTGTCCTGGGGAAGATAAAATTCGAGCGAAAAAGAGAGAGAGGGAGAGAGAGAGAGAATTAGGAATATGGAGGGAGAAAGAAGTGAGGAGAGAGATCGAGCGAATGGAATGTACACCATCTTGGCAGCACATTTGGCTTTTTTTATATGCATGCAGTAATAATCGTGTTGTTAGTGTAATTGTCGACAATTGTTCAGTTGAATTGATTGGTACGAGGGGAAAAATAGTGGTTGCAGACCTGTCAATGTTGCTGCCCTCCTTGACTGCTTCTTCCACATCAAATGCCAGCGCTCTTCCTCCTCCTCCACAACTTCGCCAACTTCCTCCCTCCACTTCCTTCAACTCTCCGAATATTTCCACATCTGGTCAGTTTACTGTCTTAACAGTCTTCTTGATCCCTCTCCGTTCTCATTCCAGATGAATCTTCTCGCTGCTGTGAGAGACAGGCGAAACTCAGCTTCGCACCGACCTTCAAAAGATCCTTCGACCGACCGAATCCCTCGTCCATCGCCTCTTCCACTCAATACAACTCGTGCTCCAACATCTTCGATCAGGTTATTTCTCTTTCTTTGTCCTCTCTACATTCTTTGATCTTGTGGAATGTTCTCTGGGAATGCAGAGCTTACCGGTGTTTTCTGCTGATTCTTGAACAGCGTTAGCAGTGCAAATGTGGATGTGCACTTGAAAGAGTGCCACTCAGCAAAGGAGAGAGTGCCACTCAGTAGGGCGACATTCCCGTTCTTCCTCTTCCTCCCCCAATTCTTCTTCTAAATAGAATTTCAGCGCACTTTTCTGTGGTGCATTCATTGTTCCTCTCCTCTCCTTGATTTCCTCACCAATTGAATCGCACGTCATTCTCTCTCCCCTCAAGAGGAACTTCTTCCTCTTGCATCGTTCTTCTCTTCTCTCATTTCCATCCGAACAACGACCATTTTCTCGCTCTGAAATATGAAAAGCGTTATTTTATTTGTCCCCAAAAGCTCGTTCTTTCCAGCATATTTCCATTACCTAGCGGTGGGCATACTCCTTTGGCATTCTCTCTCTCTCTCTCTCTCTCTCTCTCTCTCTCTCTCTCTCTCTCTCTTCGCATTCTTCTTTGTTCCCTGCCCACTCTCTCTCTCTCTCTCTCCTTCTATCTTTCTCTATCTCTCGCGTTTCTCCAGCTTCTCGTCCTCCTTCTTCTCGGTGGTTTCCCTCAATGAGCAGATCCTGACTATTTCCATAAGTCGCTTTGGCTGTGAGAGAGCCGTCAGTCTTGTGCAGCAATATCTTCTCCTTCACAAGACTTTTTCTCATTCTTTCGCTCATTCTCTCTTTCTCTTTCTCCCTTCTGTACTCTTCAATCATTCTCAACAACCTTTAGCAATATCCATTGCGAGCGTTTTCATCCTTTGAGTCCTTCACTGCCGTGAGGGCTAATTATCTTCAGATCATTTTCTTATCCATTATTTTTGTATGTGTACCTATGATATAATTTTTTTCCTCGCTTCTCGCAATTGGACTGAAAAATGCATTCACACGGGCAAATGTGTTACAATGTTTGATGTGTTATGAGGTGTTTGCTGCAGAAATGCCCGAACCCATTCGCACATACATATGTACTTACATACATACAATCCAACATTTCAGGTACATAGATTAATCTGATTAATTAGGTTAATCTAAATACTCTCAATTGATTTTTCAACCTTCAGAACGCATTTCAATAGAGTTTTAAGGTCAAGCTAGACTAAACCGACGCTGCTAAATACGTTGGTCAAGTTATTTTCTAAAAACAAGTTGACGCTAACGAGAAAATTAAATTCGTATTTTGAGCAGAAACCCGTTTGAAAATAGAGCGCAATGTGCTGCATTACAAGCGCAATGCGCTGCTTTTTTAACGGTATTTCGGGCTAAAATATCAATTTTTCGTTAGTGTCAACTTTCTTTTAAGAAAATAACATTGCCAACGTATTTAGTAGCGTCGAATTAGTCTAGATTGACCTGAAAACTCTATTGAAATGCTTCCTGAGAGCTGAAAAATCATTTGAGATTATTTAGATTAATCTAATTAATCTGATTAATCGATGTACCTGAAATGTTGGGACTGTACATACGTATCTTTAGTAAATATTTATTTATTGAATAAGTGAGCCAATTTTTAATTTATCCCAAAACACTTTAATATTTGAATAACTGTGTGCATGGAACAACTGTATATTTTACGCATGTATGTATGTAAGTACATATGTACTATGTACATACATTTATGTATGTACATTCATGCATAGTAAATATATATATATATATATATATATATACATACATGTGTTCCCATACGTTCATCTATGTTCATTTTGAATAAAAATATGTTCATTTTGAATTAAAATTACTATTTCACCTGTCGTTTTTTTTCGTTTTAGCTCGAAATAATGCTGCTTCCTCTGCTCGTATCACGAGTGTTATTCCCGTATGCATGCTAATACTTTTACTTGTGTATTTTCATTCCTTTACCATTTACTCTCCTTTTCTCTCTTTCATTCACTCTTCTCTCCTTGCTCCCAATCTCATCTCTTTCCCCTTCTTTCTTTTCCTTCTCTCTCTCTCCCTCATCCCCCCTCCCTCTCCCACCCTTCGTTCTCTCTCTTCTCTCTCATTCTTCCTCTCTCCCCCTCCCCTTCCTTCTTCTCCTTCTCTCCCACTCTTCCTCTCTCTCACCCTTCGCTCTCTCCCTTCTCTCCCACTCTTCTTGTCTCCAACACCTTCTCAGGTATGGATGGCATGGCCAGGCAGTGCTTTGTCTCTTCCACTGCTATACTCGTACACAATGCATTATTTCCTTGCAACCGTCCAGGCTGCTTGTCATCCTCATCCCTCCTCCTTTTCTTTCTTTCTCTTCCACATTCTCCTTTCACCTCTCATTCTCATTTTCGCTTCCCTTTGTTAGCCCTTTCTTCGCTTTCTTACTAACTAACTTGCATCCACGTGTTTTTTTTATCTCGAACAGTTCCATCTGCTACCCTACATATCTTTCTTTCTTTCTCTCTTTCTCCTCTCTTTCGCTCTCTTATCCCACTCTCTCTCTCTTCTTTTCCTCTCTCCCTCTTCTCTCTTTCACTTTCCCTCTTTCTTCCTCTCTTTTATCCCGCTCTCTCTCTCTCTATGTCTCTGTCACTTCCTTCATGTTGTTATGTCGTTGTCGCCGTCAGAGAGGTGTTCGTCGTCACCGCACTACTCTTATTTTCGTGTCTTTCCATACATTTCTCGCTTTCCCACTTCTCTGTATGAGATCCTTGCCCTTTCTCCTTTCACAAGACATAATCGTCGGGTAGGAGATTCCCGCTCTGGTCTTTTCTGCACATTCATCTTGTATTCTATTTCCTTATTCCTTCCCCACTCTTTCAGGCATATTGTAGGTCTCGCCCCTTCCCTGTTTTACATTAAATAATATTGCTCTAAATATGACTGATCCTCTTTCCCCAGACAACCCTGCTTCTCTGCCCTCTCTGTACTCACCGTACTCTCTGTACCCACCGTATCCTACCTTCTCCTCCAGTGGAGATGTCCTCTCCTGGCCACATCTTCGCGGCCTCTCCCCACCATCTGCACAAGCTGAGTGCTCCTTCTCTGCCTCCCCTGCCGCCCTCTCCTCCCTCTCCCTCCTCGGACTTTCCTCCGATGCCCAGTCGTCTTCATCCGAATCAGAAACCTGTTTCCTCTGCCTCTCTGCGTCTCTCTCGTGGTCATCTCGCTCACATGCTGAGCTTGGATGAGAGTCGTCTGCAGACAACGCAGTCGCAGGTGGATACCCGAGGTGGCCTGCCTCAAAAACGGAAAGAGAAGAACTCTTTGGTGTGAGAATGCACTAGCATTCTTTTCATTTCTTCTGAACTGTGCATTGTAACACGCGAAGAATATGGGCATACTGGCAAGCATATTCTGCTCACACAAGTCTTCTCTTTATAATAGATGTTTTTCAGTCGAAGAGAATTGAACTTGCTGTATAAAAATATACGATATAAAAATAGTGGTAATCACTAATCTACATATACATATCTGCTTCTAATAAGCCTTATACATATGCACATAGATACATACAAAGAAGAAAAAGTAGCAGTTTAAATCTATCTCTCCCTCTCTAACTCTCTTACTCCGTCGTTCTCTCTCCATCTCAATGTTCTCATTCTTTCTCATCTTTCAGAATCCCGCTCACTGGCGGCGCCGAGCCGGCTTCAGCACGGCTGTCGGAGCGGAAGCGCATGGTTTGTCCATTTCCTTTCTCTGATTCTCTTGGCCTTTCTTAACGTCTCTCTCTCTCGCTTTCTCTTTCTCGCTCTCGTTATCTCTCTCTCTCATGCTATCTCGGTGTATCTCTTTCTATCCCTTTTCCTCTTTCGTTTCTCCTTTTTCTCATCTTTTAATCTCTCACGAATCTCAGCATCGCCCCTTCAAAGTGCTCATACGGAAATTGTCCTTTACGTTTCCCGTTCAGTTGCTCTGTTCGCTCTGGGTTTTATTGTCAAAAGCATTAGACGATTCAGAAATAATTCATGGTGGTCCCACGTCGAGATTTATTGCATCAGAAAGGTATGAATGGCGAAGGGTGGGAGTCCATTCATCAGAACTCGTGGGGAGCAAGTCCGGGAGGTGGAGGGCGTATGAAAGGGAACAAGGGAGAGGGACGATGCAACCAGTGGTAACAATGAAGAGGACACAGAGGAAAGGAGAGGGCGAGAGAAACAGAGATGTAGAGATAAAGATAGAGAGAGTAGGAGGAGAATCGCGGAATTCCAAGGGGACTCAGGGTTCATCAAATGCGCCCTCGACTATTTCATTCGACTTCATCATGGCGTCGCTTCTGCAGAAGACAGCGGGCGTCAAACGATTTCTCACATCCTTTTTATCTCTCTCTCTCTCTCTCTCTATCTTTCTCTCTCTTTCTCTCTCTATCCTATCTGTACCTCATTACCACTGTTTTTCTCTCTTTCTACCTCTTTGATTCTATCTCCCCTCTGTATTCCTCTGCAGATTTCAACTTTCTCTCCCTCTTCTCTCTCTCTCTCTCTCTCTCTCTCTCTTCTCTTTCCTCGCAACTTCTCTGTGCTCTCCACTCGATAGCCCCGACAACTTCCTTGAAACTGACAATCTTCTAAACCTAGGCGAAGAGATTTTAAATTGATTAATTCTAGACTTTCCCGCTTCTCCTAATCTTGTTTTCCCCTGGCTGAATTATGCTGATTGAATGTTGCTTCCCCTCCTCCACTCTGCTTTTCTTATTCTTTACATGCGATGGCAGATAAAATGTCGTTGGTTCTGTTATGTACGGAAAGTCAATTTGTGTTTGTACGTTGGCAGGTGGTGGAGTGAGCATGAGTCGGCCGGGTCTGGCCTGCCGTTCTCAGCAGTCTTCCTTCGATTCCAATGGCGATGTCGCCCAGGTTATTCCAGCCGTCTTATTTCTTTGATTTGACAATACAAAGTGTATATCTTTGAGATCTCCCTGAACTGGATGCGAGTGAACGGAGGAATGGCTCCCCTCCGATCTCTTCTGCAGTCATCGATGAAAGAAACTCGCGCCGCCTCTCAGTCTCATCTCGGGCGGATGTGTTCTCTGAAGAGACAGCAGAATGTCCCTTCCCTCGAGAGCCGCCGCAAGGACAGTCGGGATGGTAAGATTCCTTTCTCTTCTTTCCTGTAATGAATACACGTCACAATGAACGAGCACGAAATATTATATCGTCGATTTGGCTTGCATATTTAGATTCAGGCACTTTGGTTTTACCATGATCGAGCATTAAAATGTCAAGATCGGCAAGCTGTATGCCTCAAAAAAAATTTCTATTTTATTGAGGCATACGATCTTGACATTTGAATTTTGCGCAGTGTCATGAACTGCAAAGCTACACTTCAATACAATAGAAAAAGTTTGAGGCATAAAGCCTGGCAATCGAGACATTTTAATGCTGGATTTCGTAAAAACCAAGGTGCCTGAATCTAAATATGCAAACCAAATCAACGTGCGTTTATCGAGAAACCGACAATTTGATCGGGCATTTCGGAACTTCCTGAAAGTTCCAAAAGTGACTGCATCCCTGGTTATTGAGCGGTACTAGTATGTACAGACGTATGGGCATGTTTACGAGAATGAAGACTTCGGCCGACCTCAGTTCAACTTCGCTCTTTCTAATTATTGCCTGCTCGGCTCTTTTCCTTCTCTCTCTGAGTTTCTTCTTCTTTCTGCAATTCGCATCTTCTTTATGATAGCATTAGAATGACAGTTTGAGCTACTGACGTTGCTCAACTAGAAGCGGCACGTGGCGCGACACTCATTTAATGGCCTTTACTCTCTCTCTCTCTCTCTCTCTCTCTCTCTCTCGCTCTCTCTCTCTCACTCTCTTTCTCTCTCTCGTTCTCTCTCTCTCTATTTTCTCTCTCCTTCTTCCTCTCTCTCCCTTCCTCTTTCTCTCTGTTTCATATTGAATCCCATATATGTACATGCATACCTCTGCAGTGCTCTGTAATGGTCGTGCTCGTGAGGGTTCGTCTCTGCCTTTACTCTCAGACTGTTATTCCCCTTGACATCCCTAATCCATTCATGTAATCTCACCACGAACGAGAAGAAGTGAAGACAGTCTGGATTAGCCCATCGAAGCTCCATAACACATGACAAGTGAGAATCCCCTGTCATCAGTTTGTTAACAAGGCCACTCATCTTGCCTCCCATTCTCAGTCGCCAGCTTGTTATCTTTTCTTTCTTGTCCAATTCTGGTTTTGACGTCAAGAGATTTGTCAAAAAGCTTTCTTCTCTCTTTTTGTTCTCTCTCCCAATACATACATAGTTGCTTTTTTTACACCTCTTATTTAAATACAGATGTTCCATTCTTCTGTCCTCACCCCCCCCCCCTCCCCATTTTTCACCGGACAATTTTACAATCGCCAGGCTTCTCTGCTTCTCAGTTGTTCTTATATGTCTTTCTCTCACTCCCCTTTCAATCCGTCTTCCTTCTCTCTCTCTCCCCTCTCTCTTTTTCTCTTTATCTCTATCTTTCTGTCTTTCTCTCTACCATCGTGCAATCCTTGTAGCTTCCAGGCTCTCTCGCTTCAAGCAATTAAGGAAAGTGTTCCTATTTTCCTCCGCTTTCCATAGCTACTCGCTTCCTTTTCGCCGGCGCTCTCTATCTTTATTCTACATAATGTGTTCAGTCGCCCCTTTCCAGATCCCTCTCTCTCTCTCTCTCTCTCTCTCTCTCTCTCTCTCTCTTTCCCCCTCTCTCTCTCTCCCTCTCTCTCATTATACTTTATCTCTCTCAGTCTTTCTCTTACTCTTACTCTCTCTCCTTTCTCTCGCTCAGTCTTTCTTTTACTCTTACTCTCTCTATCTCCATCTCTCTTTCCCTTCTCTTACTCTCCCTCACTCACCCTTCTCTTACTTTCTCTCCTTCTCATTTCCTTGTCTGTCTTTTAGCTGGTAATAAATTCCAAGACTCACCGCTATATAATTCAAACCTCTTGACGTATTGTTCGTCCAAATGTTTTCTCCTTCTTCATTCTTCTCGTTGCCCTGACAACCCTCTGATAACGACAGCTGGTGAGATGGGAATTATGAGAAATAGAAAGTACTTCTTCGTAGAGCTTCTGCATATACTTGTATTCACTTGCCATAAGGAATGCGACCTTCGAGAACTTTGGCCCTCGCCTTCTCCATTTTGAACTCGTCGCTGATCCGCTCTCCGATTCATTCGCAATGAATATTTCTGTGTTTCGAAGAAGAAATGCTTGTTTTATCCTCGTCTCCTTCTGTCATTTGTTTTGTTTCCGTTGTCTTTTCATCTCTGCTGAAGTTCTCCATTTACGTTGAAAGTAGTGGAAAAGAATACGGCGTGTGCTTTTGTTGGTGGCTCCTCGACTTCCCCCGAAGGACTCCTGCTGCGTGCCGGGAGAAGGCAAACACAACCTAAGCCATTTGCTTCCTGAAACAAAAAAAAATATCGGTATATCAAGTGGATATAAAAGGAACCAATTGAATCGTCAGGGCTCTCGGATTTACATCGTTCCATGACGTATGAGAGATAGAAGCAGAGAAATAGAGAAAGAGAGAAAGGGAGAGAGGGAGAAATTAAGGCTACAAGAGCGATGAGAGATGAAAAGGGAGACACGATGTTCCTTGCTACTCTGGGCAGTCTCCCTCGTTCCTCTTCCTCTTTCCAAGACGTACGAAGACCGTGCTCTGGAGATCAAAGTCATATATTCCATTTGGTTTTGCGGTTCACCTTTATTTCCGTGTGCGAGTGGGAACAGAGAAAGAGAGTGAGAGGATTGTCAAATCCCCTTTGAAAGGCTAAGAATGGAAACATTTATCTATATCCCAAACTGCTACGAAGTAGATCTCATTGCTGTTTATACATGATGTTTATTAAAGTAGTAAGTCAAAAATTTAGTGAGTAAACAAAAGCATTGTAGTTGTGTCCGATGGTTGAAATTAGGGACGAGAGAAAACCGATTGAATAATAAGCACTTATGTATATGTAGAGTATGAAAATTATAGCTGTCTTTCCTTTTTAATAACACATTTATTTCCCTCTCCTGTATTTGGTGTCATCAGAATTTCACTAATGCCAGGCCATTTTTCCTTCCGCTTTTCTCTTCCCTTTTCATTTCTCATTTCATTCCTCTTTGGTCATATGCTCTTCACATTTTTTATAGTTGTTTTTAATGACAAACTAGAAGACGCCGTCTTCATTTACTGACTCACTCATTTCTCCCCCATAAGAAATGTCATGATTTCGTACTCCCTTCCAGTTCATATCTTTTTTATCCATGTTTTTCAACGCAGCCTAAGTCTTTCTTGAATCTCCTGGACAAGGACGATGAAAGAAGACCTCAGACAGTTCTTCCTGCGAGAGGCTGCAGTAGTCCATTCGCATCTCCCGTCTTAATATCTTTGGCTTCGAATGCCATAATATCATCGCGTAGTGCTCTCGAAAGCAGTCCTTACACTGTCTGCCTCTCCCTCTGCATCTCTCTTCCTTTTCCTTGCACTGTCTGCCTCTCCAGACACGCTAACGTATGTATGTATGCCTGGACTTCGTGATACGAGAGGGTTGGCTTGTCAATATGAGTGGGAAACGTGCAAGAGATGAAGCAGAGGGAGCGAAAGCGGATAAAGAGTGAGAGAGAGAGAGGGAGAAAATGAGAGGGAGAGCAAAAAAGAGAGAAAGAAAGAACTGCTCTAGGAGTAAAAAGCGGCACATGTGTTTAGTACCTTGAGAAGGAATTATCATCTCTTTCTCCGGGACCATGTCAGAATAGCAACGACATTTGAGAAATGGAACATTTGAGCAACGTAGCCTAATCGCAACGAAACGTCGTCCATTTGAGCAGCTAGTCAAAAGAGCGCCATGGAAATAGAGCAAAAGCGACATTCGAGCAATCATAGAACACTTTTAGCAATGGGAAATGAGCAACGGGCTAGATACCACTTCTGGTATTGGAAGTGGTATTGGGGGCCTCTGAAACCCAATACCACTTTCACCTGCTACAATTGAGCAACGACATTTGAGCAACGACTTTTGAGCAACGGGCTAAATCTTCGCCGGGGGGCCTATGAGACCCAATGGGTCAATGCCTGCGACATTTGAGCAACTACATTTGAGCAACGGGCTAAATCTTCGTTGGGGGGCCTATGAGAGCCAATGGGTTCCACCTGCGACATTTGAGCAACGACATTTGAGCAACGGGTGAAATCTTCGTCCCTGGTATTGGGCGGCCTATGAGAGCCAATGGGTTCCACCTGCGACATTTGAGCAACGGGTGAAATCTTCGTCCCTGGTATTGGGGGGCCTATGAGAGCCAATGGGTTCCACCTGCGACATTTGAGCAACGACATTTGAGCAACGGGTGAAATCTTCGTCCCTGGTATTGGGGGGCCTATGAGAGCCAATGGGTTCCACCTGCGACATTTGAGCAACGACATTTGAGCAACGGGTGAAATCTTCGTCCCTGGTATTGGGGGGCCTATGAGAGCCAATGGGTTCCACCTGCGACATTTGAGCAACGGGTGAAATCTTCGTCCCTGGTATTGGGGGGCCTATGAGAGCCACTGGGTCAATGCCTGCGACATTTGAGCAACGACATTTGAGCAACGGGCTAAATCTTCGTTGGGGGGCCTATGAGAGCCAATGGATTCCACCTGCGACATTTGAGCAACGACATTTGAGCAACGGGTGAAATCTTCATCCCTGGTATTGGGCGGCCTATGAGAGCCAATGGGTTCCACCTGCGACATTTGAGCAACGGGTGAAATCTTCGTCCCTGGTATTGGGGGGCCTATGAGAGCCACTGGGTCAATGCCTGCGACATTTGAGCAACGACATTTGAGCAACGGGCTAAATCTTCGTTGGGGGGCCTATGAGAGCCAATGGGTTCCACCTGCGACATTTGAGCAACGGGTGAAATCTTCGTCCCTGGTATTGGGGGGCCTATGAGAGCCAATGGGTTCCACCTGCGACATTTGAGCAACGACATTTGAGCAACGGGTGAAATCTTCGTCCCTGGTATTGGGGGGCCTATGAGAGCCACTGGGTCAATGCCTGCGACATTTGAGCAACGACATTTGAGCAACGGGCTAAATCTTCGTTGGGGGCCTATGAGAGCCAATGGATTCCACCTGCGACATTTGAGCAACGACATTTGAGCAACGGGTGAAATCTTCGTCCCTGGTATTGGGGGGCCTATGAGAGCCACTGGGTCAATGCCTGCGACATTTGAGCAACGACATTTGAGCAACGGGCTAAATCTTCGTTGGGGGGCCTATGAGAGCCAATGGGTTCCACCTGCGACATTTGAGCAACGGGTGAAATCTTCGTCCCTGGTATTGGGGGGCCTATGAGAGCCAATGGGTTCCACCTGCGACATTTGAGCAACGACATTTGAGCAACGGGTGAAATCTTCGTCCCTGGTATTGGGGGGCCTATGAGAGCCACTGGGTCAATGCCTGCGACATTTGAGCAACGGGCTAAATCTTCGTTGGGGGGCCTATGAGAGCCAATGGGCTCAAATGTCGCAGGTGGAACCCATTGGCTCTCATAGGCCCCCCAATACCAGGGACGAAGATTTCACCCGTTGCTCAAATGTCGCAGGTGGAACCCATTGGCTCTCATAGGCCCCCCAACGAAGATTTAGCCCGTTGCTCAAATGCCGTTGCTCAAATGTCGCAGGCATTGACCCATTGGGTCTCATAGGCCCTCCGGCGAAGATTTAGCCCGTTGCTCAAAAGTCGTTGCTCAAATGTCGTTGCTCAATTGTCGCAGGTGAAAGTGGTATTGGGTTTCAGAGGCCCCCAATACCACTTCCAATACCAGAAGTGGTATCTAGCCCGTTGCTCATTTCCCATTGCTAAAACGTTTTCTTGTCGCTCATGTGTCGCTTTTTCTCTATTTCCTTGGCGCTCGTTTGACTAGCTGCTCAAATGGCCGCCGTTTCGTTGCGATAAGGCTACGTTGCTCAAATGTACCATTGCCAGAAGTACGGTGTTGAAATGTCCTTTTTACAACGTGTTGCTATATTGACGTTGCTATTCTGACATGGTCCCCTTTCTCCATTTACTCCTTCCTTTTTGTTTTAACTGCGAAAGATGAACGAGTAACCATTGAGGAGGAATTTGAAAGAGAGAGAGAGAGAGAGAGAGAGAGAGAGCGAGAGAGATGGTGATTTGTATGGAGAAAGATAGAGCGAGAGATATAAAGAAAGAGCGAAGGCTAAAAGGAAAGAGAGACAAAGAGAAGAGGAAGTAGACGGTGACGCGAAATGGTTTTTACCTTTTCGTATTCAAATTGCTTAGGCTTAGTATATTTATATTTATATTTAAATATAGAAATATATATGTATTGCGCGCCACGAACAGAAAAGAGTCTTCGCCAAGGACTATTTCTATCTGGTCTACTCTTGTTGTTTTTCATGCTTTCCTCTCATTTCCTCTGTCCGCGGGGGCGATCTGTTTCTATAGCAACGTCCGCTTCTCCATTGTTTTCGTCTTTTTTTGTGCATGCCGAGACCATAGAGGAATTCGCAGAGGCCAAGTGAGGAGATGGCAGAATCAGTGGAGGGAGAGAGCCGACCGGATTCCCCTCTGGCCTTCTTCTGCCCCCGCCGCTTCACTCATCAGTCATCACAGACTTCCCCTCATCCATGGCGGAAGAGTTCTCTCTTCCCCGATGATCTCCGTCCCCGTTCCTGCCTGGCCAGAGAGCGTCTGCTGGCTGGAGTGCCGAAGCAACTCTCATTCGACCTGCCTCCTCAGGCAGCTTCTCCCTCTCCTCTGGCGTCTTCCTCTCCCTCGCATTCCGTCCATTCCTCCGTCTCCTCTCAACAACCCCGTCGAGTGCCGTCTATCCGTCGTCATCTCCCTTCTTCCTCAGATGCTCCCCCTTCCTCGTTCCTTTCTGACCCTGCCAGATATCGGCTGGCGACTCTTCAGCAACGCAGCCAATCGGAGAGTGCCTTCTACTCCTCCGTCCAGAATGGCTCTGCCAACTCGGATGTAGCCCGTCGTTGTTCCATGGCAATCCTTCCGGGACGAGAGCAAGCTCTTCTCCGTCGGATCCTCGGCCCTCGCGGCCTCTCGTGGATATCCAGTAAGCAGAGTCAACTAAGCTCAGATTAGCCGGGCTTAGGAATTACAGAGTCGAAAATCATGGAGCTCTAACTCATCTTGATTGAAGGAATCGTGGCATAAGCATCACGAAAAACTGACGCGAGGTACAGGAAATGTAAGCAGAAGCCATTCACTTTACGGCAGATCAAATGGCACTGAAACATTAAACAGAGTCTCTTCTAATCAAAATATCCCCAACAACGAAATCTCACTCTTCAGGAGATCAGTGTTCGCGAAAGTCGGTTTCGCTGGTTCTCTCGAATGATGTTGAGGCTGGCAGGAAGGGGGACGACTTGAACACACCGCTCATGAAGGACAGCGAGAAGAAGTTGGCTCAGTTCTTCTTTTCTCTTCCTCTCAAATCATTCTATTGATTGAATACGAGAGGATGACTTTATTGTAGTGGGAATCGGTTGATAATTCGTGGTCATCTATACGAGAAGCGTCGAGTGACTTCCGATCGCGCTCTTTTCTTCGCTCTCCTTGGCATTTGTCAGTCCCCCCTTCTCCCTCTCTTTTCATCCCTCTAGTTGTTTGTCCTCATTACATTTGTTAACTCATTTCAGGTGTTATGATTCTGGAGAATGAACTGAGATCTGGAAGAATCATTCTTCCTGTACGTTCATCACTTATACTTTATAATCTTATTTGGTCATATTTCTCCTGCTCTATTGCATGAACACATTCATTTGCACAAACAACACGCATTCATGTACATCTGTATGTATGACATATAAGATATAAATCTTGATGCCCGTTTTCCTGGCAGGGTTCCTTCACAAGTGTCTCGCTCAAGCTTCTCGTAATTTCCTCGACAATTCTCCTCATTTGCTTCGTCTCTTACTTTCATGTTTTGGAAATAAAGGTTTTTCTTTCTTCGTTCTATTATGTTTATTGAAAAGACATTTTCAGCTGTTTATGAATTCGAATTCTCTGGACGACTGGCGAATTGCGTTGACGGCCAAGAGACTTGTCCAATTCGCTCTGGAAGTATCACTCTGCGCACTCTGCCCCTTCGACCTTGTGCCCTCTCGTTCTCATCCACAATCACAGGCTCTCTCTCTCTCTCTCTCTCTCTCTTTCTATCTCTCTCTCTTCAACTCTCTCTCTCTCTCTCTTTCTCTCTCTCTCTCTCTTCAACTCTCTCCTCTCTCTCTCTCTCTTCAACTCTCTGTCTCCTTCTACACAGATCTGGCACACGCTGGACTCTTTGTTGTCGCTGGCGATGTTCGGCCGTCTGTTCTGGCTGGCCCGTGTGATGCTTCTCCACTCCCGTCTCTTCTCTGATGCATCGTCTCGTTCCATTGCTGGCTTGAACCGAGTCAACTTTAATGCTCGTTTCATTCTCAAGACGCTCATGACACTTTGTCCAGGTTAATATCTCAAATATTTAGGAACAATTTTTTATAGGCATAAATACGAATTAGACGAGGTTTTTGAATATATTTATGTAGTAATGTAACCTCATGCCAGGAACGATGTTGATGGTATTCACAGCGTCTCTCTGGATAATTGCCGGGTGGATTCTGCGACTCTGTGAACGGTTAACTTACATTTTCTTACTGCATTAGGATAGAAATGGAATTACAGTCCCTACGAAGAGGTCGGAATGGCCTCCCGCGCTCTCGCGAATTCGAGTGCAGAATGTGGAGAGTTTCTCTCTTCCGAGAAGAGACTCATGCACGGCTCATATCTCAACTCTCTCTGGATGATTGCTATCACTTTCCTCTCCGTTGGCTACGGTCTGCCTTTTCTTCTTTCTTTTTTCTTCTCAATAATCAAACAATGTTAAGGCGATATTGTGCCTCACACTTATTGCGGGAGAACCATGGCAGTTATCACCGGAATTCTTGTTTGTTTTTCTCTTATTTGTACTGACTCTACTTTCACGGAACATTGAGCTTACTTTGACAGGGAACGTGCACCTCGTCTATGATTGTTGCTGTTATCGCACGGAAACTTGAACTCACTCGGGCTGAGAAGCACGTCCACAACTTCATGCTCGACACGCAACTCTCTAAGCAGGTATGCTCATTCTCCCCCTCTATTGTATGAATCCATTCCAGTTAAGCAATGAGTAATGTATTGTGGTTGAGCTGAAACACAGCGCAGCGAATGTTCTGCGAGAGACTTGGCTGATCTACAAGTACCGTCGTCTCACAGACAAAGTGGACTACTCAAGAGTCAGACAGCACCAGCGGAAGTTCCTCTCCGCGATCTACGAGTGAGTCTCCCTTCGTCTTCTGATCTGCTTCACTTACTCTCCATTTCTCGATATCTCTCCCTCCATTTCTTCTTCTCTCAGACTCCGCCGCGTGAAACGCGAACAACGTAAACTTGCAGAAAATCTCGTCTCTCTTGGCGACGTTTCAAAGGTACTTCAAATCAGAAAGTGGTTGTGGTCTTTTCTTGAAGATCATGTTCATAGACAACCTCGAACACGTACGAGTTGGTGGCGGAAGTGCACGGGACGCAGGAGGGACTGGCACTGCGAGTCACTTCCATTGAGCAGCAACTCGCAGAGATCTCCTCGGAACTGGCCACCCTCATGCAGATGATGAGACATCTGAACTCCGCCGTCGCCGCGTCGAACTCCTCTTCCTCCACCGGCCTGCGCCATCGCCAGTCCATCTCTCCGGCTGACTAGTCCTTCCCTCTCACTTATTGCAATCAACTTCCCATCTCACATCATCTACGGCAATGCTAATGGTCGAAATCTCATCTCCATTCACACTCAGTCCAAATCAATCAAGTCTGAGCATACGGTACTCGCATACATATGTATGCATGTAGATCTCTAAATCTCTCATTTGTCACACCACACATCTATAATTTTTTGTTCTCGATAACTGTCGGGGCACCAACTACATGCAAAAGTATAGGGCAAGCTTTATTGTTGAAATTCTCTACAGCTGGAGCCCATAGAAATTCTATCATTGCTTTTTTCTTTGTAATGTTCTGTGATTTGCTGGAGGCGACAGTTTTGCGTTCTCGGAGGGCAAAGAGTGCAATTTCTGACTTTCTCTGGGTATCGAATAGTTCAGTGATCAGTCAATCAATACTCGACCATAAAGTCAACAAATACATATCGGAGCAATCGCCTTTCTTTCTCTTTTCTCTTATTCTAGCCTCTTTTCTGTCCAAGAGTAAAGAAGCTTCCTTGGGTAACTCTGATGCCTTCTTGCTCATTCAGTATCTTTTTCTCCCACTTACAATTAGCTTCCGTAGACAGCGACGCTGTTCAGAACCCACTCACTTTGACATCTTGCCAGATATTAAAGATCAGTTATTCGCTTGCGTACATATCATTCCTGAACTTACGTTTCATGTTTTTGCCTTTGATAAAAAACTTGCCCTGAGATAATGGCCTAGACCGAGTCAATCTGCAAATGTATATAAGATGAGCTCAACGAAGAATTGCTGATTGCGCTCCAATCACCGTGTACGTTGAAATTTCGATCCAATTGTTTTAGTTGATATCGCCTTATCTGCATGCACATCAACGGGTCATGGGGGGATCGACGAAGTGAAGATTCCATGCAGTTATTAGAGGCCAAATTGACTATGAAAGGAGCCAAACAAATAAGCATAACAACAACGGCTGCAGTAACATCGATCACCCACCATCGAATTTTATCAATTTTATAGCATAAACTATTTGCGGATTGCATTCTTGAAACAGTCTACTTGTCTTGATTATACACAAGTCGTTTATGAGAAAAGCATGCAGATATCAGACAGTCAATAATAGAAGCAAGCCTAAAATGGATACAAACAAATCAGGCGAGACTACATTTTTCATTGAAAAAAAAGTTGGATGATGTTATGTAAGGTAGGATGGGACTCAGATTTTGGCGGGCAAACTGCCATTTATGCAGTGAGTAATGCAATCATTAAAATAATAAAAAGCATCAAATGATAGTTGCAGAAGGTCGTGTTCCTCACGTGAGGTACTTGATCTTGTCTTGCTGAAGAGCGGCATTCGCAGCTCGCAGATCTCCAGTCAGCCTTTTCTTCCAGTTCGTCTTTGTCCGATCCGTGCCATTCTTTTCTGCTGAAAAGTCTCTCATTCACTTACTTCCTTATTAAAAATGCCTTTCTGTTATCCAACGGTGGAAATACGCAAGAGTATTGCATAATCCGCGGGTTCTGTTCGATAGGAAATGAAATGCCATTCATCCCACGCAAGCATTGATATTTGTGCTGTCTCTATCTCGTCATTCTCCATTGTCATCAAAGGGTGCGAAAACGCGTGGAATCTGAGAGCGTGAGAACGGGAAGGACCCATCCAAGAGAAGAAAATGCCTTGCCCTTAGGGAAACGGCCGCTGTGGGCTTCGGAAGTTCCACTGCGGGTTGTTGATGTGGAAGGCCTCTCCAAGTCTGGCCAGCATCTCAACGAGAGATCATTGATAAACAAGCATAGAAATTTACAGAATCTTGAACTAATATTTATGAAGGTCAATATTTGTGCGTTTTACATTTTATGGCTTTATAAAATCCAGCCGCGCGTTTAATCTGTCCGAAGTTTTGAACATATTTGGAACACTTCTTCGCAACATTGGCGTTGTTGTCACAGGCTGAGAATAAGCTGGAGACATGTGGAGCTCACCACATTCGACCAAATCTCGGCAAATATATTGTCCGCAAAGGAATTCGTACCCTTCACTTGCAAACAATTAGTAATCACGTTATCCACTAGACCACGGCTCTGCTTGGGGAATTATACGATGAGGTTGCAGACAATGTTAGCCCTACCGCTCGAGAGAGATGCAAATTTCAACACATTTATTCAGTCAGTAAAAGGCACGTAAGCCAACAGTGCTGACATGGGATCATAATTAGCATGGGCCCAGCACTAGAGTCCACCGCAAAATGGGATACGAGGGGGTAAGAATGAGATGCTGGCAGCGAGAGGCTACTTCTTTTTTTTCTCTGCCTGTGCTATTTCGTTGGTGACGAGCAAAAGCACACCGGAGCAGCTTTTGCTCGTCACAACCTGCGCCTCCATCTTTGCATTGTCTCTCCATTTTCGTGCTTGTTCTGACCAAGTGACCACCTCAGAAGTTTGAAACAGGAAGTGCACACAAGCGATTAAGTGATCACGAGCTGGATACATGTTCGGAACACATGTGTATTTAGATAGGCTGGCAAATTGCCAATTCTTCTATTGCGAACATGTTCGAAACAAGATTGTTTTGAACATGTTTCAAACTTAAGACAGATTAAATGCGCGGCAGAATAAGAAATATGGGAAAGAACCTTTTTGCAATGAAGTAAGAGATTGGCAAGACAAGTCCATTGGCTGCCCAGAGAAGAGTCACAGCCAGCAAAGACCAGATGCCGTGGGGGAGCACTCTCTAAATCGTCAAATTGAACAGGGTAACCATTTTTGAATCGCCAATAAAGAAATGGAAATAGTGATTGAGAACAAACCAGAATGTCATCTTGAAATAGAATGTTGAGAATTGAAGAGAAGATGGAAACTGCCAACGACTGGAAGAGATGCCGGAGCTGAGCTTCACTCGCGTTTTGTTCCTGCAAAACACATTCAAATCAGCACTTCGGAAATAAAATATTAAAAAAAAACGTTTAATGACAAAATACGTATGTTCTAATTAATCTCTTCTGCAAAGCGAGAGAATGTTTATACCGTCGCAAGAAAGAGCACGACTACAACAGAGGAGACTCCGATTCCAACGACCACAGTGCCGTACTAAATAATAGAGAATATTTAGCAGCTCATTTACACATAACAAAGACATCAATAGTGTTATTCCTTGGTGACTACTTTGATTAATGGAGCGCTAACCTCGACGATCATCTCCAGCCAGAAGAACCAATAGGATGAGGGGAGACGCTGCCAGGTGTAAAGGAAGGGCGAGAAGGAGAAGGAGGCAAGAGGGAGGGCGAGGAAGACCAGAGACAGCCCGAAGAGGCAAGTCGCCACTCCACAGCATATCTAAATATGCTTTTTATTTCTTCAAGGTTTTGTTAAATTATTCATAAGTTACTGACTAAAAACGCCTTCCTCTCTGCGAAAAGTCCTTCATCGAAATGATGGAGAACGAGCGGAGCTATCCTGTCGATTAGGAGACAAGAGGAGATGATACAGTAAGCAAGGTACGAAGGCAGAACAATCGCGCCGAGAGCCTGTAGACAAGTGGAAGAGAGAGAGAGAGAGCGAGCGTGAAAGAGAGAAAGAAAGAGAGATAGAGAATGATAGAGTAAGAGAAAGAGAGCGAGAAAGATAAAAAAAGAGTGTTAGAGAAGATTGAAGATTGTTTCGGAACTTACCTTGACAAACACGGGATGAAGAGATGTTTGAAAGAAGATTAGAAAAGCCGTGCACACTTGAGGAATGGATTGTAGAATAGATAGGACGGCGAGAATTTGCATCAGACGATGAGAGGAGACTCCGGACGAGACAGAGGCATTGCCAAAGTCCTGAAGAACAAGAAGTCAAAGAGAAAGAGAGAGAGAGAGAGAGAGAGAGAGAGAGAGATGAAAAATAATTATGGAAAGATTCTCGCAAACTCTTATGAAGCAAATGTTGAGAATGAGCGAGGCGAAAGCAAAGGCGATTGTGGCGGCTGCGGTGGCAGCGTCGCAGGAGAAGGAGCGACTGGAGGAGAACGGAGAAGAAGACTCTTCCATTCTGGATTTTCTGGCTCTGGGAAGATCTCTATTCCTAAAAAGTCAATCATTTCATAGATACAAAGCACATTTCTTTTCCGGGAGCTAACCATAAGCACTAAAAAAGTGAGTTCTAAATTAAATGTAGGAATACGGCTGAGCGCCTGATGAAAATTGACTAGAGAGGAATGAGAAATGCCATTTAGCGAAGGGAGTGAGGAAGGTGAAAGAAGGGAGCGCAACCCTATGAGAACTTTGTAAGAGAAATAGGCCGATTTCCTACGGCATCAGAAAGGAAAACGAACTTGTCTGACCAACCAAGGAGGGAAAATCGAAGCAACTCGTGCGCCTTTATTTCATTCAGTCGGACGGTACCAAATAAAATTATCAGGAATAAGCATGTTTATATGCACGCCATGCCTAATTACTACACGCAAGAAGTAAAAACGATCTGTCAATTCAGATTTTTTTTCTTGGTATTTTTGAGGCAATGCCTTGAAAACTAAAAGAGATATGTATATATGATGTGGATGGAAAGGAGAAAGATTCTTGAAAGGAGAGCGAGATTTCGTTCCGAGATATCAATGAAATCCTATTGAAATAGAGTGATGAAGTACATTCAAGAATGGTGCTCTCGAGAAGAGAAACACCTTCATCAGTCGCATCCTTCACTAATCTCAAGTTTTCTGCTTATTCTCTTATCCTTCACTAATACCTCAATTATATGTATGTACATATGTATGAATATGTATCTTTTTCTGCTTATTCTCTTATCCTTCACTAATACCTCAATTATATGTATGTACATATGTATGAATATGTATCTATGTTTGTGCAGTAACAGTACCAATACGAAATTAAGAATATATAATTTTTGAGAAGCCTGTGTTACATTGTGTTAAGCTCCAATTCTTCAAAAAAATAATGCATCGACATCCGCACTCTCACCTTTTCTCTCTCTCTCTCTCTCTCTCTCTCTCTCTCTCTCTCTTACTCTCTCTCTCTCTCTTACTCTCTCTCTCTCTTTCTCTCTTTCTTTTTCTCTCTGACAGCCAGAAAAGACTATCTCCCGTTATATGTCTCAGCTCAGTCTTCAGTGGACATCTTTTATCACTGGACATTTGAGGAAAGAGAGAAGTTTTCTGACAAGAATGAAGCAGTTGGGAAGCAGAAATTGGTTGGGAAATAAACAGGGCGGATTTGTTTAAGAATATCCTCTGGGACTCTGGATTAAACTAGCACCTTCTGCGTTCAACGGAACTCACTATAAATAAGCAGAGGGAATGAATAAGACGATAAGGAATTAAATTTGAATTTGAAGAGTGAAATATTCAGTACATACACAGAATGGGCAAAAATTGCACCGGAGGGGCGAATCAAAAATGATTCTACTTTTAGACGATCGGGCAGCTGAGAGGAAACTGCAGCTGCCTGAGGCATTCCACTTGATATACAGCCAATCCAAGACATACTCTGACATTAGACAACATTCCACATGTACAGATAAACAGAGACAAAGAGACACAGGGAAATAGGAAGAGGAAGGGGAGAGATTGTGTGTGAGACAGGGAAAATAATGAGCTCAACAACTAACTCTTGAGAGATACCAATTTCAGTACTGCTAGTTTCAGTATGCTTGAATTCCTTTTTTGAGGAGACGCTAATGGGGAGCCCCGGTGCGAGGCATGAAAAGGAGTGGGAAAGGATGACTACGGTAGAATGCGGAGGGAAGATTACGGTAAGCCTCAGTGACTGGGGTCGAAACCCCGCTGCAACTCGAGAATTCGCTCGCAGAGTCGGCGAGGGTCATTCTCTGCCGGATGCGCCTGCATCACAGCGGAGACGGCGGCAGCAGGGAAGAGATGGCTGAGATGATAGGCCAGCCGGGCCCGTTCGGGGGGCTGCAGACTTTCCGACAGGTCACCTCAACACAAACTCTTACAAATAGAACAGAAGAAGAGGAGGAGATCGTACGTGGTGTGGAGGCATCTCTGGTAAGCGGACCCATGGAGAACTCGCTCTGCCCCCAGACTGCTGTGGAGGGAGCGAAGAGTTGGGAGGAGAAGGACTGGCCGAGAGTGTTCTGCCTTGAGGGGACAACCTCGGGGGTGCCCCCCAGGGGGGCCGACCGATTCCGTACCAAACTCATGTGCTGTGGTTGCATGTGACACGGAATCGCCGACGGCTGCAGAAATCGTCATTTACTCTACACATCCCTCATCTAACTTATTCCTTAATTAAATATCTATGTATGTATCTAAACTGCTTCTTACAATCGTACTATCTCTCTCCCGCTCTCTTTATCACACTCACTCTCTTTCTCTCTCTTCCCCTTTCTTTCTCTCTTTCTCTCTTTCTCTCACACTCACTCTCTTTCTCTCTCCCCCTTTCTTTCTCTCTTTCTCTCTTTCTCTCACACTCACTCTCTTTCTCTCTCTCCCCATTTCTTTCTCTCTTTCTCTAACTCTCTATGTCCTCACCTTCCGTTGATGTATTTGCGGAGGCGCAGCAGAAGGAAGAATACAGATGTCGAGTGAATTGGCGCGTGCCAATGGATCTCGTATGAAAGGAGTGGAAGGTTCACCCGAATTGCCTTCAACATAATCAAGTCATCTAAACTAATCTGCTTTGAATAGAAGAAAGAAAAGACAGAACGAAAAGAGTGGAGAAACCGACGAGCAGAGAGACAATTGCGCTGCTTCCCGCCCTTTTCGTTGAGGAGCCTCTGGGTCAGGCTTACGTGGAGTCCATTCGGCCGCTCAGGATGCAAGTATCTTAAGCACCTCCCCTTTAATATTTTTATTTTTACATTCATACAAGTATACAATCGTATATAATCTTTATTTATTTCCCATTAAAATTCTTTTTATTCTTGTTATCTTTAGGATAGTCGCATCCCTTCCCTCTGAATATGACAAAATGTATGTCTAACTTGCACTTGTTGCCGTAAGTGCACTTCCTGGCGTAGGGACAATTCTGAGTCCTGGAGAGGGGAAGAGAGACTGGCGCACGAGAGAGGAACTCGTCGAGGGAGGGGCCGCGGCGCCCGAGGGGGTCGTCAGGCGGCATGAATCTAAGAGAGAAAGGGGATTATGTGTAAGACAGAAGAAATGTACAGAGAAGAACAGAAAGAAGCCAAAGGAGTGAGAAGAGAGATGACATCACTCGGCTCTTTCATATCAACCAAGATTAGTGACCAGGTTGTAAACATATCACGGATTAAAGAGAACAGAAGACGGAGAGAAATGAGAGCGTGGGAGCAGAATGAATTGAATTGACTGACTTCCCATCCACGAAGGAGTACATGAGAAGGCGATGCTGAGCAATGAAAGCGTACTGCGCGTCCTCCCTGGCCAGCTCACGGAACTCGTCGTTCGACACCACAACCCCGTCCTGCAATTACAGCACTCTCCATTGTTATATGAATCAAGAGAGAAAAAAACACCTTCTCCCAAGCAGTCCGTAGAATGTAGCGGTCGTCGTGGCACACTATGCGACGGCCATTCACGCGTCTCAATTATCAGCCAAGAAGAAATTAGACTTCCATAATAAGATAATCGAGAACAATCAACGTTCAATGCTAACAAATGGTCAGTGAGTGCTAGAATAAGAGAGAAAGAGAGAAACAGAGAGAGAGAGAGAGAAATAGCTAGAAGTGAAAGACAGAGAGAGAGAATGGAACATGAAGAAAAGGAGAGAGATCTTAACCTGGAAGGGGTCCAGACGATGACTCCTTTGCGGTCGAGTTGCTCGAGGATGTGCTGGTCAGTGATGGGTGAATCTGCCCTTGGCTGCTCACGGCGGAATTGAGGAATGAACACGAGAATGTCGGAGTGGCCACGAGACTCGAAGAATGACACACACTCACGGATACCCCCGCATGAGAACACTTCGCGACGGCCGTGTCTAGAAGAGAGAGAGAGAGAGAGAGAGAGAGAGAGAGAGAAGGAAAGAGGGATAGAATGAGAAAAGAGATAGGGACTGAACGAGATAGAGGACATAGAGATAGAGAGAGAATGAGGGAGAGAGATATAGCGAGAGAGAAAGAGTGAGACAGTGAGAAGGAGAGAGAAGAACGGAACCGAGAGTGCATAAGTGAGAGTTTTAAGATGTTAAATGAGGAAAAAAATAGGGAGAAAGAGGTAAGATTATAAGAGAAAAAAATGAAGCAAGAAATTAAATGACGAAATCGCTGGCGCTCTGTTTTTCAAATTAAAGAGCAACAAAGTTGTACTCGAGATGCGTAGAACACAACAGGAGTATTTTAACAGGAGCTATTCAAAGCGGAAGCGAAAGAAGGAAAGAAGCCCAACTGAGGGAAGGAGAAGGATTGGGAAAGAGATCTCAGGATAGGACTGTGCAACACAGATGATTGTGTGGCAGACAGCGAGAAAAAGTAAGAGAAAGAGAGAGAGAGAGAGAGAGAGAGAGAGAGAGAGAGAAACTGTAGGGAAAAGATAGAGATAGAGAGGGGAAGAGACCAAGAAACTGCGACTCGGCACCTGAGCAGCTCCCTTCCCAATGAGTGCCCATCCATGCTTGCCTCCAGGTCCTCCCCTCACTTTCCTACTTCCCCCCCCCCCTTTCTAATCTCTCTTCTTAGCCTAGTCTCACTGCTTGCTTTCACTGTCCGAGTCTCTCGGCGTCTCTTCCCCCCAATCTCTCTCTCTCTCTCTCCCTCTCTCTCTTTCCCTCTCTCTCTCTCACACACTCTCTCTCGTCCTCTCACTCTTTGTCATGGACGATAAAGGCACAAGAGGGACAAACAAACAAGAATACAGGAAGCAGGCATTTTGAGCCGCGCCCCAGGTCTCTTCCACACTCGGGCAGTGTGTTGTAGTCAGCGATATTCAGACGAAGAAGAGGGATGAGATTGAGAGAAAGGGAGAGACAAAGTGGACTGCGAGATATAGAGGAAGAAAGAGAGAGAGAGAGAGAGAGAGAGAGAGAGAGAGAGAGAGAGAACCGGGGAAAGATCATCGCTGCTGGAGAACGGAGAAGCAAGAAATGGAACTAATCAGTCGGTCGTTGCCTTCTTAGTGCCTATCTTTGTCTCATTGTCTCTCTCTCTCAATCTCTCTCTCTCTGTCTCTCTGTCTTTCTCTCTTCTCTCTTTCGCTCTCTCTGGCAGCGTCATTAGAGGATGGAGTGGAGGAGCATGTCCCTGGCTAAGCTGGCACCGCTGGGTTGCACAGCAACTCTCATCTTACATGGGGAAACCACTACGACGGGTGAAGACGTCGCTGGCCCAGCGGAGATACTGTTCATTTTCTGCTCTCTCTTTAATTCCATACCCAACTATTCTTTCACTCCTTTTTTCATCTGTTTCTTAAGGAACAACTTCTGGAATAGAAATCGTAGACTTCAACGGAAAGAGCTATTCACAATTAGAGATCATTGAAGGAAAAGGGCGTCAAATGACGAGAAAAGAAACGGAAACGAGTCTCGAGGGAACTACTACAAATTATACATACTTTCTCTGCTGAATTGATAAGATAAACACTTGGAAGTAAATGCCGCGTCGAAGAGCAATCTACCGAAGGATAAGTGGGAAACACGAGATTAAGAAATGGAGAAAGATCGAGAAGAGAGAATGAGTCACGGCAGAAGACAACTGACGTGAATGCAATGTTCGAGCCGTCAATGACGATAGCCCGCAGGGGGGAGTCTCCAGGCGGCGGCGCCAGGGGAGTGCCCGGTGACACGTTACTCGCTGACGCCGCCGCGCCCTCTGCCGCGCCCTCCGCTCGCCCCTGCCTCACCAGTTCGGAGAGAAGGGCCTCCTGATAAGATGCAACTGAATTACATCTGCATACATCTGTACACATCTTAATATGCACAGTAGAATATGCAGAATGGAGAACAGAGAAATGCGAAGCTGTTCATGCAACAGAAATTCCCCTCTCCCCTCGTCCTCTTGCCTGCGTGGCATTGTTGCCAAGAGCCTCGAGAGCGAGAGCGACTTGGATCTCGGCGAATCCGAGAAGGACGCCGAAAGCGCGGAGATCCGAGATGCGGCGAGGCGCCCGCGGAGTCCGCTCAGAGTCACTCTTCTGGCTGCAGCCACTGCTGCCACTCCGAACACTGCAACTACGAGCCAGCTCGGCTGCAAGGGTCTCGCTCGCCTCTCGAGATAGAGAAGCATGGGAGACGGCATCCTGCAAGAGAAGAGAGGGAAAGAGCGAGACAGAGAGAAAGAGAGGGAGGGAGGAAGAAAGAGAGGGAGAGAACGAGACAAAGAGAAAGAGAGGGAAAGAGAAAGAGAGGGAGGGAGAAAGATAGGGAGAGAACGAGACAAAGAGAAAAGATAGGAAGGGAGAGAGCGAGACAAGGAGAAAGAGAGGGAGAGAGAAAAAGAGGGAGGGAGAAAACGAGACAGAGTGAAAGAGAGGGACAGAAAGAGAGGGAGGGAGAAAACGAGACGGAGTGAAAGAGAGGGAGAGAGAAAGAGAGGAAGGGAGAGAACGAGACAGAGAGAAAGAGAGGGAGAGAGAAAGAGAGGGAGGGAGAAAACGAGGAGTGAAAGAGAGGGAGAGAGAAAGAGAGGAAGGGAGAGAAGGAGACAAAGAGAAAGAGAGGTAGAGAGAAAGAGAGGGAGGGAGCGAGCGAGATAGAGAGAAAGAGAGGGAGGTAGAGCGAGACAGATGGAAAGTGAGGGAAGGAGAGAACGAGACAGAGAGAAAAAGAGGGAGGGAGAGCGAGACAGATGGAAAGTGAGGGAAGGAGAGAACGAGACAGAGAGAAAAAGAGGGAGGGAGAGCGAGACAGATGGAAAGTGAGGGAAGGAGAGACCGAGACAGAGAGAAAGAGAGGCAGGGAGAACGGGTGATTGGGAAAGAGATGGAATGAGAGCTAAGAAGAGGAAAGAGAGGAAAGGAGAGAGTGAGGCAGAGAGAAATTGACAGCGAGAGAGAGAGAGAGAGAGAGAGCGAGAGAGAGAGAGCGAGACACAGCGAAAATGTGGAGAGAAAGAGGAAACAATGAGAAAGACAGACGCAGATATGAAGAAAGGCGAGACAGGGATAGAGAGGAACGGAGAGCGAGAAGAGGAAAAGAGAGGGAGGGAGAGCGGAGAAAGAGAAAAGAGAAGGAGGGGGAGCGAGAAAGAGAGAAAGAGAAGGAGGGGGAGCGAGAAAGAGAGAAAGTAAGGCATTCGCGAATGTGTCCAGACGGACCTCGGAACAAGAAGAGTAGCAGGAATCGAGGCCACCGTCCACGGAAGAAGTGCAGTCGCCGCCCGAGGGCATCTGGAGCGAGGGGTCAACCACCACAGCGCGGCCGACGCGGCGCAGCGGCGGATGGCCACGTTCCATGGCTAGGGAGAGAGAGATTGCGAGAGAGAGAGAGAGAGAGAGAGAGAGAGAGAGGAGCAGGGAAATGGAGAGAAGAGAGGGAGGAGGTAAGGGGAGAGAGGCAGAGCTTGTGAATAGGAGCACTCGGCCGCTCGATCTTCTCTACACTCTCTCACTCTTCTCTGCTCGCGGAAGCAGCTCAAGGACTCGATCCGCCCCGGGCACTCTTGATAAGGCACGAAGGGAGAGGCAAACAAGGGAGAAGCCGGCCATGCCAAGGTGACGGGAAGCATCACGACAAGAATAAAGAGAGAGAGATGAGAGAGAGACAGAGAAAGATAAAAGAGACAGGGACATAGAGAGGGAGAGTGAGAGCGACAAAGAGAAAGAGAAGGAGAAAGAGAACGATGAAAAGAAACAGAGCCTGCGCGAGATAAAGGGAGAATACAGAAGCTAACAATAAGAAAGAGTGGCAAGG
This sequence comes from Allodiplogaster sudhausi, assembly GCA_945643635.1. Classification (NCBI taxonomy): domain Eukaryota; kingdom Metazoa; phylum Nematoda; class Chromadorea; order Rhabditida; family Diplogasteridae; genus Allodiplogaster; species Allodiplogaster sudhausi. The sequence goes on from CALZFC010000056.1 coordinate 144,923, forward strand.
CAAGAAATCGAATAGCAGATGCGTGAGATATGGAAGCAAGAAGATATGAATGGGAACAACAAATGGTACGGAGAGAGTAACGGAAAGGCAGACGAATAAAAAAGACAAATAAAAGAAAATAACAGCTCAAGCTGAAAATGCTCTGAAGAGTTGTTATTTTCTTTTATTTCATTTTTAGGAAAGGGGAAATTAGTATAGAGAATGGAGAAAGAGAGTGAGAACGAGAGATACAGTTAGAGAGAGAGAGAGAGGAAGATAGAAGGCAGAGCCCTAAACACTTCCGGAAGAATCCACAGGCAAGGGTAGCGTAGGGGAACGCGCGAGGAAGAAGAACTGCCCGGGGCTCAGCCACGACTAAATCTCGGCAGATATGCGTGGGATGCCAATGAAAGGGAAGGGGTGAAAGCAACTAGGGAGTGAGAGAAAAAGAGAGAGAGAGAGAGAGAGAGAGAGAGAGAGAGAGTCTAGGGGATAAAAGAGAAAGCGAGGGTCTGGGAAAGAGAGAGGCGGACTAAGAGAGAGAAAAAGGAGAGATTAATAATGTGAGACAAACAGAGAACCAGAAAACACATTGCAGTAAATGAGATCGAGGGAAGCCGAAGTATCAGCTCTGCAGAATTGCAATAAATATGTATGTTAAAGCAGCTGGAGAAATATTGGAGGATGGAAGAGACTGAAGTGAAGCGGATAAGTACATAGGGGTAAGAGAGAGAGTAAGAGAGAGAGAGAGACAAAGAGAGAGAAGGAGAGAAAGAGAGAACGAGAGCGAGAGAGAGAGAGAATGAGAGAGAAAGAGAGAGTAATTAACCTTGCATACAATCCAACAGAGGTGAGGAGGTCATCCAATCTTTATTGTCTTCGGAGAATAATTTTTAAAGAATTAATTAATAATCCTCGATAAAGAAAGAATGCGGCAGTGCAAGGAACTCTTGGCGTGTGGACTCAGACCACGTCCACTTCCAATTCATGACAACACGTTCGCCCCATGAAGCAACGGCAACCGGTCCCGACTAGAGAAAGAAAGAGGAGGGAGAGAGAGAAAGGCAAAGAGAGAGAGAGAGAGAAAAGAGAGAGAGAGGAGGGAGAGAGAGAGCGAGAGAGAGAGAGAGAGAGAGAAAAAGTGAGAGAGAGAGAGAGAGAGAGAGAGAGAGAGAAAGAGAGCAGTGCCTGGAGGGAAAACGGAAGCAAGCTAAAGAAATCAGGAAGAGAAGTCTGCGCAACGAATTGCATCCCTCACAAAGAGGCGCCTTAGGACAGAAGATATGGCAGGAAGAGAAAGAGAAGACGGAAGCTGGGTGATATCGAGAAAGGATGAGGGGAAAGAAGAGAACTGGCAGGGAGAGCGAGAGAGAGAGAGAGAGAGAAAGTGAGAGAACTGCGAGGGATGGCAAGAAAGAGTGACTGATCGACGGTTTTTTTCACATGTTCCTTTTTTCCTCAACAATGATATTTAAGATTTATTTTTACTTTCTGAAGATTTCTAATGTTGAAAATGACGCATTTAAATCGATGCTAAAACAGCATAGCATAAAATATTTTAAAAGTCTCAAGCGATATGCAAGTAAACTGATAAAAATTAATAAAATTTGCCGAACTTAATTTTTTGAGAGGATTGAAATTAGAATTATTTTACGAATGTCTTAAGAGTTAGCAGAAATTTAGTGTTATTGTATTTGAATAAAGTAATTGGAAAACATTAAGAGTGCCCTAAGTGGAGAGGAGTGAATGAAATGGACTGCAATTCATAGATGGTGGAGTGTGAAGAACGAGAGGCAGAGAAGAGAGAGAGAGAGAGAGAGAGAGAGAGAGAGAGAGAGAGAGATGAGAGACTGCGTCAGAGATCGTAGGGAGTGTATCTGCAAAGGCTGGACGTCAGTAGAGCCGCGCGGATGAGCCGGCATCGCATCGATCGTTCTCCATTCCCATTGGCACTCCCTTCCTCTCTCTCTCTCTCCTCTACTCTTCCTCTGCATCCTCAGTTGTCGTCTCATCCCAATGAGTGCCCCTGGCAAGGAGCAGCCTGCCCACTCTAACCATCACCAATTTCTGGCAACAGCAGAAATGCCTTCAAAACCGCAGTCCATGTTAACTACCTAGTTCAGTGGTAGTACAGAATAACGCACTTCCGCAGTTCAACTCACTTAAGACTCCTCTCCAGCTCAATTCACTCTTGCAAGAATTCAAGTCAGTAAAAGCACACAAATGCGTAATTTTTATTCATTTCTTCTTCGATAAGACAAAAACATATCGAACAACAGTGGTCACTTAAAAGTTCTCAGCTATAAAGATAATACAGAGATGCGTATAAACTACATAGGACAGAGCTACATATTATTATTTGAGTCAACATAGATTAGACTTCGTCCGATACACGAAAAACATATTGTCGCAAGTAATAACAATCTAATTCAGTAAAGGACAGGAAAGCAAAAGTAAGAGTGACGTGAGAAGTAGGTGAGGGTGAGAGGAGAGAGAAGACTACAGAGAAGGAAAGACAGTTGTGCGAAGGGAGGCCAAGAGAGAGCGAGCTCGGATGATATTCCCCTCACGATGCACGATTACCAATTGATGCTCAAGCCTTATCACAGAATCATAGCTACTCAACATCACCCACTTTTCACCACGAAATGACAATAACCAACATTTCTACCAAGAAAAGAAAACAATCAGCCGCACGCCTACAGCGCGCGTAGACCCCGTGTGGAGAAAGAAAAGAAGAATTGAGAAGAACCCTTCAACCGTTATCGTTCATTTCCCTAACAAAATAAGATGGGTAAAGATACCAAACCAACTAAATCATGCTGCAAAATAACTAAACAATATGTAGAAGAGACCGGGTGAGCGGAGGGGCCTTTCAGAGCAAGGAGCATTTCACATCAAGAGTTGGGGCAGGAACAAAGAATACGTGAAAAGGAGGATAACTGTTATTCAGGCATCAAATAATAGTGAAGCCAATACTCTAGAAGGAAAACAAGGATGAGCAGTAAAAGCATCTTTCCGGAATAAAGGTTATTGTACCTACACACTCAACGATATAAAGAGATAGCAGAATCTGATTTTCCACTAATCCATGCTAACATTACGCGGAGGCCATCCTGAGAGTCACGGCAAGAGAGAAAGAAACGGTGCAAAGCCTATCATTCTTGCAGAGAAATAACAGCGGCGCAGAAACTAACAAAACTAACGGCAACAGGCAGTTGATCTTTTTGAACGTACAACAAAGATTCGATTGAAACAGCCAAGAGTAAAGGCACCGGGAAAGGATACTTCTTAAATGACGGAAACACTGCCTGCCTCGTTAGAGTTCAATGACCTCTCGCAACAAGAACGATCGGACTGGGAATTTAACAGAGAAATGCATAAACGAGAAACGGGAGTTGTCTATCCAACTTGCTCCGTTCAGCGCGTTGTCTTGGAACCCATGCGCCTCTTGGCCAGTGCCTTAGGCCGATGAGAAGGAGCACCGCTCAAATAAACACTTCTTTTAATATCTCCACTTTTTCAACTCTAATTTGTTTTGATATTTTAGCGACCTGCAACGGCCTCTTCAAGTGAGACCAACTATGACAGCGAAAAGTCACATCATAATTTGAGATGAAGCCTAATAAAAAAGTATTTATAAAAGAAAAGAGAGAGAAAGAAGATACCTATTGTACGCAAAAATGCTGGTGTCACCGGCTGGAGCGGTCGATCCGGGCACGGGGAAGGAAAGAGCGGTGGACGACCCGAACACTGCAACAAATCAATCTCGCCTTATGATGGACACTTTAACATTTCTTCCTTCTCAACGAAATAATTTTTGGCAACAAGTGGTCAAATGAAAACAATACGTGGAGCAGTGGGAGCAGCGCCAAACAGAGGGGTAGCGGAGGGCGGGGCAGACGGCGCCGCGCCGAACTGGAAGATTCCCCCACTAGAAGGAGCTGCCGAAGCACCGAACTGGAAGGTACTCGGAGGGGCCGAGATCGCTCCGAAGGAAGGCGGCTCAGGCGCTGCCCCTGGCACATTGCCAAACACAGCCGTAGAAGCAGCGGGCGCCGACTGCCCGAAGATTCTGCAAAACATTTTATGTTGAACCAATCTATTCCTAGTATATTTCCATACGCTGTAGAGGACGATCCGAATAGAGTTGATGCATTGGAAGAGCCGAAGGATGGAGCAGCTGAAGACCCGCCGAAGTTGAAAGACCTCTTCGCCTCCGGTCCATCGTCACTCTTCGAAGTCGCCTCTGCAACATCGACATTATTTACTTATCATTAATCTTGGATATGACTGGAACGGAGAAAGCTTACCGGGAGCTCCCGGGAACTGGCCAAAAGTTGGAGCAGGAGGCTTGCTGGCTGGAAATGTCAAAGGGGCGCCGCCGAGATGGAAAGCAGGAGACGCTGCGGGCGTCTTGCCAAAGGAGAAGGGAGGAATGGCAGCGGAGGACGTGGCTGGGGCAGCCATGGAGCCGAAAAGGGTTGAAGACGATGAAGGGAGAGTGGAAGAGGGAGGGGGAGGGGCAGAGGACAGCAGATTCGGCACTGCCGATGAGGCAGATGAGAACAATGTCGGGGCTGAACTCGTCGTAGGGAATAGAGGAGGCTTGAGATTCGAACCGAATAGGGGCTGAGAAGGGGCCGAAGGCATGAGAGCGGAAGAGGAGGAAGGAGGGATGGAGAGGGAAGATGATGGCGGCAGCCAAGACTTCTGTCCTTCAGATGAACCAAAAGCGAGAGGGACAGCCGAAGGGAGCGGAGTGGCAGCTGAGAGCGAAGGAACGGGGGCAGTCGCTGTGGACGAAGACACTGCAGTCGTCGACCTTCAACAGGTAACGATTAACATATTAATATCAAAAAGAGCGCGCAATCCGGCGGACAAGAATTTAAAAAAATCTCACGATTTGCCGAAGAGAATTCCGCCGGCGGAACCGGAGCCAAAGAGCGGAGCCGGAGCCGTGGCAACGGCCGCTGGAGCCGCTTCCGGCGGGGTCAGGCCGAAGGAAGGAGGAACCACACTCGGCGCTAAAAGTACATTCACTTTTCCGCGAAAGAAATTCAAAAATGTACAGACAGACACATAGCCTAAGAGCCAACACTAATTTCCAGTCATCCTTACAGGCAAAAAAAATCGACATTTCGAACCCGATCAACATGTAATAGAATACATTAACTACATTTAGCACGAATTATGCGAATCACTCATCCTTCCTCGGGCTTTTGGGCGCACCGTTTTGATACAAAACGGTGCGCCATTTAGCACACTATGTTACATACATTTAGCACAGGGGATAAGAGCCATTGTTGAGGGCCATCCCGAAAGAGTGGTGTAATGGATATTAGGGTGGGGATGGGTTTAAAAGCCAGTTTCTGTTATAATATTAACAAACCCCGTTGTGGGTTATGGTCCTAGGGAGGTCCAAAATAAGGGCGAGTCTGTCAATTCGATAGTACCATTCACCCCTGATTTAGAAAACTGAAGACATCTGTAACCCTGACTCGAAATTGCCAGCGGTGCCGTGGAAGTCGGAGGAGAGGATGCGGCAGGGAAGCCAGGAGTAGCTAACTTGGCAATGCTAGTCGATCCAAAGCCAAAGGAAACCCCGCCAGACACCGACGATGAATTTCCACCGAAGCCAAAAGACACTGAACCAAATGGATAAAACATCACGACAGAAGCAGTAAAACGAACCACCAGTGGGCGGAGCAACTGGCTTGAATGCCTTGTCACCGAAAACAGAGGCAGAAGATGCCGCCGTGTCTTCCTTGTACATTTGGTTTCCGCAACAGATACACTTCGCAGCCTCCCCCTTCAATTCAGCATAATTCGACGATACCAAGACTGACTATTAGAGTGAACCTTGTTGTGAACGAAACACTCGGGGCAGTCCCAGTCGTTCCTGGCCGGCTGGCTCGCCGACTCTTCCTTGTACATGACGTGGCCGCAGCAGACACAACTGTTGTCCGTCACCTGATTCCATTCAATAATATTACAAGAAATTAGAAAAATGCAATCCTGGATTCCCCAACCTTGTTGTTGACCATGCATTCCGGACAATCCCAGGGCTTCCTCCCCGATCCCACCGCAGGAAGAACAGAAGAAGTACCATCTGGCTTCTGAGGAGAACTTGAAGAGATGGATGCGGGAGCATTGAGGGAACCGAAGGAGAAGCCGGTCGTGGCAGAGGTAGCGAGGGACGACCCGAAACCATTCTGAGCAGAAACGAACAGATTGGAAGAATCGCAACACGCTGAAACTCTAGAATTTTCTGAATATTGGTAGAAAAGAAAACGAACAGTCTTGGTTATGGCAGAGCTGGGAGCGGAAAAGGTGGCAGAAGTCATCAAGGGCACAGTGGACACGCTGGTTAACTAAATGAACAGAAGTCTCATTATGTTTATAAACCAATTTATCATTTACGATGTTAACACAAACCCTGACAATGAGAATTCATAAAAACAACAAAAGAATTTGTGGAAAAAGAAAGAAAATACCAACCTTGGATTGCGGATCGTTCTCCTTCTTGCCATCCACATCCTTCTCTTCAGCGCGAGTATCTGAGACGTTTTCATCGGAAGTGCTGGTGTCTGAAGACGCAGTCACTTCCACTTGCTCCTTGGTCGCCTACAAGCAATTCGGTTGTGTTAGGAAAAAAGGAACAGAAAATGGCGAGGAACAACAGAAAGCGTGAAAAAAGAAGAGTAATTGGAATGGAGAGGAATCAACTAACACTCCCAGGTGAAGAGGAATCCTTATCATCCGAACTCTCATCGTCGCTGCTTTCGCCTCCGCTTTCCCCCGCTGATTCCGGTTCCTCTTCCTTCAATGCCAACATATATATTATATCATATCTCCTACACTGTTAATGAGAAAAAACGTTTATGTATTAAAATATGTCATCTTTCAATTTACGTAATTTACAGGGCAGGGAATGAATGGACGATGATGGTCTTCCATAACAGGATTGTGTATGGGTGAAGAAAAAAAAATGGATGGGATTGTTTTTTTTTAAGATCCCTTCTTTCTCTTGTTTTCTGATACAGTAACCGAATATGTGTAAGAAAAAAATTCCACTTAAAACAGCGTGGAACAAATTCAGGGAATCCGGCAACCCCTTTATTCCCTGTGATAGTAACACAGAAAACAAACCTCCTCGTCCACTTCTTCCACGTCAGTCTTCAAAGTTGGTCTGGGGAAAGCGAAAATCGTGTTGGTGAGCAAGAAGCCGGCCTTTGGTGCTGCTTCCTCGGAAATCCCTCTCACTCCGTCCATCCATCCCTGAAACCAAACATTACTCTTCATTTCTAACAAGAAATAATATCTTTGTTGCAAATCACCCAGGACTAACAAACATAATCATAAGCATATGAAAAAAACTCATGAAAGGAAACAAACGGTTTGACTTACCGTATCACCGTTATCCTCTTCATCAAGTTCCCTTGCAGAGAATCGATTCTTGCCGCGATTCAGGTCCTTGCCATCAGGTCCTCAAAGGAGCAAATAACTTCTAATTCAATCATTTTTCTAACATATAATAATGCAAAGAATTTGCCATTTATAATAAAAGCACAATTAAGACAAACTTTTAATTAGAAAAAGCATCTTGAAGTAAACTAATAAATACGCAAATAAAAAACACCAGGTAACGGGAATTAACCTTTCAGAACAGAAACGGGAGTCCTGTGATGATCTCCGTTTGTTTTTCCTGGAGTTGTCTTTTCCGTTCCCACATCAAAGAGAGGCGACAGAACAACGGGTAAGGACGATGCTTTCCCTGATGCTGCAGAAGGAGACTCGTCCACGGTTATAACTTCCGACTCACGGGACGTCTGCGGAGAATTCTGACGTCGGCTAAGATCACGCCTTAAAATATTACAATGAGAAAAATATATAAAAAATTGGATAACCAACCAGAAATAGAACACAAAAAATAAGATACTGCAAAGATAAATACTCACCAGTAAGGTTTCTTGTGAGCAGACGACATAATGCTCGCTCGAGTTGGCATGTTCTGCGAGAGCCTCTGAAGGGGAGGAGCATTCGGAGACGAGCGCGGCAAAGGATCCCAACGCTCTTTTTCCATTCCCATTCTAAGCAACGGCATCCGGCGAGCCTCCTTAATGTTATATTTGGGCACCAATATAGGTTACATATTTAAAATAATCATTTTTTCAAAGCATAAGGAGCAAACCCAAATGTAGCATAAGTGAATACCTGTGCCGGAGTGCTAATCTTCTCGATCTGCCCAAGAATGGCAGCAGTGCGACTGCTCAAAGCAGAAGCATTGCTTGGAGCACGAGAGATTCGAGAGCGAAGAGAGCGGATGGAAGATCCTCCAGGAGAATCCATCATAACTGAAGGCGAGCCAGTCCCTCCACTCATCACCCCAGACCAAGTAGTGTCCAGGCGAGGAGGGGGCAGATACGACCTATTGCCCAGGTTCTGAAGCATTGCCAATAAGAGATATCTTACTAAAAACAAGAGTATTGAAGTAAAAGTGAACTTTAGATCAAAAGTAGATAGCCAGATTCATCAAGAAGCATAGAAACCATACAGTGCAGAAATGGATTTAAATTATACCTTAAACGAAAAATTGCTACGGAACTTGAGAAACTGGATAGTAAAATAAACCAACCGAATCAAAAGCGCTGATATTGCTTCCGACTCCACGAAAACGTTTGATAGAATCCGAGCCAGTCAGAAACGAATCCACATGGCCTCCATCAAAATCCATATGCAGCCTCTTCCTCTTAAGCAGGAAAAATACAGTGGATACCTAATACTCAACCACACTGAGAAATTTTTTCATCACATTTTTGAATTGTCGAACTGAAATTATTTATTTCTTAAGAACTTAAGCGTTTCAACGATTTAAAAGACGAGTGGAACACTTGCAATCAAACAGGTGGGTTGTAATATTGACAAAATGTAAACCTTACCGAACTAAATCCGTCCCCATCAGAACTGAGAAGTGAATCTCCCGTGGATCCCTGAGCATTTCCACTTTCGAGAGCTGTGGGACTAATGTAACGAATATTTCTTGACACACTCGGCGTTTTATGCGATGATGGCAGTAGAGATCCTGAACACAACAAGAGCATAAAACTCTTAAACAAGTTATGATAAGCATTTCCCAACCGTTTTGAGATCTCTCTGAATTCGAAAGTCTTTCAGGAATCGGATCCCTCCCATTCGAGTTTACTGCCGATTTAGCACGCAGTTCTTCATCCCCGTTGCTTCCAGGGAGAAACCGGCCAAAGAATGACCGAATCATGGAGTGGTTTTTGTCCGGAGACGCCATCTCCGAGAACTTTAACGACGGAAAAAATACCTCACGAATCTTTTGAACACTCAAATCTGAAATAAATTCAGCATATGCGTAACAAATAGACAACAAGCTATGGCGGTACGCAAACGATCAAAGCGATAATCAAGTTTTCCTTATTTATTATAAAATGTCAACAGAAAAGGCGAGATTTTTCGAAAAATGCTCGAGCGACCGCGCTCGCGAACGCGCGAAACCGCGACGCGTGAAGGACATTCCAACTAAATTTTAAAGTCACAGAACATGCACATCAGAATATCTTTCAACCACAATTTGAAACTCTGGCCGCTTGCCAATTTATATGCCCCGCCTCTTGGTAATCTGAGATAGGTTCCTTTCCGGCGTTTGTTGATGTAGATTGGTGCGGAAGCTTTCAGCTAAATATGTAACTATCATCGCTTTGTACATGTCTTCGCTGATTTTGAACATAATCTGCTTAAACTAATATTTTCTATTTTTATTTTAAATGAACATTCGCTACTAAATTTTAATTACTCTCTGAATTCAGAAAGTCGCGAAATATATCATGTAGCTGACAGAGCTTCTCATCCGGTCGATCTATCCATTATGTTATATAGAGGTTAGGCGTTTTCTTTTCAGAAGTAATGTTTATGACGTTAATACAGCATTTTAAGGAATGCTATTCGCAATTGCATTGATATTTACGCTGTCGGGGGTGGCCTGCACCAATCATCAGCGACAACATCACCATCAACGGCGCTCTATTAACTATGGTTCGATTACTTTTCCTGTTCAGTGTGTTAATTCCCTCCCTATTTGCTATTTTAACTGAATTGTACTTGTGATGAACATGTTTCATTGGAATAGAAATTTGTTTAAGTGCTTGTTTATGATTTTATGGAGATTCTTTCCCGCCGATATATTCAGTTTGCAATGAAGAAATTCTCAATTTCTTTCGATTACATATAGGGGAATTTAAATATAAAAACATTCGTTTTAATGTAGCAATAAATGTTGTGACAGATGAATCTAAATTTCGTTTATGATGCCCATAGCAGTGAGATGCTATACTTGAATCGATGCTGGTTGAATGGCTCGCTCTACTGAACAACCCCCCCCCCCTCCCCTAACGCGGCCTCTGGTCATCGTTCTTCTGTTCTCTTTTCCTCTCTCTCTCTCTCTCTCTCTCTCTCTCTCTCTCTCTCTCTTCTATGCTCACGCATTTCTTCTCGTTTTCTTTGTGTCTCGTTCATTCCTGTTGTATTTAACCTAGCCTTCCTAACCTTGTGAGCCATCTCCTTGGCTCAAGTGACCATCTGTTTTCTTAGACAGTGAAAGCCATACAAGGGATAGAGAAGTTATGTAGTTGGAATACCAGCCGTTTGTTTACTACAAATAAGCTACAAATAATTTTGTTGTTGCTGCTGTTGAAAAGTACTGATTGAAGGATTTAATTGGGTTGCTAGATTGTTGATAACATCATGCATTGTTTCCTGAAAATGTAACAGAGTAGAAAGCATGTTAGTCTTTCTTATTTTCTCTCTTTCAGATGGTCGTTATTTCGGCTTCCAATTCGACAAAGAGCCGGAGGGGGGAATCTTCGAAAGTCGGAATGTCCATCTTCCCTGTTCTTTTCACACATCTCGCCAGCGTGCGGCTACTGTGGAATGGAGAAAGGATGGATCCCCGCTTGGATCGAAGGACCCGCGAATGTCAGTCTTTTCTGCATTCCTTCTATGTACTTCTTCATTCTTCTGAGTTGTTATCTTCCTTTCCTAGTGATGACATCTTCCATGTTTACAAGCGAACCTCCCATGGTCAACGAGACTGACTGACGCTCTTATCGCTTTTTTCTGCTCTTTCACTTCGCTTCGGTTTTAATGATGCTTATCTACGCTTTCTCCCCTCATTTTCCGTCATTGCACGGTATCTCTCCTCCCCCTATTTCTCTCTCTCTCTCTCTCCCATCTCTCTCTCTCACTCCCTCTCTGTCTCTCTCTACCGCTTGTCTGTTCTTCCCGCCTAGTGCCAATCCGAATGTCTTATCCATATTGGAAGGAGAACGTGCATTGGACCCATGCATTCTGCTGACTCTTCGAATACGGGGCATTATTGGGCGGAAGCGAGTTAACTTTCTTGAGATTAGATTAAAATGGAGAGCGCCAAGTATGGTGGAGATAGAATGCTTACTCTGGGGGTACTCTGCAAAATCACTCAACTTCATCTCTTGGCCTTCCTTTTTCACTGGACAATAACTTCAATGCTTTTTCAGAGTCTACTATTGTTTTGTAGTTTTTTTTTGTTCCGTACTCGTGCTTACGAAATTAAAGCTGCATTGCAGTACATCTTTTTTGATTAAGCGCCTTTGAAGGGCGGGGGATTTACATGGCAACTTGATACGCCGTCCCTTCTTCTTTGAGCGCTGTGGATGGGATAAGGAGCACAGCGGAAAGGGTTGGGAAGGGTCAACCGGGAGTGGACAGCACAAGCGATGACAAGCTATGCTGCGTCTTCTTAGTAGTTGATGTGATGGTGAGGGTGAGAGCGAGAGCGAGAGAATAAGAGTGACAGAGAGAGAGAGAGAATAAGAGGGAAAGAGCGAGAGAATAAGAGGGAGAGAGAAAGGAACTGCCTAAGGGAATGAGGGAGTGTCCAGTGGCCTCGGAGGAACAATGCTTCGCTTCCTTGCGTAAGCTTCGTCCGACACTGTGTCCACTTGATGAATTTGCATAGTTGTCTTGGAAGGAGAGTAGGCAAAGAAGAAGGAAGGATGGCGGATTGGAAGAGGAAGCAGAAAGAGGGAGATAACGGGTAAAGTAAAGACGAGTTAACTGTAACAGAAGTTGAGGGACTCGATGGACAGATCTGTTTGGAAGGCCCACTTTCATTATCTTCTCTGCTCCTCAAATTTGCTTTGGGAAGTTCTGGAGGCAAGTAGTTCCTTGCTTTCTCTCTTTTTGAAATGTCAACCCAGGGAATGAAAGGCACTGTTGCGGACCCAGAAGATTAGGGAGGGGAATTAGGTATTTTGCCCGGAAACCAGGGTTGGTTAGCTGTTTCTGCACAATTGTTCCTCGAGACATTGTGGGGTAGGGCTTCGGGGAGGCCCAAAATCAGGGTGTTCCTGGTAAATCGACAGTACTTTTTTCCTCTGTTCCAACCTTATGCATAAATTTTTTCCTAGAGTACTGATACATATATGTATAAATATGCGTCCAGATTTTCGCATACTCCAACTTCCATCTCTGCATCTCACCCTCCCGTGCCTTCGCGAATGTCAAGCAATAAGAGTTGGGGCAACTCCCCTTTTGCTCATGTCTAAACAAAAGCCTCTGGGGTAATTTATTTCCAACTTTCACGTTGAGTAAGAAATCAGATGAGGAAATGTTTGGCATCTGCAGGCTATGTATGACTTAGTCAAAAATAAGCCGTGCGCATTGCGAAAGCCGAGCAAAGTGAACTATCTATCTCTCTGTCTACTTCTCCGCCTCTCTCTCTCTTTCTCTCTCTTTTATTTATGTATCTCTCCCATACTCTCTTTGCGTCACCTCTCTCTCTCTCTCACACAAGGAGGACGAAGAAGGCAGAAGCACCAATCGGCTGCTGCAGTGGACAACGATAGATTATGCATGAACGGACGGCTGTCATGTTAGACGGGATGCCGCCTCTGCCAGATGGAGAGAGGAATGATGGAAGACAGGGAGGGAGAAGGGAGAGAGAGAGAGAGAGAGAGATGAACGTGTCTTTGCTTTGACAAGGGGTGAAAGAGTGCCAAGGAGGGAAGGACATTATAGAGAGGAGTGCATTGATGCGAATGAGTGCAAGAAAGGAGAGGTAGTGCTAGGGAGAGAGAGAGATAGAGAGAGAAGAGAGAGAGACAGAGAGAGCGATGCGACAACTGCTGGCTGCATGTTGAGGATGCTTCACGTTTATGGCACGAGTGTCTCCAGGGCTGTTCTGCTGTGCTATCACTGCAAATACATTAGCAGGGTCAACAGATGGAACAGAAAGGAGGGAACTGAAGAGGGAAGGAGAAGACTGAGATGGTGGGAGGGCCGTGCCAGGCAACAAAACGCCTTAGATGGACGGATGTTTGCTGTTCTCTTTTGTTAGATCTCTTCATGACAAGGCCTTTCCGGAAAATAGTAGCCGGATCTTACAATTGCTTCTTTAATCAGGGATCCCTGGATTGGACCTAACCAGTAATTGCATGGGTAGCTCACATTTCTAATTTAATGATTGTGAAAAATGAGATTTGAAACGCTATCATAAGTTTATTAAATTGCAGTGAGCGGCAAGAGAACGGAAGTCTGCTGATCCGGGAAGCGACCCCCTCCGACGCGGGGATCTACGAGTGCGCAGTCCATGTCTCCGACCCCTCCGATGCATCCTTCTGGACCTTTCTCTCTCGCAAGGCCGCGGTCCGTCTGCCGAGAACACCCCGCTTTCTGCAGCATCCAGAGGACATCTCCGTATCCCCCGGCCAGCACGCCGCCTTCAGATGTCTTTTGGTTCGACTGATTTGACGTCTAATTGCCTCTTCTTCTGCACCATGTGTTCTGCTCTCTTCTTCCCTCTACCCAACTGGATAAGTGCATCGTTCTCATTATGAAATGGTTTCGGACCGTGTGAATCATATGAGACAGATGTCTGGGGGAAACACAGAGCGGGTAGTGAGGAAATATGAGAGAGGATTGTTCGGAATATTATTCCACCATTCCCCACTCTTCCACTACGGTAACAGTTTCAAAATATCTGCTCTGTCTCTTCTTCGCCTGGTGTGAATAAGAGTTAAAAATACAGAATAGCATATCATTTGTTTAGGAAGAGGCCGAAGGTGTCGCAGTGCACTGGTTGAAGAATGGAGTTGCGATTCTTCCGTCTGGTCAGCCTTCACTATTCTATCTCAAACACTCACAACATCCTTTACTAGAGTAATCTTACTGTTGTATACCCTTTTCTTTCTTTGTGCAACAGTTGTCTGTGCTGTTGTATCGAGCAACACATTTAATAGCTACTTGTCTCCGAGATCTGGCCGTTCAATCTCAGCACGTAGGGCGGGGTTGGCTAAGTGGTGCAATTAGAAAGGAAGGCGGGAAAAGTGGAAAACGAAAGATTTGAATGAAGATTTGAACAAGCTGTTAGGCATATTTCTTTTAGATTTTGAAAATTCGCGATTAATTGATAAGAGGGAGCGTTTAGAACAGAGAGACAGAGAGAGAGAGAGAGAGAGCATTGCCTACTGGATAAGATTTCTCGATCATGCTCCATTTTGGCGGTCTAATACTTCCTATCCACAACACGTTTTCAACTCGTCCACTAGTGTTCAAAGAGATTTTTGGACTTCGCCGAACCGGAAAAGGCTCTTAAACATGATACAAAAGGAGTAAGCCATTATAGTCTGGGTTGGAAGTTGGGGATTTCTGCCAAGTTAAGTTGTCACACGGCTTTAGGTTCGGAGAAGCTGTTATACAAGGATTACAGAAATCGTCTAATAACAGTCGCCGTAAAACTGAAGAGCCTATTTATAGGAAGGACTCGGATTCTGCCGATGACATCCTCCCTGGAGATTCTCTCCGCCGGGAAGAGTGATGAAGGAGTGTACAGCTGCTTTGCTGAGAGCAGAAGTGGAGGGCCGAGGATGGAGAGCATGCGGGGACGACTCTCTCTTTCACAAGGCAACTTCCATTTCCTCCTTCTTTGTTATTAATGCAAGTGTTTTGGAATTGCAATGATGCTTTTTAGGGGAGGAGAGCGAATTGTCTATGGTGTTGTGGCCAAGAAGTCAACGAGCGAAGGTGGGGGAGAAGGTGCTCTTGGAGTGCCTCGCAACTCATGGCAGTACAGGCAGGAACGGGGATAAAACAACCACAGAATGGTCCAAGGATGGAAAGGCTCTCCTCATCAATCAACGGATAGAGAAGGTGTTGTCTCCTTCTATTCCGTTTGTCTTTCGGTTATTGTGTCAATATTAATTTTAATATGTTTGATTGAGCGGCTAGGTAATTGCATGAGTGTTGAGGTGGGCGTGTCCTCTCTGCTTCTATCGCAAGTGACTGCGGAAGACGCTGGAGTCTACGAGTGCCGCGTAGCAGACGGCACGGATGCCGTGGAGAGGAGTGCAGTTCTCGAAGTGGAGGCCCCTCCTCTCATCACCACTTCTCCTTCCGATAAAATTGCCATGGAGACCAGTGATGTTGAGGTCAGGAGAACATTTCATTTTTAATTGCCAGCAATTTGCATATATCTACATAATACGGTAGACGCTTTAATATTCCAAATAATGGAGCAGGGAATAAATGTCACTATTGATTGCTCGGAAAAATTAGGTGGAGAAGGATGATTGGGTACCGGATAGTGTGCTGGGGAGAGCCGAAACTGAATTGGTTCAAATCTGGGTGGCGCATGGCTCCGCGAAGGCCAGTGGGCACGTAAAATGGACGGCACCTTTTTAATGCAATGGAGTGTGTTAATTATATACGACAATGATTAGGGAATAAATGCCACTGCTTGGGAAAACAAGGGGAGAGTTAAATACAGAATTTTTACGTAAAATCAAGGTGTTATCGCTCCGGGGAGACTCATAATCTGGATGGGTTTGTAAAATATACTGTTCCTTTTTACCTGGCTATGACAAAGAGAATAAAAATGTATGTTGTTATCAGTTTCCTCCATTTAATCTTCTTACCTTTTTAATCTCCATTCACTAAAGTGAAACAGAGGAAATCAGTTGTTGTGAGGCTACCACTTGTTTGAACGAATAGGGAAAAGGGAATGCATTAAGTTGGAATGCTTCGCATCGGGCCGACCGACTCCGACTATCAGATGGCTGAAGAATGGCGAGACTCTCATTTCTAGCGAGTACTTTGCCATTGACACCAACCGACTTCGCATCCTCGGATTAGTCAAGGCAGATCAAGGTGCCATTTTAGCATCTTCCTCTCCATTCTCTTTTGCTTCTTTTGTTTCAAATTTTTAATGTCATGTGACTTTGTGATTTTTTAGCGTAATGAAAAGCCGTAACAAGAGTTTTCTTGAGGTGTCTATCAATGCATGGCAGAGAACGTGGCAGGGGTTGCGCAGGCTTCTGTGCAACTCTTAGTGGACAGCTCAGGTATCTTCCTCCCTCTTATTTCTTTTTCTCAACTTGTTTCCGTCATATTTGCAGTTTTCTCTTCATTTCTATTCCATTTCTGTTAACTTTGTTATCTTTCTTGTGGTTGGTTGAGGGTCTTTTCTGTTGATTCTTCCACTATCGTTGCTCTCCTTCTGTTGTTCTCCATTCCCATTCCATTCAGCACTGAACACTGCCTTGGCCAGAAGTGCTTCTGGCACTTCTTCTCCCTACCCCAATTCCCAGCTGGTTCTCAGTGGAGGAGAAAGAGAGAAAGTAGCAGATGAGAAGGGAAAGGGGGCCATGGATCAGGTAGAAGAGGCTATGAATGGCCCTTTTCTGTTGCCTGCGGATGGCCAACTTCCTTCCTCGGACGGTTCGTGGGTGTCTGCCGTGGAGGATTGCTGTGCAGAGGAATTAGTTAAAAATATAGAATGGAATGAGAATTGGAGTGAGATTGAACCGTCGTGTTCTCTTCACTCCCGCTGTCCGTCCCAGTCCCAGTCCTCTCATTTGCTGTGAACGTGGTCGTTTCTTTCTTGCCGTGCTTCCTATTATTCTTGTGTGAAATCTTTTTGTCAAGATGGTACAGCCATTACACACGCAGGAGTCATGCTAACATCTTTCTGTAGATTCCTCGTCGGTGGCGGGTTCCTCTGGCGAGCCCCTTCTAACTTCTTCTCCCCTTGGTCTACGCGTGCTCTCTGTCGCTAGTCACGAGGCCCATGTGATGTGGGATCCTCCCCTTCAACGTCATGGAAGTCTCCTGAATTACCATCTGTACTACAGAGAGGAAGGCAGCCAGAGGTTCAACTTTCTCTTGAAGAGTGTCTTGTAACTGGAATGGTTGAGGGAGCGTGTGGTGAACAGCTCGTCCCCCTATCGCTGGCTCCATGACTTGCAAGCCGGAACAGCCTACCAGCTACGCGTCGCGGCGGAAAATGAAGCTGGAATTGGCACTCTCTCCCAGCCTCTTCGCATTATCACTAAGAAAGAGCGTACGAATTCTAATCCATTCCTTGAATATTCTTTGCAAAAATCATTCTGGACACAGGAATTTTAAAGGGGGCCCACGCATGGGGAATAAGGGGGGACGACGTGCGATTTTTAGCTTTTGGGCCGCCTCGATCCCATCCTGTAGTCACATTTTCGTTTGCAAGCCATCGCAAACCATGAAAAACAAACTAATTAAGTCAGAAGCTAAAATACATAATGAACAGCACATGCAAAGAGTCCATGGCGAGTAATATTTTAGTGCAGCGTCCTTTTCGTTTTTAAAAACATCGGAAAGACACTCAACCGTACTTTTACACTAAATAAACCCCCCTCGTGGCCCCATTTCAACGTCAAAAAAAATTAGTGGCCACCACAAGCAGAATCAGGGGCCACGGCGAGGTTGCTTGGGTGAAGGGTGGCTGCGCGAGTGCGGAATGAGGGGCCACGGCGTGGTCGCACCCCCGTGTGGCCCCCTATTCAGCATACGTGGGCCTCCTTTAAAATTCCTGTGGATGTTCTTGTTATACTCTTTTTTTTTTATACCACGGAGTTATGGATAAATTAAAGAGGCGGTTCCTGGTCGAGTCCATGACCTCCATGCGTTTGCGAAGGACTCAGAGACAATCGAAGTCGAATGGAAACCACCGACATCCAGTGGAGCCCCTCCGCTACGGTTCTTTCCTTCTTCATTGTCGTTTTATCATGACAACTGGTATTATTATTTATTTTATTCTGAAAAAATAAAATTTGTGGTTTGTATACAGTAATACTATACAGGTTTCGTCTCTTTTATGTTCGATCCGATGCTAGGAAGACTGAGCGCGAGACCCAGATTAATGCTAGTTTTCATTACTTTTCCTGTTTCATATGTTTCATAATAGCAAAATATCTGTTAATATTTCTCCACTTTCTCCAACAAAATATAAACATGAGGTAGTATAACGTGGAGTTGACTTCTGGAATTTCTCAGGTGCCGTCTGCGGCCTACACGATGTATGGAATGGACAAGTACACTGAATATGATATTCGGGTGGAGGCGGAGGGAGAAAATGGACCCGGAATCACATCCGAGACTATAACAGTAGGCTATTCTCATTGTACATTTCAGAGCTTGGAGTTTTTTTGCAATAACATTGGCGATGAAGGTGCGTACCCTGGCCGACGTCCCTTCTGGGCCTCCCTTGGACATCTCAGCGGATGCTCAGTCAACCACTTCCATCCGAGTTGTTTGGACAATGCCCACTGATGCTCTTTCTAATGGACCAGTCACTGGATACAGGTTCGCAGTTCTTCTCTGTCAAGTAAGAAAGAAAAGAGTTTTGGAAAATGAAAAGAGGAATGTTACAGACTAAAGTACAAGACGAAAGCTCGCGGCAGTAAGGGGAATACCGTACTCATCGACGCTCCCGCCGCTTCGTACTCTCTGACCGGACTGGAACCAGGCACCGCCTACACTCTTAGGATGGCCATTCTTAACCAGGTAAATGAACGAGGAGCCATTTCTATTCTTTTGCACTTCTGAAGCAAACTCCAAAGTAGTTGGAGTAACGGATTCATTCAGAATGGCACGGGAGCGTATTCGGATTGGCTGAGTGTGGAGACTCCGTTAGTGGAGAAAGAGGAGAGTCTTCTGGGGGCACCGCGGGAGCTGCGGCCCGTGGCAGGCGCAGACTTCATTCAACTCTTCTGGAGACCTCCTGCTGATGATAGCGTCCTCATCAGGGGATATCAGGTTCTGTTTCATTGGAAAGATGACAAAAGTAACTATTAATTTGTAGATCGGTTGGGGGCAAGGAGTGCCCGACGTGGACGAAGCACGAGTGGAAGCTTCCATCCTTCAACACAAGATCACTGGGCTTAGGCCGGCCAGGGACTACGTCGTTTCTCTCCGAGCATTCAACCGACAAGGATTAGGCTTCCCGATCTACGAAACTGTCAGGTATGCAGTTTCTGCCCCTCATTCGCTACATTCATCAATCATGCCTAGTGAGTAATTCTGAGAAGGGGAGATTTGCAGAACGGCCCAGAAGAACGAAGCGATAGATGGACTGGAGGGAGCGGGGGCATTCCTTGCTGGAGAGGACTCGGCAGCTTCTCCCATGGGAGTCCGAGCTATCGCCCTCTCTCCCACTGCAATCCGCGTCTCCTGGGCTGACTCACCCACTGGATTTAACACTCTCTACACTGTCAAGTACTCCTCTAGGTCTGCTTCTTCTTCCTCTCTCGTTCTGCCCCCCTCTCACCTCTCTATTTATCTCTCCCTCTCTATCTCTCCCTCTCTCTCTCTCGCTCTCTCTCTCTCTCTCTCTCTCTCTCTCTCTCTCTCTCTCTCTTTACAGCTCGGATGGGAATGCCCTTCGTTTCATCAACACAACGGAGCAGTGGGTGGTGGTGGAGAATCTCCGTCCGGCCGCAGAGTATGAGTTGGCAGTGCGCGCTTTCCTCCCTCCGATGTCCTTGTCCGCCTGGAGTATGGCTGTCCGTAATCGAACTCTCCCTGCTGCGCCGTCTTCTGCTCCAAGGTACAGAATATCTTGCAAGTTCGAGGAATACTATAATCTTATTGTTTCCTTTTTCTGTTTTATCACAGTTTAAACTTCAGAGACCTGACCATTTTGCCGGCAGCCTCGGGAGATCCTGCTTCAGTGACAGTGAACTGGCAGCCTCCGAAGTATGCCAATGGGGAGATTCTTGGTTAGTGGCGAATATCTTTCTGTATGTTTATTCATCCCGTTTTCTAGAGTACATCTTGTTTTACTCGGAGCGTCCCTCACCACGGGAAGATGAATGGAATCAATTGGTGATTCCCGGAGAGCGGCTGTCTAATTCCATCCATTCTCTCCTTCCAAAGGCCAACTATTACTTCCGCATTCAGGCAAAGAATGTTAAAGGTAAAGGTTCATTTTATATGTATCCAAATGTTTCCATGATTCTGCTACCTTTCTAGCAGTAACTGCCTGGATGATCTAGCCCATACTGTCCACTCAGGTTTCGGTCCCCTTTCCTCCATGCAGACGTACTCTCCTGGCTCGGCCGGCTTCGTCCATCCCATCCAAGCCACCCATCCACGGACCTCCTCTGACAGCTTCCTCTCCACTGATTGGATCAAGGTCTGTCTACATTAGAAAACTCATTTCTGGAGAAAAAAAAGTGGAGGAACATGGAAGAATATGATTGTAGGTCGCGAAGGCGAATCCTCTGCACTTCTTGGTGGGCGCTGCCCTTTTCCTTCTCATTGGCCTCTCTGTTCTTCTTCTTTCTCTCTGGGTTTGCCGTCGGTTGGTCAAATAAATAATTAAATATTTATATATATATATATTATATATATATATATATTATATATATATATATATATATATAATTTTAAATTTACATCTGCTCTTTTAAATAATTAAGAACAATTCTTTTCCGTCGTGTGTAAACTGTAAGAACCTGTGCAGTGGACGTCAACCGAAACCTCGAAGTGCGGGAGGCTCTTCTGGCCGGAAGAGCAGCAGCCAGCAGAGGAATGACCTGTGGATCCAGCACGGAGGGAGTGGGTCGTCTGCCCTCCTGGGGGGCCCTTCTGGAGATCGCGCTGTCCTCGGCACTTCTCTGGCCGACATCAAACACCTCCACGGCGGTGCAGATCTCGCGGCTGACTCTCCGCCTCCTCGCTACCAGAGTTCACTCCAGAACAGACTCGAAGGTTCGTCAGCAGAAGAAGCTGTCAACCTGTGCATTTCTTACATTACTCTCCTATAATGCTACTTCTAGCTACACGGGAATGCTCATTATTATCCTTTGTTTCTTCCCTGTGCACAGAGTTTTCAAATGATCAGTGTTTGTGGTTGTGCCAGTGGTCGTTGAAGACAGGACGAGAAAGAAAAGAGAGCGAGAGAAGAGAGACAGAGAGTGAGAGAGACAGAGAGTGAGAGAGAGGAGTGGGAGAGAGAGTGTGTGAGAGATGAGAGAGAGGGACTTCGGCGCCCAGCTGCAGAGCCGATCTACGGCGCAGTGCTTCCCTCTGGCCGAGTGGTCTCCCGCCGCACCCCCCTCCGCACTTCCATGACATCTTCCACCTACGACGAAGGAGTCAGTGATTCTCGTCCTCTGCTCGTGGTCGGCCGGGCTAAGCCAATGCCAGTCGGAGCTCCGCCTCCTCCGCCCGCCCCTCAAGGGGGATACGGTGGCAGTGACAGAGACAGTCAGTTGATGCTCGCTCTCTTCTCCCTGAATGTCTTCTCTCTTCTCCCCATGCACTCTCTCTCCCCTAACTGTTGTACCTCTGTTCGTATCTCTGTAGTTACCGGATAGTTTTGTTGATTGTGAAGTTGAGAGTGAGTGAGAGTGTACTTTGCAGGCGGTGGAACCCTGTCTCGTAGTTACCACCACTCGGCATCTTCTCTGGAAGCTGCTCGGCAACGCACTCCTCACGTTGTCTACTCCGGACATCCACGGCATCAGGTTAATCATATTCATTTGCATGTTTCTTCGTTTCCTGCCAAGGTTTCGTTTGTGCCTTCTCTCATCTTTCCCTTGTTAAGGCGAAAGTGGAGATGGATGACTCTCCATACGGCTCTTCGCTTGGTCTTGGCTCTGCCACTCCTCCGCCCCCCTTGGTTGCTCCCCCGCAACCCCCCGTCGTCACTACTTCCGATGGCTACCGGACACTCAAGGCTGTTCCTTCGGGAAGTAACAACCTGCGCAGCTTCAGCCAACTCGCCAGCTCCTCTCCTCAGCCACGCCTCGCTTCCCTAGCTGGGGGCCTACCCGACAAGTTCCTGTTGGAAGAGCCACTGCACAGCCCAGAGTTAACGTCGCCAATCTCTGCAGGTTCGAGAGAGCAGAGAGGTGACAGAAAAAGATATGAGAAATGATACGTGTATTTGATGACTGACAGTTAAGTTTTCCTTTTTCAGTCCTTATCTGAGTAATTCGGCGTTGTCAGTGGAAGAAGAGAAGCAGCGCCTGAGGGAAGGGGAGTGCTTCCATTCAGACTCGGACTCTGCTCAGCCCCTCCCTCCCTCCCTCTCCACTGAAGCTCTCCATGAACAGGTTACACTTCTTCACTCTCCCTTTCTCGCTTTGGTCGCATCGTGATTGAAATAAGAAATGTTTTCTGCTTAAGGTGGAGAACATTGACCACATGATTAGCGATCTCCAGGCCCTGCAGCAGCAGTTCGGCGTTAAATCGTAGGTTGTACATTATTTTCTTTGCTTGTACCCTGTTGTCATCTTTCAATATTCCCTTCAATTTCACTTAAGCCGATTGAATCGGCACTGTTCTTTCACTGTTAGAACTGTATTCTAGATTGCCGTTTGTGCATTTCTTTCTCTGAGAGTTTGCTTTTTGACAATATGTTAAACATTAACCAGCAGTTGTTTACAAGTGCTAAATCCAAGTCCGGACGGATTTTTGTATTTATTTCTAGTGGAGAAATATTTATTGATTCTTACCAAGTTGCTGCTCGTCCCCAATTGTTTTTAATTCCTTGCCTTTTCTCTCCCTTCAAATTCACAGATTGATGACGTGTACTTGATTTCCTTTTTTCCTTTTGCATATTAACAGTAACAGTAATCGTTGGCTGTCTTACACTAGTAGACTTTGCTAGTGAATGGATACTGTAATCGGCGTGTCACTTCTCTTTTCCATTACATCCCAACTCCTTCCCGTTCTTTCATTCTCTCACATTGCCGCCTTTCTTTCCATTTCATTCTTGCACAAATATCACAATTTCTTGGAAGAAGTGCTGCTCATTGTGAATCTCTACCAAGGCCGTATAAGTATTGATTGTCAGACAAAGAAATTAATTCAGCGCGTCTTTACATTAAGCATGGATGCACACTATGATAATCATCAGTGAACCCTCACAATCCTGCGGAAATACCAGGTCTGTTGATACACTGATTGGCATAGGTTTACCTCTTGAGCTGTGAGCATATGAACAGATGCGAAATATAGATGAGATATGTGAAGACAGCGTATGTAAAGGCAAAATATATACAACAGATGTGAGAGACCGTCTGTTCCCTCCTCAGTCGGAAGCATCGAAGACGAGATGTGGCTTGACCCAATCGAGTGAAGAGGGGAGAGGAGGGAGACGGCCAAGAGGGCGGGGCTTGCACTGCATCAGACGGACGCGGATGTCGATGTCCAGCAGACGATCAGCTTCCTGATGGAGTGAGAGAGGTAAGAGGGGCAGGAGGAAGAGCAACTGAAATGAGTACTTTGGAGGATCTCTCGCTGAGGGGGCGTGTCTCCCCGGAGGCAGCTTCTGCGAGTGCATTCAACCCATCCGTCCAGATCTCCACGGCCCTCTCCTCTTCGCTTGCTACGGTGATTTCTCTTCCATTGCAGAGCCGAAATCGCAGCTTCCAGGCAGCGGCTGCTCGCTTCTCTGGAAGAAGAAGAATCACTGAGTGCAGATTCAGCTGCAGCTGACCTTGGAATTGTTCGAAAGATGCACTGAGGATGTCCGAGATGGGAATTCTCTCCTCAGCTCTTCCATCGCCTTCGTCCACCTCACGAATCCTCAGCCATCGACCACTCTCTTCCAACTTCCACAACTGTTTCTCTTCTGACAATCATTCTGTTAACAACTGGGAGAGAAGTATAATGTGCCAGAGAACCTCTCATGGTCTTCCCTTTGTGAAGTTTACGGAAGATGAGACCCTGGCGGAGGAAGTTGACCCGATTCTTCAGTACAAGGGCGCGTATTTGGGGTGCTAAGCGTTCACGCATATCGTGGATCAGACCCTGGCCTTGCTCCACCATCTTAAACACTACCGTCTCCCTCTCTCGTTAAGTGATCTCCCTCTCATATATCTACACTATTTCTCTCAATTCACTTCACTCGTTCTCATTTCTCCATTCTCTCACTTGACTCTTTCTCTCCTCTTACATCTCTCTTGGCCTGCTCGTCCTCCCACAGTTGCTGCATCCTCGAGTATTTAACGTGTCTCAGCGCCTCTCCCAGTTCGGCCACACTCTTGCAGTTCTTCTCAGTCGACACCAAATGAAGCATCTCGCCTACGACAATCGAAACCTCAAAAGAGAATATGGAAGAGAGAGAGAGAGAGAAGGAGAGAGAGAGAGAAGGAGAGAGAGAGAGAGAGAGAGAGAGAGAGAGAGAGAGAATGAGAGAGAAGGAGAGAGAGACCTTCTGTTCCTCTCCCTGCTGAGCGTGCATCTGCCTCCAGATGGCGTGGGAGTGCTGGAGAGCAAGAGCGAAAGTCTTCTCGAAGGAGGCGTCTTCGAGGGCGACGGCGACACTCCGCGAGAGCCAGTCTCGGCTGTCTGCAGATAATTCTTCCCAGATGAAACCAGTCTCTTCTCACCTTGGGGATGGAGAGCGAAGAGATGGGAGATGACTTCTGAGATGTGCAGAGACAGAGGGATCAGTTGCCACGCTGCACATTCACTCCCTCGGGCACGCAAGCCATTCTCCACCCAACACTCCTGAAGGAAGACAGAAGGGCATGCGAGAGAGAGAGAGAGAGAGAGAGAGAATGAGAGAGAGAGAAAAGAGAGCGTACTACGAGTAGATTAGGATTGTGGTGGAGAATGAAGAGTAGAGAGCGACCAGCCAGACTCGCCATTCTCTCCTGCCGAAGAAGTGCTTCCCACAACGACTTCGCATCGTCCGTTTCCTCGGCCAAAGGAGCACTCTCCTGAAAGTATTGGAATGAATGGTCAAGGGAGCAAAAGGAAGGAAGAAACCAGAAGAGTCTGAATTGTTGAATGGGGACAATACGAAGTGGCTTCGTCAGCATACGGAGAAAGACGCAGCACAAGAGCGGAAAGAAGCTCGCACTCCATCTCAGGCGAACAGGGGCCAAGCTCATGCACCGACTGTACCATTCGGCGGAACTCTGCCCCTCCCGCGAACTGGAATCAACAGGGCAACTCATGGGTCAGCCAGTATCTTGACAGTTCGAACCTTTATAACTGCCGTCTTTCCTTCCTGAGAAGAAGAACGAAAGAGTGCAGAGAGAAGAGAGAGGACAGACAAGCAGAGAGGGGAGGAGGAGGCAGCACGGACAACCAGAGAAGGAATACTCTCCACACTCACCTCCGACAAGACAATGTTGCGAATCTGCTGACTGAAGGCAGAGAGACAGAGAGAGAGAGAGAGAGAGAGAGACAGAGAGAGAGAGAGAGAGAGAGAGAGAGAGAGAGATAGAGAGAGAAGAGAGAAGATAAAAAAGAGAGAGAGAGGAAGAGTGGTAGAGAAGAAGAAACGAACTCATTGGAGTCGAGAGCGAGGAGAAGCAGACGAATGGACTGAGTGAGCGAGTCGACATCCAGAGGAAAAGAAGAGGAGCGGATCAGAGAGGAGACCAGTAAGAAGACACCCGAAGGGAGACGACTCCAGTCAAGGCCCGCCTCCTTCAGAGAACATGTCAAGGACAGCAGAAGGGCGCGAGTGTTGCTGTAGAGATAAAAGGGGTGGGGGAGAAAGAAAGAAAGAGAGAGAGAGAGAGAAAGATAGAGAGAAAGAGAGAAAGAAAGAGAGAGAGAGAGAGAGATGGAGAGAAGAAAAGGTGGAGAGAGTGTCAGCAATAAAGAAAGTCGAAAACGATTACTTGGATAATTCCTGGCTTCTGTCTGCGAGTGCGGAGAGAATCTCATGGAGGATTCCCTGGCCGTCTAAAGCTTCGAGGAAGACTTTTTGATTGGCGAGGTCATTCATGTGTTTGAGGGCGGCGTCAACACGGGAAGAATCAGCAGAGGGCGAAGAAGGGAAGGCGCCCGCATCTTCCCACAGAAGACGGGCCATTCGATTCTGAGCAAACACTTTCAATCCATTCAATAGATTTATAGTATTAGGAAAAAAAATGAGATGAACGGAAACGAACGGGCGACGCCGTGAATTTGAGTGTGAATCCGTGCTGCAGAGACTGGAAAGAAGCATCAGTCATGAAGATTCCATCAGAGGAGAGAAGCCCGAACTCCCCCGCTTCCTCCTCAGAGATGTCATGCCAACTCGCAACCATGGGAAGGAATTGAGAGAACGATTGAGTCTGTAACAGTAGAAACAATCTTTTTTATTCCTATCAACCCACCACACCATCAAGTTAATCCCAAGTGGATGATTGCGAAGGAAAGAATGATCCGAAGTGCAGTGAAAAGAAAGAAAACCTTAAGATTGATGGTGACGAGGAATGGCTGAGGCTCGAAGCGCCGTTCCGTCCCTGCACTCCACTTCTGCAGCCTTGAGTCCAAGGTCACTCCTCCCTTGATGAGATGGGCGGGTGCTTCGATGTCCACCGCCTTCAGAATCTTCCCTGCTGAAGTGGTGGCGGAGAAGCTGCTGCCTCCCAGGAAGGACATCCTCCACCCACTCAACACTTTCTCAGTCTAGGGTAGAATGGTATTCTGAAGTACTCTCGGTCTTGAGATGCGGTCGAACACTGGCAGAATCCCCCCATTCGCAAACTTGCATTGTAAGCAAGATAACTATTATCACATTCTTTTATCAATACTAATGCATGCAATAACCAAGCAGAGCACATGAAAGGGGAACATGTACAGTACTTT
Source organism: Allodiplogaster sudhausi (assembly GCA_945643635.1). Lineage (NCBI taxonomy): Eukaryota > Metazoa > Nematoda > Chromadorea > Rhabditida > Diplogasteridae > Allodiplogaster > Allodiplogaster sudhausi. The sequence goes on from CALZFC010000056.1 coordinate 171,824, forward strand.
AAAATGGAGTGCAGTATCCCCTTCGCTGAGTACAGATGGAAGGTTCATAAGGAACATCGCCAAAGGGGATTAAGTGGATTGACCAAAGCAACTCCACTCTGCAATCTATTATGATCTCATAAAACTGCTTAAATTTATCTGATAATTTGTGCAAGTCATAGTAACACACGAACCATACATGTATTACAGTCCATATACGTGACAACAAAGAGAGCCAGCAAAGAGCAAGAGGGCAAATAATCAAATTAAGCAAATCGAACGGGGTAATCGCAAGTGCTCGCAGAAAGTACGTGTAAGGTAGGCCCCGAGGGAGAGAGCGAACGAGAGAGAAGAGGAAATCGAGAGACGCAGACCACGAGCAATGGCATTCCCACCATCAACACGAGGCCATGAAGAGAAGTAAGAAAGAAAAGGAAGAAAAGAAAGATAAAAAGGAGAGAATCCCGTCTTGACATTGGGTATAAGCCCTGGAAAGAGCATACAACCTAGAGAAGTTGAGAAAGTCAGAGATGGAATACACTTTCTTAAATAAAGACTCGCCTTAGCACCCACGACTTTGGAGCTTCGCAAGGCCGTTACTATTCAAAGAAGCAGCATGTTATCATAAAGTGAGGAGAGTGAGAGACGAAAAGAGAGGAGAAAGAATCTCTCGCCATGAAGAAGTGGGCATTTTCGGCAAACACGACGTATATCGTAAGATAGAAGAAGGAAAGGCAAAGTGCGAGGTGAGTTGACTGAGACTACCTGCTTCCTTTCCACTTCAGCTATTATAATAATGTATAGACTCTGCAAAGTATCAAACGATTCATAAAAGCATAAGAATGAGGGTGAGTACATAACTCCCACAGAAGAAGACGCAACCGCGACAGAAAACGAGAAAGAGAAGGAGTAATCAAGAAGAAACACTAACAATTGCCGATTACCTCGTCTGCTCCTCGGCAATTTACTTTCATAATGAGGAAGGGGATCCATATCGCAAAAGAGTCAAAACTGCAAACAAAAGCAGACATAACAAATTATTTATTTTGTTACACTTTAGTTTTGAGAAGAAGCGACCAAGTTGATGAGGACGTAAGCGGGTGAGAAACAGAAGGAACGATAGGGAGAGACTACGTGGAAGGAAGATATTTCAATGGTTTGATGAGAGGAAGAGAGAAGTTAGAGACTAGGAGTGAGTAAGAGAGGCAGAGAGCCAGAGCTAGAGAGAGCACGAGACGATGAGCGATAAGCAGAAGGCATGGGATGGCCCCGCTTCCCTTTCTTCTCCCCTTTCAAGACCTATTTCTGTCTCCGTGACTTGCGTCTCCTTCTGAAGCAGCAACACTTCACTTCTGCAGATGCCGCGTCTTCTCCTCCGGCTCCGCCCCCTCCGCCTCCCCCTGCCCCGCCGGACTCCTCCAGACAATCACCCGCATTCGAATTGATCACCTGCAATGGGTAATAGAGAGAGAGAGAGAGAAAGCGAGAGAGAGAAAGGGGGGGGGGAGAGAGAAGAGAGATAGAAGTGAGCGAGTACCTGAGTGCTGCCGAAGGCGTGTGGATTGGCAGGCCTGAGCGCAGTCTCATCCTTCCTGGCAGCAGAGGAACTTCCTCTCTTCCCTGCCACTCCCCCACCAGCAAGGTCTTTCGCCTTCAACACTCATTTCTCAATCAGTGCTTGCAGCTCCTAAAAATACTATAAAAGAAAAAAGTGGAAACCTCGGAAGTGTGCAGGGAACCGGAAGGGGTGCTCGCGTTGTTCAACTTTGGTGTCCAATCGAATTCGTAGTCATAGGAATGACCGAGTCTTTCAAGAACACACCTGAATTAACATCCGTTACTATCATCACAGCTAATTAAGAAGCGAAAACTGTAAAAGATTTAACGGCTCAATAAAACCAAAAACTATATCTAACTTGAAGAGATTGTAGCAGTACTCGTAGTCAGGGTTCTCGAAGAAGTCCAATCGCCGCGCATATCGCAAAAACTGAGCAAATTCCTCTGGAAAGGAATATAAATTACAAAGAGAAAGAGAAGATTAGCTAATAGCCAATATTACGGACACATTAGGGCAATTACCAGATCACTTCCTCAAAAGAAAATGGAAAGAGCATCGTGACCAGGAAATCCCTCGCAGAGAACTTCGATGGGCGTGGCCCTCTTGGTATCCCCAATTTTCTGGTATCTCTCCTTTAGCGTGTCCGCCTTCAGTCCTTGCCAGGGCAGAGACCCGCGCAGGAAATACATGAACATGTGGCCGAGTGCCTGTAACAACCACAACTCTTCTTGTTTCTCCTCAAAACCATTTTATATACATACATTACAAAACATCGCGTGATGAATCACAGCCATCCATGCCAACCAGCATTCGCTTTATTGCACAAAACAAAGCGGCCGGTTTAAAATTATAAGTGAAGAAGGTACAAAACAGACGATAGAATGTTATAAGAAGAATAGTATTTTACCTATTAGATTGAAAAGGAAGAAGAAAAGCAAAGACTAGCCTCCAGATCGTCCCTCCTGCTCTGCTCCTTCCCGAGATGAGTGTTGATAGACATGTACCGAGCAGTGCCAGTCAGGGACTTGTGCTCTCGGTACGCGATGTGCTTCCCTGCAATGCGCACCCAACATACTCGAGCTCTCATCCTATTTACTTTTTCGATCACATATTTGATCGAAAATGCCTTCTCCTAAAAAGATACCTATTTGTTGACAGACTAGGAATAATAGTCAATTTGGTGCACAGTTGTGCGTGGCCTGGAGAATGCTTCGGTCAACGGCCACCCCTGCTCGTTTCTCCTTTCATCTACATCACCTCCACCATTTCAACACACGATCCCAACTAAGTCTCAGAAATTACCAGCTTTAAAGTTTTTTTTATTTCATCTTACAATTAGAAAGAGGTTTAAATGAGGATCTTCGGCCTTGAACAGCAATCAAGAAAGAGTAAACAAGCTCTGTCCCGGTGTTCCTGTTATCACGAGATGCGAGCACGGGATGAGCATTGAATGATGGAGATCTCACTTCTCTCTCTCTCGCTTTCTCTCCATCTCCTTGTACAGACAAGGAAGGTGTAATGGTATAACCTGTATCACAGTCGATATACTCCTTAGCGAGGCCGAAGTCAATGATATGAAGAATGTGTTGTTTGCGAGTGGAGTAACGGCCGATGAGAAAGTTCTCAGGCTTGACATCCCGATATATCAAGTGCTTGTTGTGTACATACTCTATTCGCCGGATCTGGAAGAATATCCGAGTTGGCACTTTGCCAACAAAATGAGTAGTGAAAGGGGACTCACGAGTTGCATGGCAATCATGGCAACAGTCTTGAGAGAGAAGTGTCTCTCGCAGAGGTCGAAGAGGTCTTCGAGGGAATGGCCAAGCAGCTCCATCACAAGGGCGTTGTACTTCCCGCATGGCCCGAAGTAGTGCACTTGAGGAAGGCCTTCTGCAATCATTAACCACCACTCAGTCCAGTCGACCTCGAATTGAAGCAATTGCAACAAGTCACTATTTCTGCCATATTAATGTAACGGCAGAGAAATATAAGAATCCAAGAAGAAGCGTAAATATTCCAGAAGTTGGGAGTAATCTTCAGTCCTAGATGGCCAGTCACTTCTACTATGCATCTTGCGTGGTTATTATATCGTTTTTAGTCTCTCTCTTCTGTTCTTTAGAGGGGGCGTTTTCCCTGAGGGAATAGACCCTGGCATCTCGACTTCCGTTTGCATCCGCTTAGCGCGAGCGAAGTCATCTTCAATCATCTTAAATTAACCTTCCTGGCTGAATGCCTTGGGCACACGAAGAAACCAGTTGTAGCTTCAGCTAAATGTCGACTCGGCAAATATACCCCCCTTGCCCCCTTCTCTCTCTCTCTCTCTCTCCTACTACTCTTTTTCACGCTGTCTACTGCCTCGATACCTTATCTCGGTCCTCCTCTCTGCTTGGTTCTACAGAGATGAGACAGATGCTTCGATCCCATCTTCTTTGCTTCGTTTATCTTTTATCTGTCTCCTCTCTTTCAATTAACTAAGAAGCCATTGAGTTCTCCTCGCGCGCGCTTCATCCTTCACAACATCAACAGCGGGGCAAGCACTTTCAGAAAAAAAAGCAAAATTGTTGTTTGCGGGGGCGAGCAAAATACTGTCGATGATTATATAAGAATGTCCATTTGATAAACAACGTGAATGGAAAACGGATATTACTAATAAAAAATGTTGGAATAACAAGAGAGAAGAAAGGACGGACCTGCTTGTCCGAGTAACTTGTAGAATCGATACTCGAGATGCAACTGGGGAGCCTTGCTCTTCAATGGCTCCAACTTGATTGCCACGTGTTCGTTATTGTAGAGATTCTTGCCGAGTCGGAGCTCACCGAAATTCCCGCAGCCAATCTTCTTGCCGACCTACAAAGCACTTCATAATGAGCATTTCGAAGAGGTCAAAGAGAAAGAATTCTAGAACTATGAATTAGGAAATGGTAAATATTAGATGAGTCATCTCTTCAAACATGAAATAACTAGATGGAACGATAGGAGATGAGCGTTCTGATTATACTGATTGAATGCGAGAAATTGAGAAAACAGAAGGAGACAAACCTTGAAGTTGGGCCCAACCATGAGCACGCCTTGGGAGGCATTGGTGGAGGCGGAGGCGGCGCTTCTGGCGTTGCTCATGTCCGAGCCGGCCGCTCCACCCGCGGATTGTTGCAGCGAGGAAGGCGGCAACGGGCGCGGCTGCCGACTCCCGGCCGCGCGGCTGCAATGAAGGAACCATTCAATGGTAGGCCACTCACACCACAACACGCAGCCACCAAACACGCACCAAGCAACCTTCCGCATTCACAACACTCAGTTCATCATCAAAGCGAAGGAAACAGTCTCAGACTGCAGCCAACAGGCAATTCTCTTCTCGCAATCAATGAACAAAGACGAATTATCTAACGAGCACGTTAGGCACCAAATACTGGCACTGCAACGGCAGCGGCAAGAACAGCAACGAAAGCGCGCAAAACACGGAACCACGGAAGAGAAGGACGGGGCTTATAAAAAGGCAGGAAAGAAGGAGGAAAAACAGGGGGGTCTGAATGGGTCACACCATCGCAAAATAAGGACTGAGGGGTGCTACCGCCGTCAACCACTGCAGCAACATTCGACACCAAGGACCACCCCGATCAATCATTGATTGTGGCTGCGGTAAACTCGGAATTGCTGGAAAGGCGTGGCGCCTCAGGCAAGCAACAAGAGCCATTTCGTCCAGAGCGTTTAGACAGGTGTTCGAATATTATTGGGGTGAGAAGTAAAGGGAGGAAAGCGTCTCGTTGGGGTGGGCCGGGGGGTGGGGAGGGGGGGGGAATGGACTAGACAAAGTACCGAGGAGCAGAAGAGTCGCCGTCATCTCGCATGCGAAGAAGAAGCATCACTGCTTCTTCTCACCCACTCTCCTGGATGTCCGTCTTGGTCACAGCGAGATGCGAGCAGGGCAAAGCTTTCGTATTTTAATTACGAGAGAGCGAAATAAGGAGAGCGAGAGAAGAAGCTGATACTACTGATGGAAGGAAGAGGACGAATTGTGCTTGCCAGAGCATGCGAAGCAGACTCAGAAGTAGAGATAAGAAGAGAGGAAGCTCAGGCTAGAAGGAGGATTCAGGCAAAGTCTAGGAAAAAGAGAAGGAGATAGAAAGAGATCGACTTCGCATGCAGATATCTGCGCACTCGCGAATCGACCAATGCAACTCGAGCGAAAAAAGGGTAGAGAGCTAAAGAAGGGCGGAAAGAGCACGGCAAAGGGCAGATTCAGGTTGTTAGAGAGGAGTGAGAGAGAATGAGAGAGGAAGAAGCGCAGATAAGTGAAAGCATAACATTGGAGAGAATGCGCGGCTGCCGCAACCGCCGCTGCTCCTCCACGCGCTTCACTCCTCCTCCGCAGCCATGGGACCGCGACGCGACCGCGACGCGTGACATCCATTCCAAGAGATGTGAACCGATCTCTAGAGAGGGGAAAGGAGAAGAAATGCATGCGACATCGCACCCGGTCTTGTTCAGAAGGCTTACTTCAATTTTTGATGGGTGTTTTGAGGCAGATTAGACTGTTAGACTAGCGGATGGAGAGAGTTATGGCAGGGAGAGAACGAGCGAGCGAGCGAGAGAGAGAGAGAGAGAGAGAGAGAGAGAGAGAGAGGGAGAGAGATGGGATAGAGAACGAGGGAAGAGAGACAGATATAGAGAGAAATCAAAGAGTCAGGGACGGGACTAATTGAAAAAAAAATCGGAAGACGCAATGATGAAAAGTTCTGCTATTTGAAAGAGGGATAGTGAGTCAGATGGAGTGAAGAATAGCCACCAAATACTCATGTTTTATATGACGGACTTTCCCAGTCATTGTAGATAATGCAAAATGTTCAAGTATATGCATAAAAAATTATGGAAAAGGTAACATCATGATAACTAATGAGAGAAAGTGGTGCAGCAAGTTCTAGCTCTATCTTATGAATTGACTTCTTCCGAATTGCGAGAAGGTGGAGCTCATGACGATCTAGAGAACTCCATGTCAGTGAGTATGCAGGAGAGAGAGAGAAAAAGAATAAGTGAGTGAGTGAGAGAGATAGAATGAGCGAGAGAAAGAGAGAGGGAGCAAGAGAGATAGATAGCGAGAGAGAGAGAGAGCGAGAGAGAGAGAGAGAGAGAGAGATAGGAGAAAGAGGTATAGAACAGTATATTATAGAGTTCGCGATATAAGGGAAGATCTGTCAGAAGACGAAGATAAGTCCCACGAAAGGAAGCTGTATTAGAATAGAGAATGTGCTTAAATGACGATGGGGAAGGTGAGAGCAGAAGGCAGAGCGAGAGAGGTGAGAGAGCCAGTGGGGATAAGGTGAGGAGAAAGCCAGCTTACTCTTGCTCGCACTCCCGTGTAGGAAGTGAGAGAGAGAGAGAGAGAGAGAGAGAGAGAGAGAGAGAGAGAGAGAGCTAGAATGGAGGAAGCAAGGGGCTGTGCCTGACTCGGAGTCACTCTGGGAGGGTAGCCGCTTGGCTGGCGGCTGTTCCTCCGGAGATGTTCCTGCCGATCGGCTCGGATCGCCGAATCTGTCGCGGCAGCGTCTTTGCCGCGAGGCGAGCGGAAGAGGAGAGGGTGCGGCTGGCAGCAGAAGCGGCCGCGACCGAGACGGCCTACCGCCTCGGAGTGGTGCGGGCCCGGCTGGCACAGTCCCTGCCGCCCCTCCGGCCGCCGCCCCCTCCGTCCCCCTCCCGCTTCTGGCGACCTCCCTCTCTGCGCCTCCCCTGCCGATCCCGACCGCAGTTGCCGGGTGCCGTGGCTGTTCAGCCGGACACTTCTTTCAGTCGCGTGCACTTCCTTCCCCGTCTCCAATCCTACCGCCGTCCCCTCGAATCCCGCGGTGGGAAGTGGGCGCGGAGTGGCGCCGTACTTGTCGAGCCAACTGACGAGCCGCCGCGGGCGGAGAGAAGACGCCGCGTTCGCCTGGCCCCCACTCCTCCCGTCTCCGTCCATCACAGAACTATCTCTCATGCTCTTGTCCAGACAGCCAGTGTTAGTCCTCTTCTCTCCATTCCCTTCCACAGATCTCATTTATTCGTAGAAAAAAATTATATTTTTGGGAAAAAACTGATTATAGTTGCCCGTATCATGTACAAAAGTTATAAAAAATGTGTAACTGAAGATACTTTCCCTGTCTCTTATGTTCTCTTTCGTGACTTTGGCTGTCTCTGAGTTCTCCACTCCCTGTCCTTTCCTCCTCCAGACCTTCGATGAAGACATCGAGTCCATGGTGCGGCATCTTGCCTCATCTGCCATAGAAGTGGCACTGCGAGAAGTGGAGGCAAGCGAGAGGAGGGAGAGGCTGGAGGGCGAGTTGAGAGAGAAGGAGGAACAACTACACCAGCAGCACACAATCAACAAGGAGACTGTCAAGACACTCAGTGTCACCAGAAGAGAAAAGGTCTTCACACTTTCTTACCTTTTCACCCTTTCATCTCACCGAATCTTCTCCTTTTTTCCAACACTGACACTTTCCTGGATTAAAAAAGTTTACCTGCGTTGATATGCATGTTTTTTTAAACCTTTTTTTTTCAAGAAATTAGCGGGAATTTTGAACGAAATATTGGTGGATATCGAGCTATAGAGCGAATACATGAAGGAGAGAAAGGGTGTTACCGAGAAAGAGAATGAGAGAGAGTGGCAGTGAGAGAGAGGGAGAGTGTGAGCGAGAGAGAGAGAGAGGGAGAGAGTGTGTGTGAGCGAGAGAGAGAGGGAGAGTGTGTGCGAGAAGAGCGGAAAATCTGAAAGTGGTTGCTCGAGCCCGGATGTGTTGCAATTGCATGCTTGAATTGACATGAAGTGAGGAATGGATAGGGGAACCTTATACATTGAAGAGTGCAAAAGGTGGGAGAGTCTGTACTGAGCGGGTTGCTATGGAAACTCCTGACAAATGACAACCGTCTGGAGAGGATCTTCTCCTGCATTTCAATTAACAATCCAAAATTTCATTCCTTCTGTGGAGCCAATTACTTTTGCTGATCAAAACTCCGATCTCTCTCAAATTCCCTCTGCAGAAAAAAACAAAAGTTGGTTGTTCTAACTATGAATTGCAGGAAGAACTGGAGAGTTCGATTCGGAGAGAGCAGAAGCATTACTCGGATGCCAGACAGGACGCACTGAGTATTTGTCAAGTCCTCACTCAGAACTCTCTTGTGATGGTAGAGAAGGCTGAGTCGTGTGAGAGGAAGACGAGGAGTATTGCCTGTGACACCAGACAACTTACCAGAAGAAACGAGAAGATCTCCGCCATCACTGCTGGTTTATTTTATGATGTCACAACTATGTATGTATATACGCAATAATTCCCAAAAATCCCGAAGATTATAACTAGTAAAATTAAATTTTTAGTCGCGTTGAAATTATATGTTTCGCAGAGCTTCGAAAGGATTTTCTGCCGTGGCTTTTCGAACGAGCAGACCGTCTTTTCCGTAAGGGAATCGAGCATTCTCCGGGCATTTCTCGAAAAGTTCGACATTTCTCTTTTCTTAAATGGTTGACCACGAAAGAATAATTTTGTAATAACAACTTGATAATTTAATTAATTTAGCAGAAAACCCGAAAGTGGGCTTGTGATGAGAAGGAGACAGAGAGAAAGGACGAGAAGAGAATGAGTCAACAGCACATGCAACTCCTCCAGCCTCCATCCTTCTTCCCTACCCGGCCAAGATATGGATCTTGATGAGAAATTCGTCGCTTAGGATATAGAAATTATTAATCGAACTGTCTGTCGTTTTTTGGCCTTTTTGGTGGTAGTTTCTGTGTTTGTGGAATCCGCACGAGTACGTTACATTTGTTAGATCTTCATTCTATTGTCAAAATCAATATTCGAATAAAGGAATAGGTAAACGACCCCAGACATTCTTGAATACTTGAAAGAAGATCCATTAAAGAGATCAAGAATGAGTTGTGAGGGAGTGATAGGGGGAGATAGGAAGTGGGTCATCTGTTCTCTCTCCATTCACTCTCTCTCTCCAGCTATGAGACTACGGCATCCCCTCTTTCTCTCCACTTTTTTTCTAGTTATTTGCACAGGTGAGGTTTCCATTATATATATTTTCTTATTGTTCAATGCAATAATAGTCTTGTCCAGAATACGTTTGGGTTTTAATAGCTACACCGCTCTTGGTGGTGGGAGTGACTAAGAAGTGCCATCAGTTTCGACACGAGCGGACTCAGAAGAGAAGAGATCTTCCAGCAAAGAAGGTTCTGCGACAACGGATCCCCTTGTTCTTCCGTCTAAGAAAGCACTCGAACAGGCATGGAAAATCGCATCTTATTTCATCATTTTATTGAGACTCTTATGTTTATAATCAATTTTCAAGGTAATAATTTCGTTCCTGGATGCGACGATCAAAAGTGGCCAGATTGCAATGGCCAAGAGCGCGTTCCAGACGCAACTCCAAGTCATCAAAAAATTAAACCGGACCAGGTTGTTCTAATATCTATAAATTGCATAGACATCTCCAGCCCACATCCTGCTATTCTGTTATCACTAGCGCAACTACAGTTTTTAATACCACCTGTCCGTGCGAAGTCTTCGTGAGAACTTGGAGTTGTAGTACAAGAAGTACAAGAAGATGGGCGTGGATGAAATGGCAGCGGAAGCAGTGATGAGACAGGCAGAGATGGCAGCAGCAGCCCCCCGCAGTGGAAATGCATTCATTGACATGCTGGGAGATAACGGAATCCCCGTGGCTTCTTCTATCAAAGGAGTGGAGGACGCGATCCGCACTCAGAAACAACTCGAGAACCAAGACCCATCTGAGCAGGTCAAGGACATTCCTCTTTCTTCAATCCATCTCCGCACTTTCAGATTGCAAAGGCTGTATTCGAGAAGTTCCAAACACAAATTCTGCCTGGTCTGGTGGCCAATCTCATAGCTGGTCGCAATCCGTTCAAGCTGGCTCGGCCAGCAGCCGGCCAGCAGTCGGCTCCCACTCTTAGACAACCTGGCATTCAAGGCACTACTGATGCCATCCACAACAACATCGTCTCAGCTGATGAGGAGCAAGAGGTCATCCTTCATTCTCTCTCTTCTCGCTCTCTCTCTCTCTCCCTCCCTTTTATAGCTGTCTCTCTCTCTCACACACTTCCATTATCTCTTTCTCTTCTTTCTCCTCTCTCTCTCTCTCTCTCTCTCTCTTTCCGTATAGCTCGAACCATCACCTCCTCTTTGCAGAAATGACCATTTCCTCAGATCCTCCGTTCATATGAAGCAACTCGCGGAATGAGACCACCGTCTCAGAGACATCCCAGTTCCTACCAAAGAAGACAAGTTGTAAAGAGTTCTTCCGTTGAAAATGTCTCTCCTCATTCCTCGTCCTCTTCACCACCTTCTACAGGTGCTTAGTTTCTCCTCTCCATTCCTATATTTCTCAGTCTAGAATCCCTGGGAGCTCGTCTATCGAAGAGTCGTCGATTGTCTCATCTCTTGGAAAACGCGGAAGTTGTTTCTCTGTTGTCTTCCTCTTCTCGCCGTCTTCACGATTCTCCCATTCTGGATGCTAAGTCGGCCCTCCTTCTCGGAGTCCTCAGCGAACCGCCTGAGGATGAAGAAGATTCTTCTTCCAGCGAAATTCATATCGAAAGGTCTCTACTCCCTTTATCCTGAAGAGAATGTAATTGACGATGACAGATCTCCTCAATCTAAATCGCCAGTGGTCTACACTCTCCGCTCTGCCTTGGTCTCTGCTCTGATCTCCAATCAAAACATACGAGAAGCCTTGAAGACTTTACCGGTTCGTCACCTTTTTCCCTATCCTATTTCTGAATGTAACTTCCAATGCAGGTACGCACTGACCGAGTGGATGAGTTGATGCGTCCGGCCCCTCTTCCTTTTCCAACTAAGGATGCCAAGGCTGGACTCGTCGCTCCTCGTGCTCTCCCGAAAAGGCATTCTTTCCTTTTACATTCATTTTTTTTATATATTAACATTCGCCTGATCTACGTGCAAAGTGACCAAATCCTTTGCTTGCTTCTTTTCTCTCTCTCTCTCTCTTTCTCTCTCTCTCTCTCTCTCTCTCTCTCTCTCTCCTTACTCTTGCAGACCTCGAAAAATGCTTCCACTGATGATCGGTGTGCCTTCTACTTGTCTCCATCGAAAGCCCTCCTCCTTTTCCACCCAGAATCGCCGTTCCCGTGTTCTGGAGAATCTGCAGAATAACCCTCGTATTTCGCCCCTGTTCCTGGATGGAGATCTGGAGAAGAAGCTAGCAGGGCGACAAATGCTGAGTGATGATCAGAAGGGGCGGAGTCCCCTGAGGATCATCAACACTCATCCCCGATTCGCAGCCAAAGCCGGAGGAGGGGACGACAACGACTATAAGATTACACAGGCAGTTTACATTATATTTACTTTCGATGCATATCATTTTTAAAAGAACCCTCATAAACCGACACACTTTTCCACTTTGCCCATTCAGGCGGTCGAGCAGCGGGAGGTGCCGCCTCTTATAATCGGAGCAGGTCGTCACACTAGAATCCGATGGACGGGAGCACGGGAGAGCGAGGTGGAGAGAGAAAGAGAGACAGAGATAAAGAGGGGAGAAAGATAAAAAACGAGTGAGAGAGAAAGATGGAGAGAGAAACAGAGACCGAGAGAGAGAGAGAGAAAGAGAGAGAAGAGAGGGAAAGGAAAAAAAGAGGAAGAGAAAGAGAGAGGTGAGGAGAGATATAGAGGGAGAGAGTGAGAAATAAAGGGAGCAGATAGTGCAGTGATTAGTGGAACTATATTGAATGTTATTGAAGGTACCTGGTGTGGGTGGCCGCTTCATTTTGCCTTCCTTCGACCCAACAATGCCAGCACTCAACACAGCTTACTCAACTCAGGGCAGACTGAGGTGCTGTCTATGAAGATATATCTTTTACTCTCTCCTATCGCTCTCTCTCTCTCTCACTCTCTTCTCTCTCCCCTATCAGTGTCTCGCTCACCCTTTGTTTCTCTCTCACACCCTCTCTTAGTATTTCATAAATCCCCTTCCACCATCTCTCCCTCCTTGAGGGATGAATGGGACACGACGTGGAAAGTGCCGAATGCGTGGAAACCCGGCGACGAGGTTCAGTTCTCGGTGAAGCAGAAGAGTCAACGTTTTATGGGTGGCGATGGGAACGCGGAGATGCCTGCTACTGGGTGGTGAATATAATGCCCTTCCTAATCTCATGCTGCCTCCTAGCCTCGTTGTTTTAACAATAATAATAATAATAATAATAATAATAATAATAATAACAATAAAAATAAAAAAATAAAATAATAATAATAATAATAATAATAATAATAACCGTTAGCTGCCGCGATAATAAACATTCTGATAATAAAGCAGTTAGCTAATTGTGAGCCGGTCTGACACAACGAACCCCGTTTGACTCAACTATGCACTAGATGCAAGGGTGGATTGATTTAGATAGCACACTGAGTGGAGAGATGGAAAGATGAGCTAGAGATAGTGTGAAAGCGAGGTAGGGAGAGAAGCGGGAGCAGAAGTCAAGGAGAGGACTGGCCAGGACGCAGGCGTTTCTACTGCTTTGGAGTGGGCAGCAAATGCTCAAGGATGGGCTGTCCTGCCGTTCTCTTCCATCCCTTTCACGGAGAGAACATCGCTCTGCTCGAGAATAGAAGACGCGCCTTCAGAAGAACATCTTTCGAGGTCTCTTTCTTTTTTTCTATTTATTTAAATATGTTTGTGATCATGAAGAGATGCCTTCCCTTTTAACAGAAGAGCCTGGTGTTCTCTGAGCGTGCTCTCCATCCACTCGAGCCCTTCTTGGTGTCGATTGAGCAGACAGAGAATGGCTGGACTGGCCATCTTCGTGTTGGGCTGACCCGGGTTGACCCGTCGACTGAGCCGGAGGGATTGGACACTTCGTCATGGCTGGTGTCGGTGTCTCCGTGGACGAGTGTCTCTGCCTCCCGCAGCAGTCTGCCCACCGAAGTGGGCTCCCGAGTGGGCGTGTACTTCGAGCCGGATGGAGCGGGGCAGTCGAGGCTCCATCTTCTGCTTGATGACGTGGATGTTCTGCCGACCGGAGTCCGTCCCATTCCGGCCGGGGAAGGACCTCTCTTCGCTGTTGTCGATGTCTTCGGCAACACCAAGGAGGTCTCTCTCTATTCACACTTTCCACATTCTCTGAAGAATGGCATTGCCAGGTGCGTATCGCGGAGGCTCATCGCCAGCCCCCTTCTCTGCTCTCCCTCTGCACTCGGATTGTACGCCTTCTTGTTCGCGATGGCCGCTGTTCTATCTCTCGTCTCCCCTCTCAGCTCCAGCCCCTTTTCCTACGGTAGTCCATGAAGGACCGTAAATTCCTTCTCGCAACGGTTTACCGTAATCTCGGGTATTGATGGTGAGATGATTAGTGTTGAGTGAAGATCTCCACCTTCTCTTAATCAATGCAGTCTGTTAATTCATCACGGACATACCATTCACCAGTGCATTAATCCCATACAATTGTTGTGTTATTTCTGTGTATACCGTAGTCCTCGCCGTGTTGAAGTAGCAGATCATTTTATTGTTGCATGGAAGATCCCTGGCTCCCCATCTCTCCACTCCTTCCCACGGAGTGTACTCATCGCCAGATTTCTACATCAAGGTCGATGCGACGTGAGTCCATAAAACACAACACCAAATTGTTGCGCCAATTACACAAGACGAGAGGGAAAAAAGATCTGAATGAGAAGAGAAATGGATGTTCTACGCATACGACTTCCATGAATTTGATTTTGCAATCGAATACTTTTATTAAGGTCTATATACACTTGGGCCATGTTATAAAAACTATCGCTGATAATTGCAAGCCCATGTGAAAACGGATAGAGAAGAGTGCCAGTGAGTAGGGAGGAGGAGGTCATGAAAGAGAAAAGAAGCAGGCATCTCAACCAAAGGGACCTGGAGAACTTTGAATGCTTAGTTACGAGAAGGGCAAAGGAAGGAGCAGCCACTGTTGCAAACGAGAGGGTAATACCAGGTTGAAGGGGAGCAGAGAATAGAAGAAGTGGATTCTTGAGCCGCAGTGAAACTGAAGAGAAGAGACAGCAAGACGCTTCTTCTTTCTTTCTGCCGCAGCCAGCAGTCAAGGAGTATAAATAGGGATGCTCTCACTTTAGAGTCTTTATCTTCATTCTGTCGATGTCGTGGAGGCCGAGATGGTTGAGGACACTGCTGGAGCTCCCGACACTTCGTCCTCGCGCAACGAAGGCAGAGACTTCCCTCAAGCACAAAAAGTTGGAACAAGAGAGAGAGAGAGAGAGAAAGAGAGAGAGAGAGGGGAATGCTGACCAGAGGGGAGCTTGGTGTCGGGGTTCCTGAGCTCATTGAAGAAGGCGTGTGAGCATGCAGCGGCAGGAGTGGGCCGGGAGGATGGAGTGTACTCGATTATCGACGAGATCAGGTCGATCGCTTCTGGTGGAGTTGTCGGCCGGAATACCTGAGAACTTCGCGATTAGAGGAAGACAAGAAATATCGACTGGGAGTGTCATTTACACTAAAATTCCTCAACTTTAGAAGAATATAGGAATGAATAAGATTGAAGAGTGACGGAAGAACTCCAACCTTGGGCCAAGGATGAGCCTTAATCTGAGGGAACTTGAATTCCTTGTAGTTCGGATTCATATGCTGTATCTGCTCGCGAGTGGGCGTGCCGAGAACCTGTAAAGAGCGACTCTCACTTCCTTCTTCTCAGGTCGACCTTTTCATCTCTTAGCAGCCGACAAAGACCGACTTAGCTAAAAAAAAAAAAAAAGGAATGCAAAACGAGATCTCTCGTTTTATTTCAAACTCTCTCCATTCCAACTGTTCATAAAATGAAAATTGTGCAGATCGTTCTGACCTATTCCTTAAAGGTCTACTAGGATTGAATATAAAGAAGATAGAAAGAAAGTACGGAACCTTGATGATCTCGACGAGTTGGTCAACACCGGAATCTCCAGGGAAGATGGGCTGGCCGAGAAGCAACTCGGCGAAGACTGTCCCCGCAGACCACACATCGATACTGACAAATGGATTGAAATTAGGCGACTTGCATTACCTTCCGAACCACAAGTTTAGCACTGCCTTATCTAATTTAATTGTTAAATTGCAAAAATAACAAAGGTCACACTTCATTATACTACTATAATATATGACAACCAAATGAAAATGAAAGGTCGAAAAGGGATTCGTCGTGGAAAAGGGGGAACCTGTTCGTGTAATTCACTGCGCCGAAGATCAATTCCGGTGCTCGATAGTAACGCGAGCAGATGTACGATACATTCGGCTCTCCCTCAAATAGATATATTCCAAATCGCGAAACTGCTAAATTACTTTCGAAGAACGTCCAATTCTAATGACTAATTATCTAACTTTGAATGCCATTAAATGCTAAATTCCTGACCTTGACAAGATATTTGGCAGACCCGAAGTCGCAGAGTTTGAGAACTCCGGTCTCCGGATCGATTAACAGATTTTGTGGCTTGATGTCTCTGTGGCAGATGCCAATCCCGTGGATGTAGTCGAGGGCCCGGAATAGCTGATACATGTACAACTTGACGTAGATCATCGGAATCGGCTGCAACAACAGGTTAAATAATATTCCAAATCTCATGATTTATAGATTGCAACATGTTGGCGTTTCCGAAGTGTAAGCATAGACAATCAGTTCAACCACCCATGCTCATAAAGATTTAGAGTTGCTGCCCAAAATCGTGAATATTAATAGCAAAATATTTCGTTGAAAAAAATCGTTGTGTGAAGAAGTGCAGAGGATTTCATTGCCCACCTGTCGCTGCTTCGTGTAGTGTCTCGCAACCCGGTAGACAGTTTCAGGCACGTACTCGAGAATGAGATTCAGGTAGAGCTCGTCCTTCTTCTCCCCTCCCGAGTAGAAGAAGTACCTTCAATGCCACTGCTTCCATCAACTCCACAGAAGTAAACTCCACCAACTTGAGCGTCACAATGTTCGGGTGCTCAAGCTTCCGCATAATCTGCAGTTCTCGGTTCTTAAATCGCTTATCCTGGAGGACCTTCTTGATGGCGACTTGTTCATTCGTGTCTTGCAACTTGGCCAGAAACACAACTCCGAAGGAGCCATTTCCAACCACCTTCAGGTCCGAGTAAGTCACTTCGACCTGCAAGAGATGGGCCATCCTGGACAGCAGAATGACGAGATGCTCTCTTCTCTACTCTCTTTCAGCAACTCTCTTCTCTCTCTCTACCTCTCTCTCTCTTCATCAGCCTGCAAACGAATCAATCCGATCAACTTTAGAAAAACCATAATGCAAAGGACAACAGTCTTTGCCATTGAATTGCAAAGTTGTCTATTAATCTGCCATCACTTCATTTCTTTTGTCTCGTTCTCATTCAAGTCTCCCCAAATATGCAATTTGCTGTAGCAACGTCCATATTGACAAGGGGGACTACCACTATGACGATGCAGAAAGGGGACAGTCGACAGCAGTCATGAGACTAAAAATGATAAAAGGAGGAGCGAGTTTGAGCTGTCGCGAAAAAGGAAGCAGTTCCGGGCGGCGGCCTGACCTGAGTGTCTGGTCCCTTGGCAACTGTGGCCAGAACTGTCGTGCTCTGCCGAGACCCCTTCAGGGAGCACGATAACAGCTGCTTGTTCATCACTCAAATACATACCATCAACGCATATAAAAAGCAATCCCTATTGAATAGACATTAGAGAACTGAAGTGGTAGGAGAGTACTAACTAATACTAAAGCAACAAATATGACGAAGATAGAAACACGAAACCTGAGTCGTCTGCAGTGGACGCCGTCTTAGTTGCGCCTTCCGGAATCGGCTCCTCTCTCCCTGTTTCCTCGTCTTGTGGTCCCTCTTCTATCTATGACCACTCTGGAAGAGAAAGAAAGAGAATCAGCGATGAGAAAGGCAACGATGAGAGAAGGTAGATTTACGGAAAATATGCGTATAACACGGCAGGAAAGAACGGAGAAGAGAACCAGGCAACACCTCGGAGCTTTGCATGAATAGAAATGACTTAAGTGACGTGATTGCAAGGGCTGCCAACCTATGAAACCACCTTTGCCCGTTTCCCCGAATTATATTCCAATGAAAGCACTGAAATTCCAGTTGCTTTTATGTTAATATTTGAAGAGAGGAATTAGACACCTTATAATTGTTGCCTTAATCCAAGAAAAAGCTTTCATAGAACCCAAGTTCATTCAACATATTCTGAAATGATGAAATTCGGTGACAGAACCGAATGAATCAAACAACTCCGCCGACTTCCGCCAACACAGGTAATAAGAAGTAAGACAAAGGCATGCGCACATCACCTGATGGGAAATCGATTTATTGTGAGAGGGAAAGAGAGTGGGGAAATGAGAGAAGAGAATGAGAGAGAAAGGAAGAGGGAACACGCGCCAGAACACGGACACGGACAACGACAGCAAGCAGGACAGTGTAGTTGGATAGGCGACAACTTAGTGATAGCGAGTAGTAACAGAAAAGAGAAAACGAAAGAGAGAGAGAGAGAGCGCGCGAGAGAGAAAGAGAGAGATAATGCGCAGAGAGCAGCGGCAGCAACACAGCGAGAACCGTATACATCGCGGCCGAGGACAGGGGTGAGCGGTGAGAGAGCATGGGAGCGAGAGAGAGCATCGACCAGCCGCCAGACAGACAGAGAACACGAAAGGGATCAATGCGCCCGATGGGACAGAGCAAGGAAGGGAGAGACAGACTCAGACTGCATCCGGGCAAGGGAGATGGCAAAAGCCCGCGGGCATGCCGATGGGAGGGAGAAGTTCCTCGGAGGAAGCCACACCATCACACCCACGCGAGAGGCATGCGCGAATTAGTCAATCTGGCAGGGATACACTCAACACCTCTCACTCCTCCAGCCACACTTCTAATTATATTCTCAGAAAGATTCAAAAGTGTTGGAGCGTTGTTGCAGTCCCCAAATAAAGCTACAGCCAGGGGCCGAAAACCGCCAAGTATAATGGAAATAAAAATGGTGTTATTCCTAGAGGTAGAAAAAAATTTATATGGATACCGTAATATTTAGGGAAATATTAAAACCGCGCACAAAGGTTAAGAATAGCATTAATTCAATTCTAATAAATGTGAAAGTAACTAATCGCTAACCATAAATTGACCAATTAGGGCTGTCTAAATAGTTACGTTAAAGTTAATAAAGCCAGCAGTCAGCAGCGAAGATTCTGAAAGCGAAGAACTTCTCAAAAACAAACGATCACGGCACTTAAAAAAACACCATGAAACTTATGGAGACGAGCAATAACGGAATCTCGTGTAATTGTTTTCCAGTGGAATCCCGCGAAAAGAAGAGAATCATGCACCAATTCAAATAGCTTTACTTACGTCAACCCAGAAGCATGAGCACCAGTTTTAGGAACATACAAGATCTACAAGAGCATTCATACCATCGCCAAGCACATTAATCCCCTCTCTTCTCTCCCTCCCCTCGATACCAGCCACTCCACATTATGTCATTTATGCTATGCTATCATCAAAACACAACACATTACCTCCTGCGTACCACGAAAACAAATCTAATTAAAAGTACCTGATCTAAATAGAGTTGATTACTCCCCGCGAGCGGTAAGCAAAGGAAGAAGAGATTCAACCATAAAATGAAAGAAAACCTGCAAACTTGAATATTCAGCCTTTTTTATTCTAAAGTACGTCAAAGTTAATTCCTACTGAAATAGTTCTTTTTAAAATTAGGAAAGTTCATAATCGCACCATTTTTCAGCACTACAAATATGACGGCATTCTCCAGTGTCATTGTCGATGTGTCGATATCGCTTTGTGCTTACGATGAAGCTTCTTCTTCCTTCATGGAAACAGATCTTTTTTTAAATATAGAATACATATAAGTTTTGAGTTTTATTTTCGTATGACATATTACCTGATTTGTATGGGTTGTGCGGGGCGTGGTCTGCTTACTTCTGTTGCGTGTGCCTTCCTGGGGAGAACTGTTTCCATCTTGAATTCCCTTGAGAATTATCTCCGCTGCTTAAATAGAGGGAAGAAGAGGATCGCCGGATGCCCCTTCTCGTCTTCATTCCGTTGTTTCGTGTAATGCCTTCCATTACCTGCTGAGTCAGCTCTTTGTGGAATGTCATCCTTGGATTTTGATCAAGACGCTTTCTACATCTGCACTGAGACTTCCCCTCGATGCTTTGTCGTCCAAAAGGTCACATTTTTTTCTTGTCATTGAAATGTAATATTTTGGCAGTATTAGTTTTGTAGTCTGAATTTTTAACTTCTTTTCTCTCATTACAATAATCGCTAGAGTTATACGTTTTACCATTAAAAATATGTAAGCTAGCTGTGTGATGATTTCTATTGACTGATTCTCCTGAATAAACTGTGGGGGAAAACACATGTAAAATGGACTTCTCTAGCACGATACTCCGTTCAGTACTAAGATGCGAGTGTACCGATTCGTTTCGTTTGTTAATGCCTTATTGAGAATGTTTTATAAAAAAATTTTTAAGTTAGTTAGCATTTTGAAAGGGATACCGAGATGAAACTTTTTTGCAAAAATAGTAAGTTGGGCGTGCAAGTGAGATCATTTGCCATACTTTATCGCAGATTAACGATAATTTGTTTGGCAGGCTATCCAGATGGACCGTGGACAGATTGAACGAGTGATGAAGCTGAAGGAAATGGAAAAGGAAAGCAACGGCGTGGAGGCTTCTCTGGGCGGAGGCTTCCCTTCCTCGGATCCGGTCGCCCCTCCTGCTCCTCCTCTTCCGCACTGGTTCAACGAACAGTGCAGGTCCTTTTCTCTATTCAATACCCTAAATTTAATTATGAAACACACTAAATTCTGCTCAATTATTTAAGCTTTATGGATGCAGTTTTTGCAAAATTGCAACGACGTTTACTGTGTTTGCATTCGTCCTTGGTACCCTTTGCTAAAGTGGCTTGTGCTTGAGACGCGAGTTGCTGGCGGCAGACGCTGCGGCGGCGGGAATCGGGGTGGGCGGCTTCATGTACGGGGACGAGATGGCTTATGACATGTCCCTCTACTCGTCCTCGCAGCTTCATCTCTCTCCCTCTGCTTCTCCCTCCTTCCTCTCGCTCTCTCCCTCTCCACTCCCTCCACACTCTCTTGCCGCCCCTCCCTTCTTTCAACCTCGTACTGATATCAAGGCTCTTCTCCGTGCTCAGCTCGAATACTACTTCTCCAGGTTTGGACTCTTCCTGTTTGATTTACGTCGAGTTCTTATTTAGATATTCACAAGGGAATCATGGGTATTCAGAAGTAGTGAATGAGAGCGATGCTGTCGTTTAGAGTAAAGAAAGGATTAAAAAGAGAAAGGACTTGGATTTGGCATTGCACAAGACTTATGCACTTTCGCAACTTATGGGTTTATTTAATGGTATTGATTTCTTTCTCGCGGTGCAGTTTCTCGATATTTGCCATGTTTCGCTTTATTCAACTCGGGGGAAATCCTTGGGAATGGGTTGATGGATGAAGTGCGCAAGCCTCACCAGTCAATTAAGGATATCGAGTTATATTCCTGTGCGATTTTGCATTGTATGCAGAGTCCCCTTCCAACATCAAGATTACACATGACTTTTAACGAGCTCGACTTCAGAGAGAATTTGGCGACTGATCGATATCTCCGTTGCCAGATGGATTCTGAACAGTTCGTGTCCATCTCAATAATCGCCGGATTTCGCAAAATCGTTCAGCTGACCAACGATTACGGTCTCATTGTTCAGACTCTCCGAGGTTTGTTTATTGCATAATTACATCTCTTTTCTGCAATATTGAGTCTGAGCCAGATATAGAATTTGTCTTCTTATTTTCCTTGTTAAGCACAGCTTCATAAATGTAACGAGATGATGTTCCTTTCTTGCAGAGTCTCCAAACGTGGAAGTGGATGAGCGGGGGGAGAAGGTGCGCCCTCTCTCAAAACGATGCACCATTCTCATCCGGCAGCTCGGAGAGGAAGACGCTCTTGTCCGTCTGTTTCCTCTTCCCCCCCCCCCCCATCAGTATCCCATACTTTGCATCTTGCGTTACATGGTTCCATAACTTTTCTACGATTCCATAATTTTTCGACGAAATAACTTTCGGCCAGTTTTCACCTTCTCCCTTCTCTCATCCCATTCCACATTTGCACACATTGACTATGCAAGATCAGCACGAACTCTCTCTCTCTCTCTCTCTCTCTCTCTGCCTCTCTCTCTCCCTCTCTCTCTACTCTCGCAGGCCATTTGTCAAACTGATGCATTACAGAGAGAGAAGAAATTGTGTATTTGAGTGTGTTTTGCAGGGAGTGCGTGAGATGCTATCCGGAGGGCCTGCCTACGTGTCTCTTCGATTCGGTGTTCCCTCCAGCTGGTACGTCACTTACGACAGCGAAGAAGCGACTCAGCGAGCCTATATCCACCTCCAGAACCTTCCTTCCACACCAAACAATCAGCCAATTTGTGTTCGTTTCTGTTCTCCTCTTTCGCTGTTCTTCCCCTTCAGATGGGTTGATTCAGGCTCGAATCAAGACGGGCGGTCCCCCTGCTGACACGATCGAAGTGTCGTGTCTCCTGGATGGAAGTGACTCTCTTTCCACCACTGCCCCCACTCCCACCCTTCCGCCCCCTCTTCTGCCCACTCCGGGCCTGGAGAATGTCGTCCCAATCGGGCCAGTTCCCTCTCCAGTCTTCGACCTGGGCCGCGTCCTTGCCTCTCTCGGCTACTACCCTCGTGCCACTTACCGACCAGGGAATACCGTAGTCCATGTGGACGAGTGCGTTCCCCTCAGGAACCCAGGCAGAGACAAGCCAAGAATGCCTCCGCCTAATCTCTTCAATGGAGACGGAAGAGGAGGGGAGAGACGAGGAGGAGGGGCAGGCAGAGGAAGAGGAGGGAATGCGAGAGGAGCCGGTCGGGGGGCAGGGGGCATGCGGATGATGAATGGGGCAAGTGGAGATGGCAGACAGCCAACCACCGAGAAAAGACGGGAGGGCACTCTCAATGGAACCGGGACTTACACGTTTGTTCACTTTATTCTATATTATTTCCAGTTTCCAATTCATTAAATGAATGCATGAATAGGAGATGTGATCATGACTTTCTTTTGTTCTTTTTCTTACGTATAATAAAGAAAGGATCCGTTTCAGTCGCCGTCCCTGGAATGAGAACGGAGGGATGAGTGGGAACGCTAATGGAACAGTCAATGGAAACTTCTCTTCCGGCAACCGACGCGGCGGACCTTCCAGTTCCTTCAGAGATTATCACGGAAACCATCACCACGCAGGCGATAGCAGCAAGCAACTTCTCAGCCTTAATGTCTGTTTATCCCCTTACGTTTCATATCATCTTAGAGTATGGAGCAATGTTATTTTCTTGTAAGAATTGATTATGGGGATAGATATAATGTAATTAAGAACCGGAATCGCGAGCCGGAGAGGGGCACAGAGGGCGGAACATCTTCAGAGAAGAAGAATTGTCCTTCTCCAATCTTCGCTTTCGAGGAGAATTCGTTCCCTTCTCTCATTGACGAGAATCCATCATCTCCAGTAAGTCTCTTTTATTTTGAAGAAGTTGACTTCCTTGAAGAGAGAAATTCTTTCAGCCAAAGGAGGAGAAGTTGTCTTTCTCATTCGTTGCCGCGGGCAAGAAACGCGAGCCGGTCGAGCCGAAGAAGAGTTATGCTCAAAGTCTCCATGTTGCCGAGTAGGTCTCCCTTCCCCGTTCTGACATGAATGAATCCCCCCTCCCCTCTCAAGAATGAATCCCCCCTCCCCTCTCAAGACCTTCACTCCCCATTCCCACTGATTAGTCCATTTCCTTTCCTACTTGTATCACTCGATTCTGAATACCTCACTGATCGAGTATCCTCCCGTACTCAACGCCTTTTATGCTTACATTAGATCGACTTCTTTGGATAGTGTTTGGATTTGAAGTAGCCTAGTTTGCCGTGTTGAAAGAGGAGCTGGCTTCATCTTGTCTTCTTGCTGTTCTAGCAATTTCTAGTTCGCTAGAATGCTTTATTTGTTCGAATCCGTCTTATAGTTGTAGCTTCTTAAGAGAAGAGTGATGGTTAGACTTACGGAGGTCTAGTATTCGAAATATCGCATTCCGTTTCCTTGTGTACACTGCAGGCTCCTTGATCATTGTCAACTATCACCTTTATTCTATCACTACCGTTGCCTGTTCCCTACTGGCTTCTATTTATATAGCCGAATTTCTGACTGATTTTCTGAGACATTCAAGCAGTTTTTTGTCTGTGCCTCTAGAGTCTTATTTGCGAGTTTTTATTCCTATTCACTTTTCACTTCTTTGTTCTGCCCGTTTTTTTCTCGATGGTAATGCGTATAATCGTATCACTCTTTACCACTAAGCTTTACAGTGCAACTCGTCTTACTTTTAAAGGGTTTAAATCCATCGCCGTAAGAACCAAAATTGTTCAGTTATTTTCCGCATATAATATGTGCATATGTGAATTGCCAACTGGCTTCGCTATCTTTGTCTTCTTCTTTTCTTCTTCCTCAGGTTCTTCACTCTGTAGTCGTCCCCATCTATGTTCTCTGGCGTTAAGACGTGTTTGTGCCCTCTCAACGTCATAATCCAGTTTCCTTGTGGACCACAATTGATTCTGATACACAAGTTATATCGACAGTTCGAACAAGAGGTCTGGGAGTGTCGCATAAGAAGGGTGAACATCAGTTCAAGCTTCATTCCATCTCCGCTTCATTCTCCACCTTGCAAACTTGGGCATATTTCATTTAGCAGCATTCATTTTAGTGTTTCCGAATGTAATTCTTCGCTTATTTATTCCATTTTGTTGAAGATTCTGTCGATTTAATGTAGAATTCTGCTATTGCGTCGCTCGAAGTTGTCATTGTTTTGCTTTCCATTGCCAGCCCGTGGACAGGATCGACCTGAACTTCACTGGTCCGTAGCTAAGAAGCCAACTGTTCATGAACACAAGAGACATTTCACTGTACTGGTATGCCTCCTTCAATGCGAGTCCCCTCTTCCCCTCCACCTCAAGAACTGCATGAGTGGATCTTAATGCTATCAATTCATCATTCTATCACCCTCTCCCCTTTCATTCTTTTCTGTGCCGGTGTGCTACATTTCTCCTTCCCACTACAGTAACCCCCTTGAACCCTGTGCTTTCCTCCCCTTTTTCCAGTGTTAATCTTCCATCCTGTCTGTTTATAGTCGCTTTTCTGTCCGTGGTTTCCTTTCCGACTTTGTCTCCTCTATTCTCGTGCTTTAAATGAGGATAAAGGCTGTTGAATAGGCCATGTTCCTTTATCACAAGTAGGGCCTTTTCAGTTGAGCACAGCTCCAGTATGAGCAGGAAGTTGAGAGATGATGTGGTCCCCTCCAAGACTGAATTCGTGGCTGGCCTCTTCTCTCCTGGCCTGCTCTTCTTCCTCCTCTTCTGCTATCTCATGCAGAGACAAGTTGCCCAGACTCTGTTGCTGAGCGAGCGCGGCAATGAGAGCAGAGATGTCTCCACGAGGAATGCCTGGCACAGTTCCTGCAGCCCAAGTCAGGCGATCCAGAAGGGGCTGGGAGGTATCAGAGAAGAGACGAGAGGAGAGCACGGGAGATAGTGAAGACTCGTGCAGACGGACTGAGAGGGAGATGAGCGAGAAGAGAGAGCCAATTGTGGTTCTCAGCTGGCTGAGACGGCGGGCTGTCTCTGTGTGTGCATCTATCATCGACAGCATCTAAACACGTTGTTTCATTATTATGCTAGGGAATGAAAAGGAACGGAAGATGTAATTGTAACATTGCTGAAAGAAGTATCGAAGAGAATGTCGAGATGATTCAGTGCAGCCTGCTGAGCAGAGCGAGTGAGTGGAATGAGAACTCCTTCCATGGAACGGATCTCCGCCCCTCCTGCTGCCGTCTCCTCTTTCTCTCGATCGTACCGCGACTCCAACTGTCAAATGCTCACCTCTAGGAATACTTCTTTCACTCAGATTAAAAGTACAGTTAAAGAGGGACTTGTATGTATTCTTCGATGAGGGGAACGAGATGATTGAAGGGGGCGGAGCAATGTAGATCACGGGCCCCGCCCTCTTGGCTCTCTGCCAGCCGGCGGATTAACTCGTCCGTGAACAAATAAAGGAATTCGACATTATCCGTCTGGAGGCGGTATCGGTCTGGAATTTGATTTCATTATTTGATCTTATCAGTTATTTAGCAGTTAGATTTAGTATTTAGAGTAAGGTAGGTAGTACAAAGACAATGTTGGTATAGAATTGGCAACTTGATTTAGCAGCAGTGAAGATGGAGACAATGGCAGTTAACCCAAAAATCTGGAACCCGAGAGAAGTTGAATTTTCGTTAGCTGTGAATTCTGAAAATTAAACTGCTAAACATATTCCTATTCTCTTTTATTTGGAATATAACTAGCCAGCGAACCAGGAAAGAGACGGTCGAGTGAAACAACCGGAAGTGGAGAATCCAGAGTCAACTTGTACTTCGCACTCCGTTGTGGAGCCGAAGTTTGACAGATTACGGTAAGAGGAAGACGGGTCTCAGCCAGTACTGTAGATATGAATGTGAATTAATATGCTAGATGAGAGAGAGAGAGAGAGAGATAGAGAGAGAGAGACGGTGGAGAGAAGACAGAGAGATAGAGAGAGAGAAGGTAGAGAGAAGTGTGAGAGAGAGAGAAGAAAAAACTAACCGATGGCAGAATGCTGATGCGCTGCAACAATGACATCGAGATTTGTTGGAGCTTCTCCCCCAACAAAAAACGTAACAGCGACGTCGCTTCCCTGTCCTTAAATTTGAGGATGATACATAGGACCAACAAGAAAATAGGCATTTCTCTTAGTCTCTCTCAGAAAGAATGAAGGCACAGACTAATGGAGGGAAGAGAGAAGGAAGAGCCCGATTGAGTGAGCTCAGACCGGACATTGATGAAGACAGGGTCGTCACTCGAAGAAGTCCTCACTGTCATCAGTAGAGTGCACGAGGGAACATCGCCGTGCTTGCTGAAGGCCAGCTGCAGGCAACTCATCCATTACGGCAACAGAACAACATTCAACAGATTACTTCTAGTGTTCTGTAAAAGATTCTTGCTTCATACTTCACCCTACCTCTCTCCCACTCTACCTCTCTCTCCTCTCGCTCTCGTTCTCTCTCTCTCCACTCTCTCTACTTCTCTCTCTCTCTCCTTCTCTCGCTCTTCGTTCTCTCTCTCTCTCTCTCTCTCTCTGTACTATACTGACGGAAGGTTTATCAAGTCCGCCCATGTCGCATTCAACCTGGAAGTGGGACTGCTCCGACTTCTCGAGAACTGAATGAAAGTGACTAGAGAATGAAGAATGGAAGAGTGTCAGCTGCGTTTCCCACCTGCGGCAGCAGCGGGAGCGCCTCCCTCCCCGGAGGCCATCCGAATCGCCTCTTCGAAGCGACTCATCTCAGCCTTCTTCTCGGCATAGTTGATAGAGCGAGTCGGGGCAAGGGGAAGACGGAACAGAGACGGCTCCGTCCCCAGGTAACCCACGCAGAGACGGCCTGACGAACCCGCCAGCACAAGCAGACGGGGACACTCTCTGAGAGAGAGAGAGAGAGAGAGAGAGAGAGAGAGAGAGAGCGAGGGGGGGGAACAGAGAGAGAGATGAGAGAGATTGATAGAAGGAGAAAGAGATAAGAGTAGAGCAATAATATACATACTTGGTATCACAGAGAGCGATGTGGTGTGCGACGAAAGGAGTCTGTGCGGACCAGGCCAACTCATTCTGACGAAGAATCGAAACGGTAGAAGAATCTGTTGTCACAGCACACTGCACGTGTGGAGACTGCTCTAAATGCCAATTAAACTCGCTCTCTCTCTCTCTCTTTCTCTCTCTTATTCTCTCTCTTTCTCCCACTTTTATTATGTATCTCTGGCCCTCTCTGTTTCTTATTTACCCTCTCTCTCTCTCCCTCTCTCATCCTCTCTCTCTCTTATTCTGTCTCTTTCTCTCACTCTTATTTACACTCTCTCTTATTCTTTCTAACTGTTATCGTAGGATCTGAGTGAAATGCCGACAGCCTGAAGATCGACAGAGAAACGAACAGCGCCTCCAGTGGTGAGAGCAAGTAAATGCCTTCGGCAGAGAGCGAGGAGAGTTGGCTGTGACTGGCCCCCCTCCGACACTTGCAGACTCAGCACCTTGTCGGAAGCGGACAGCCACCAGTCGAACTCACACACACAATATCTTAGAAGTTAAACACAAAGATATCACTTACGGTCAACTTCTTCCCGCCCACTCCGAGGGCCGCAAGTTGAGAGAACTTGATGCTGCGAATCACGGCGGAGTTCGCAAGGAGAAGAGAAGACGAAGACTGAGAGAAGGCCACGGGGCCAGGGTGGAGAGATGACGTCGTTGCACGGGTTAGAACACATTGCTCGCCTGACGAGAGAGAAAGAGGAGAGAGAGAGCGCGCGAGAGAGAGAGAGAGAGAGAGAGAGAGAGAGAGAAAGAGAGAGAGAGAGAATGAGTGAATGAATGAATGAACCTTCAAATAGAGAGAGGGAGGCACCGATCCCCTGCACTAGAATGGATGGCGGGGATGCAATGGGAACAGGAAGCATGCAGAAAGCAGTCTCAGGGAGGGCGTGGGAGAAGAGCTGAGAGAGATGGAATCCGCCCGAGGCAGCTTCTCCCTCTCCATCTCGGGAAAGACGGTAGAAGAGAAGAGCACGGGGACAAAGCACTGCCAGCAAGGATTCCGAGATCGCCGACACGAAAGCATCCACGCAAACCTCCAACCAATTCAGTCTTCTCTCAATAAAGGAAGACAATTCAACTTCATTCTCAAAGAGTAACAAACTTGTATGATTGGTAGGCCCACGTCGTATCTGAGAAGCAATGGCTCTGCAATATTCGCGATATCATAGACGGAGAGAAGGCCGTTCTCCGTCGCTGCCACCACGTGGTCTGCAATCCGCTATTCCAAGGGGATATCCTTGTTGAATATCCTGGACATTTCGGCATTCTTCTTCCACAAGCTGACCTCTTCCCTGAAGTAACTTGGCCACTGCAATAGAAGAGACCGGCGACTGAGAGTCCACTTCCACAGACAGAATCTCGACCACCCGAAACAGGCTCATCCCATACAAACTCGTCAGACACTGCCTTCCAACCGCTTCTCCCTCTCCACTTTCCCCACCTCGGAATATATTCAACAACCTCGTTGCCATGGCGACTTGGCGTGTTTTGTGGATATTCACGAATACATTTCCAACGCAAAATATATTTATATGGTGAATATTTTTGATAATAATATTTCTATTTAACCAATGCACAACTCGGTCATCGATCAATGCATCACTATTAAACCATGATAAGTGCATACCGTATCTGTTAAAGACAAGAGGAGAAAACGATCCCAAAAGAATAAAAAAGAAAGGGAATGTTACAACAAAAGTTTTGTAGACGCATAAACGAGGAGAATGTAGTTGATATCAGGAAGAGTGCAGGATACATGGACGGGAGAGGAAAGTGGTGGCTAGAGTCGGCAATGATGTTGTGGTAACGCTTGGAATGATCAAGATCCGATTAAATACTGCCATCCAACGATTGAAGAAGTTAATCGACCTTAACGAAATTAAAGTAATCAAAAGACAATAAAGAATGAAGGTAGCATTCATCGACTTCGCTGTTCCAAATGGTTTCGATCTTTCTGTGCATCTTTAAATAGTACAAAAAATAATAATACAGTTAAATAAATATATAAGATGCAACGGCGAAGTCTCAACTAATTCTTCCAAGTGCAAGTGCTTGACAAATTGGAAATTCCAAAATAAAAGTATGAGGGAACCTGACGGTTCAGTTGGCCTTGCCTGCCACCTTTTTATTTGCTCGCTTTGCCTTTCTTTCCTCCTCCTTCAACTTCTTGGCGTTGATGGATCCTAGGAGCTTGTACGAGACGAAGGCTGCAAGCAAGAACACTTATCATTCTGCTTATTTTAAATCCAAAACTAAACGATGGAGCCGCAGGCCAAACAAGAAAAGTCTTTTTTTTTAAATTCCTTCTCGACGCGATCTTACATTTTATCTTACTTAGTTAATGAGGATTCCGGGTTAATCGCGGATCATGCTTTTTTCAATACTAATAAATCTCTTTCTATAACATAGCCCACAATGAAATCCATAGTGCAATAATAGCTAGATATTGCTTCTGCAATCATGACGTGGCAATATGTTTTATTATCCTTATTTTTCTTTAATTTATTTTTTATGTAGCATCATGCGAAACGAAAAGAAGCTCTTTAAATATAAGATAAATTGTCCCTCTCATTTCTACAACAGCCAAAACATACCGATGACGCCGACAACAATGACGAATGGGATGATGAAGACAGAGTTGTCGAAAGACTGGCCATGGGGTGACTTCCCTCCCAGCTCGACCATTTTTACTCCCGGCGGAGAAGGCTGAATAAAGATGTTAAATGCCAGTCACTACAGTGAAACCACGAATCACGAACAACCAATGCCACGCACCCGATTGAGAGAGAGAAGTGCAGAAATGGAGGAAGCTGTGGCCAACCACCTGCTAAACAGAGGAAGTCTCACTCGGCACTTTTATTTAAATAATTAAAATGTTTAACGATGGAGCGTTTTTAGTTACATATAGACATTTTCTTATTTAGAAAAAATTAAATAGCGGCTGATCTGTTCACCCACATTTAGTGAAAGTAAAACAAACGAACAAAAGCAGATCTACTACGGTTAGCGTCGGTCAAACTGCAAGGCTATTAGACACCCCCGGCGAATCCCATCTCAACTGTACATACCCGTTCTGTTTTCTCTCAGTGGATTATAAAACAGAAAAGAATGCGTGCAAAGATGAGTTCACGGGCAGCGGTCGAGCCGAGAGGAAGATATGGAATCTCATAGTTTTCACCAGATACACTTCATGCTCTGCAGACATTGCATCAGTCATTTCTAGGCTACGATTGCATAAATGGTTTATAAAAACATATGGTAAAACAGTTCTAACGCACATATGAGAAGTCTTCAACAAACATGCTTGAAGTTCATAAATGTCACAAGTATATATCTTAGATCTCTAATTACGGTAGAATTAAACAGGCGGTGAAGGAGGCTGCCAGGAATAGCGGCCGATCTGGTCGGGAGAGAGACGGCGATAGAACGGGGCAGAGCGAGAGACGCAGACATCATGAGAGAACTCGTCGATGTGGTTGAGATGAAGACGGGCCTACAACCAAACATTCAATGCATATCTCAGCACACCAATTAAATACTCCACCTACCTTAATCGGGTTGAAGAACATCCAGGAATGGAACCAGAAGTAGGGAACATTCGGGTCGGGGAGCTGTAAGTATATCATTTAATTACAACTTAACAGTTTTCAAAAACACCTGTCGGATGGTGCGAGGAACGCCTCTTCCAGTGGAAAGGGAGCGTAGAATGAGAGCGAAGAGAGCGTACAGATAGAGGAGAGAGATGAAGGGTAGCAGAGAAAGAGAGACAAGATGTCTCTTGCCATCCTGGATAAGAGGGAGGGCGAGTGAGTAGATATCCTTCTTGGGGGAGGCATCCGTCAGGAGGAAGATCTTGCGGATGGAGGAGAGGGCGGAGGTTGGCTCAGTCTCCGCAGCTGCTTCTCGCTGCAGAGACGCAGCTGCTCGGAGCACGCCGGCAGCCACGTTCCCAGCATAAGACATCTGAAGGACTCCGCCTCTGTCGCCGAGGACGGGGATGGCACCCGAGGCAAGAATGCGAGATGAAGACAAGCGAAGCAGGTCAGTCACGGGAGACGAGATGTCACCTTCCCCGTACAGAGGAGGCACGCGCAGTACGACGGACAGGGGACGAGACAGCACTACTTGCTCCCCTTCCGACTTCGAGGAACAGTACGCCTGAGGAGGGAGAGCGAGAGAAAGAGAGGGAGAGCGAGAGACAGAGAGAGAGAGAGAGAGAGAAAGAGAGAGGGAGGGAGAGAGAGAGAGAGAGAGAAGGCAATCAGGAAGGGCGTGACGTAGACAAAGAAAGCTTTTGAGTCTGCTAAAAGAGTCTAGAAATAACGAATGCAAACGCCGAACCTGAAAAGGCCACTGGCTCTGGTACTTGGATGCATCGACTTCCATCTCATAGACATTGGGCCATCGCGAGGTTGTCTGCACGAAGACGGAGGAGATGTGGATGAGAGGAGTGGAGGGAGGGAGGACAGACACCAGCAGAGTGCACACTCAAATACGTTCAACATTTCTTTTATACTTCGGTCGCTTTTAATTAACAAAAAAAACGCCCGTGGATAAGGAAATTGCGAGAATACCTTCATAGAAATTGAAAGAAACAAAAGTGACGGAGCTGAGAAGAAAGGCTGACAGTCGACGTTGTGACGGCGGAGTTCCTGAGTGTCGGGCAGAAGAGTGGCGTCGAAGAAATCGTGGCAGTTGAATACGAGATTGGCAGTGGAGAGGAGGGAGGGCAGTGAGGAGAGGCCGGCTGATTGGCACAAGGCCAGGGACGACTCTTCCTCTGCATATCCAAGTCTCATTCAAGCAAACTGTGAGTCTCAAGGCAGAGATAAACTTGTTCGAAACGAACGATGGAATCTGGCCGACAAGTCGTCGGCAGAATCCCAGTACGTCCAAAGGAGAAGCTCGCCGCCCTCTGCGGCGAGTCCTCCGAATTGGTCGAGGCAAGCAAGGACCACGTGTCTGGCCAGCAAGGAGTCCGCACCCAGCACAACAATCCTCTTCTTGGTGGGATTAGTCTCGTCCTGAGGAAAGGCAAGTTGCATTATTCTAGATGAAACAATAAAAAAAGGTTTGCCAACCTGCCATTCCCCAGCAGAGGCATCCACGTAGACATCTCCCGATGACGACATTTTCTAGAATGAAAGGAAAAAAGTTTCCGGAAGAAGTACATAAGCAGAGCCTAGACAACAGAACCGAACACAGATAAGGCTCTTGATTCAAATAGCCGAGTGAAGAAAGTGGACGAGGGAGAGGACGCGGTTATTATCTGCTGATCTACCTCATTTGACAGATCAGTGAGCGGGATTCCCAAGCAAATAACCCGTTAAAATTCGTTATGTTATGGTTCTCGCTCTAGGCGCTGATGTCAACTCATTGCATTTCCCATCAACTGTTTTCAATGCCGTATATGAGTGTGCTTTAACAGAATACTTCTCGATCTTCTTTATCAGTAATAGTGCCATGATTCCGAACAGATCTGAAATGTCTCATGGATGGGTTGGATTCTCTTCTTCGGCCTCCTTCTTCCCATTCATCTGATAGTACATGTCAACTATCTTCTTCCAGTCTATTGCCGTTTCTATGCTCAGAGGTATGGCAGACATTCCCGATTCCACGTGGCGACCACCGTGCACATCTGCAGATTAACTCTCTCTCTCTCTCTCCCACTCTCTCCCTCTCTCTCTCTCTCCCACTCTCTCCCTCTCTCTCTCTCTCCCACTCTCTCCCTCTCCCTCTCTCTCTCCCACTCTCTCCCTCCCTCCCTCCCTCTCTCTCTCTCACTCTCTCTCCTCTCAGTCACTAACCATCAGCATCCTCCCTCATGGTCGGACTGCTTCTACCGGCGATTCCTCCCCCCATAGAATATGCGTCGATGTTCTCTTCATTTCGCAGGTCTTGCTGTGCCTTTTCAGTGCATAATCTAACTGCAAAAAAGAAAGATTAAGAGTGAGAAGGCCGTAGAGAGAGAGAGAGAGACGGAGAGAGAGACGGAGAGATAGAGCGAGAGAGAGAGAAATAGGTAGGAAAAAAGAGAGAAAGAGAGAGAGAGAGTGAGAGAGAGAGGAAGACGGTGAGAGAGAGAGAGAGAGAAAGAGATAGGCGGGAAGAAACAGAGAGAAAGAGAGAGAGAGAGAGCGAGAGAGAGAGAGAGAGAGCGAGCGAGCGAGAGCGAGAAGCCAGAGAGAGCAACGCCGTTCTCTCGACACTGACGTCGATTGCGCCAGGCAACTTTAAGAAGAATGACGAATTTGGTTAGCATGTTGATGGGGGAGGGAGTGGCCGCCCGCTTGTTCATCTGCCGGATCAGAATCGCACGCCCGAACTTCCACTCCTGCACATCAAAACAATCTCTCCTTTTAGACAGGCAGCCAGTTATAGGAAGGACCTTATCTGACTGCGCTTGAATCCGTTGGTACGTATCGGACATCATGGCAATCAACAGGTTGATTAACACCTGAACAAGGATGGAATAGAGATAGGGAGAGGGCAGAGAAAGAGAGGGAGAGAGTACAGTGAAAGAGAGAGAGAGAGCACAGAGAAAGAGAGAGATAGCGAGAGAGCAGAGAAAGACTCAGATAACTGACGATGAGGGTGACCATCATGTAGATACCGAAGATGAGTTTGAGAATGATCTTAGAGAACTCAGGAACGAGATGGAGAGGAGGCATGGAGTCAGGCTCGACCAGTCCGAACAGAGAGAAGAACAACATCTCCAGAGTCTGCTCCGGAGATGAGAGACGCATCAATTCAGCCGAGTCGTCGTCCACCGGTTGATATGCTGGCTGGAGGGAGGTAGGGAGAGAGAGAGAGAGAGGGGGGGAGAGGGAGAGAGAGAGAAAGAGAGAGAGAGAGAGAGAGAGAGAGAGAGAGAGCGAGGGAACAGAATGACACACCTGGAAGATTGACGTTACGTGTAGGGTGAACCCAGTGACGAACAGTAGCAGAATCACCAGAAATCGCGCAAGATCATACATAAGATCTCTACAACGAGGACTCATTTTGAAACGATTTCTTGTCTTCGTGGTTGCTAAATAATAATTAGAGGCGATTGTTAAGACTGAAACCTGATAATGATTGCCCATGGACCGAAGAGGTGGTGCACGGTTAGGAAATCGAGATACTCAACAAATGCAAACAACAAAGCGAATGCGAACAACTGGTTCTGCAAACTCATCAATTATTCATTATTTAAGAGTTGCAAGGTTCGGAGAAGAAACTTTTAAGTAGAGCATTGTGCGGGCGAAATGCAACTTCTCTTCGTTGTCCATCTGAGGGAAGAAGAAGGCAGGGATCAGGAAGGCCAGGACATGCACGGCGATGGCAAAGGCAGCCAAGATCAGAATGAGCACCTGAAAGAAGAGAAGGGGAGGGACATTGGAAAAGAGATCACTGCCAATGATCTTCGGTATGTTCCTATTGTACCTTCCCCCAAAAACAAGACTATGAAACCCTGAATAACAAGGAAAGGTTATCCAACCTTAACAATTCCGAGACCGGAGCCACCTCCGACATTGGAAAGCTCTGAAACAAGGTTACCAGAGAGCCAGAGGAGAAGGAGCCACTCCACAGGATTAGGCCACACTGAGGTCACCTGGAGATTTCATTTGGTATGACCGAAGCGGAATGAAGACATGAAACTTCACTCGCCTCATACATCTTGTGAGTGATGTTCAGGACAACGGTTGTGAGCAAGATAGTAAAGTAGATATGAGAGACGATGTGGCAGACAAATTTGATGATTGGAGCTCGACCAATTCGAGAATCCAGTGGCAGCGAAAAATAAAACCTGCAGGTAAATGACAGAGAAGTAGAGATAAAGATTGAGAGAAGAGAGGGAGAGAGTGAAATAGAAATAAATTTAGAAAGACTACATACCAAGCAGGTGGACAGAACAAAACGAAAATAGTGAAGGCGACAGTTTTTCCGAAAGACCAATCAACCCGCGCTGTCCATATCTCCGTTAGATATCTCTGCACGGATGCGTACGATACAACTTCTTTCTTTAAAAGAAATATCAGATAATCACTTCAGTTGAATAGAAAGATTGGAATCTCGCCTGTTCATTCTCGATTAACACATCCAGAAGCGGCCTTCCCCTCGTGTCCCTTGCCTTCAGCAACACGGCTGGATTGTATTCGCTTGCTGTGATGGACAACAACTCCACTGCCATGTTCTCAGAGAACACGGACACATTTTGAAGATCTTTCGCGCGCTCCTTAACCAATTCATTTGCTCTCTCGCTCTCTCTTTCTATCTCTCCCTTTCTCTCTCTCTCTTTCTCTCTCTCACTCTCTCTGATATTTCCTTCGTATCTCCCGAACCTTTTCCTTCTCACTCATGTCTCGGTAGAGTGCACTGAGTTTGACGGCAGTGTCAATGGGTGCGGGAGACTGCAGAATGAACTCCTGGAGGGGCTCATTGTCATTGCCCTTGCCGCATACCTCAAAGCTTTTCAGTGTGCCTTCTCCCTCTTTCTCTTCCTCTCTTCTGATTCTTCTCTTTTCTGACCATGAGATCGAAGATGAATTTTCTGTCATCCATGAGTTGGTGAGTGTCGTGCTTGTGCTTGAGCAGGAAGCGGAGACATTCCACATGGTTGTTAGCAGCCGCGAAGCAGAGAGGAACCTGGCGGGTGCTCTCTTCTATCAAAAACTTCCCTTCTCCTCCTTACCTTCCCCTCCTTCGTCTCTGCCAATGCATCTGCTGAACTCTTCATGAAAAGCTTCACCACATTAACATGGCCAGCCTTTGTCGCGTAGTGCATTCCAGTCCAACCATTCTGACGAAGAACTTCGAATTAGAGAAAGAAAAGGAGAGAGACAGAGAGACAGATTGAAGAAACGAATTCCTGCCTGATCCATGACATTTATGTTGCTGCCTTGAGCTATGAGAAGGGAGACCATTTCATAATGACCATTCATGGCAGCCAGGTGAAGAGGAGTACGACCACGACAGTCCTGGAACAGAGAGGGTTAGTGATGAGAGAGACAGAGAGAGAGAGAGAGAAAGATAGATAGAAAGCGAGAGAGAGAGGAGAGAGAGAGAGGATCATGAAAAGAGGGTGAAGAGGGGAGGGAGAGAGAGAGAGATTGAAGTAGTCAAAGTAGATTACCTTGCCGTGCTGCTGTTGAGTAGAGCGAGAGAGCAGCATGCCAACCACTGCAATGTGCCCCTGCTGGGCTGCCAGGTGGAGGGGAATGATGTTCTACAACAGAAGAGAAGGAGTTAGAGGGCAGAAAGAGAGCGAGAGAGATGGTGAGAGGAGAGAGACTAAGAGAGAAAGAGAGGAAAAATGAAGAAGACTGAAAGAAAAGAGATCGAGAGAGAGAGAGAGAGAGAGAGAGAGAGAGAAAAGGACGAGTTTGCAGAGCGAAAGAGATGGCCACACCATCGTGGTGGAAGAGGCATCGACGGGTACACCCTGATTGAGAAGCATGCGAACGAGAGAGTCATGGCCAGACTGGGCAGCCAGGTGGAGAGGAGTCAGACCGTACTAAAATTGGCGCATTCATCTTTATTTTATTATACATACATATTCATTTGCCTATCTCTTCTTTTCCTTCCTTCTTTTCCTCTCACTCTATTACTTTATACATACATACATATACATACCTCTCTCTCACTCTCTCTCTCTCTTCTCTCTCTCTCTCTCTCTCTCTCTTTCTCTCGTCTCTATCTCTCTTTCCACCTCTCTCAGTCTCTGTCTCTGCCTCTCCTTCTGTCTTTCTTTCTATCTCTCAGTCTCTCTCTCTCTCTCCCTCTCCCTCTGGCTTTCTTTCCTTCTCTCTCTGAGTCTGTCACTCTCTTCCTCTGTCTCTCCTTCCATCTCTCTCAGTCCCTCTCTCTCCCTCTGTCTCTCTTTACATCTCTCTCAGTCTCATTCTCTCTCATTCTCTCTCTCTCTCCCTCTCCCTATCCTTTATTTTCTCTTTCCATCTCTCTCTGCCTCTTTCCCCCTACACATGTTTCCTCTCTCTTTGTCATGCTCTCTCGCTCGCTCTCAACCTCGGTTGCGAATTCCTTGACAACATAATGATTGTAGATGGGCGGTTCACTTCGAATGGACGCAGGCACATGTTTCATCATCTCAGAAACGAAGTCAGAGTTACCGTAGTAGGCAGCGATGTGAAGAGCGTTCAAACCGGTCTGAAAATGGTAGGGAGAGAGATGAAGGAAGAAATGGAGAGGGCGAGAGAAGTGAGAGAGGGCGAGAGAGGTGAGAGATTGAGACAGTGGAAGGGAGTTAGAGAGAAAGAGACAGTGCTAAGGAGTGCGAGTTGAGTAGAATTGCTAAGAATTACCTTCTTAGAGCATCTGCGCCAGAGTGTTTTCTCGAAAGCATTTAGAATGGAGACAACTCCATTTTTAGCTCCGAGATGAAGAGCAGTCATTCCGTGCTAGAAAAGAATGGCAAACTCGTTTACGTATATTATCGATACATAGCCAATTAAAAATATATTTGGTGGAATAAAAAAACTGCTTAGCCGACAGCGTTCTCGTCCTCTGGATTGGCTCCATTCTCAAGAAGAGTCTTGACAATCTTCTCGTGCCCCCTGCGGCTGCCATGTGAAGAGTAGTTGCTTCCAGACTTTTCGTCTTTGCCTCGATTACCATTGGCTTGTCGATCAACATCAGAGCGCGCACCACCGCTAGGGATCCCTCAATGTTTGCACTTTGTCACAGTCTTCGTACTTATTGGTTTCACGATATCTCATGCAACATACATATGTATATGTATGTATGTATGTACATACATACATGCATACACACATTCTACAGGTTGGCAATTTATTAACTTTCATGGCTGCGATGTGAGCACAAGTGAATCCATTGTGATCGATGGCGGTGAGGACGGCCTTGTTGTTCTGCTTCATCTTCAGAAAGACTCGCACGACATCTGGGTAATCATTCTAAAGAAATTATTGAGATAAGTGAGAGAAGGAGAGTATATATAGAGAGAGGGGGAGAGAAAGAGGGAGAGATAAAGATAGAGGGAGAGGGGGAGAGAGATAGAGAGGGGAGAGATACAGAGAGAGAAAGAGGGAGAGAGAGAAATGGAGGTAAACATACCTCAGCAGCAAGATGCAGCGGCGTCTGTCCCTTGTCATCTCTTGCATTTGGATTGGCGCCAAGCGCAAGAAGAGTCTGGGAGACGGCGAGCTGGCCGAATCTGGCCGCGAAGTGGAGCGCCGTCTGGTTCTCCAGAGTGATCGCCTCCAGGGCGGCACCGTACTCCTATTGGTGGGGGAGGGGGTAATAGTCAGGTTGTCATACTGTAACTGAAAAGCTGCCAGCAGCATCCAGACCTGCACGAGGACGTTGACTACTTTGACATGGCCACTCTCGGCGGCCAAGTGAAGAGGAGCCTCTCCAGTCTTGGACTTGCTAGAATGGAAAAGCTCGAGAGAGAGAGAGAGAGAGAGAGAGAGAGAGAGATGAACCTGTTGACGAAAGCCTTATGCTGGAGAAGAAGCTGGCAGATTGCCAAGTGGCCATGGGCAGCCGCGAGATGCAATCCAGTACGGCCAGACTCATCGAAGACATCCACTCTCGCGTGGTGTTGTAGAAGAATCTTGGCCACTGCTGTATGCCCACGGGCACACGCTTCCAGGAGAGGAGAGCGTCCGTGCTGAGGGAGAGAGTGAGAGAGAGAGAATCACACAGAGAGCGAGAGAGTGAGCGAGAAAGCGACAGAGAAATAGAGAGAGAGTCACACAGAGAGGGAGAGAGTGAAAGAGAAAGCGAGAGAGAAATAGAGAGAGTCACACAGAGAGCGAGAGAAAAAGAGAGAGTGAGAGAGAAAGCGAGAGAGAAATACATAGAGAGAGTCACAGAGAGCAAGAGAAAAAGAGAGAGTGAGAGAGAAAGCGAGAGAGAAATAGATAGAGTCACACAGAGAGCGAGAGAGTGAGAGAGAAATCGACAGGGAAATAGAGAGAGGCACACAAAGAGCGAGAGAGTGAGAGAGAAACGAGAGAGAAATAGAGAGAGTCACACAGAGAGGGAGAGAAAAGGAGAAGAGGGAGAGAATAAAACCTTGCTTTGCTTGTTCTGAATGATCTGCACAGCTCCAGCCCCAATCTTGTTGACCATGGCGAGGAGCACGGCCTGGTTGCCAGAGCGAGCCGCGAGATGCATCGCAGTCTCTCCCGTCGCCTCTGACGGCTGTTCCACATGAAAGGAATCTTGCACAAGGGAAAGAGAAAGGAAAGAGAATGCTGGAGGAACCTTGCCGCCGTAGTCAATGAGCAGATTGATGATCTTCGCGTCTTCTCCTTGGAAATGAAGTTGATCACTCTGAATCTGCGCTGCGTAGTGGACAGAAGTGAAGCCGTCCTGGAAAGTTCTTGTCAATCTCAAGACTCCCCTTCCTGGACTGACCTGGCTCTTGACATTGACATAGTCCCTGATCTCGTCGTTGCTCTTGTACGACTTGAGATGACTGAGCAGCAGCTGAGCCGCTTCCATGTTGCATGCCTGGGCTGCCACGTGCAGAGGAGACTCTCCCTTCTTGTTCAGCAGCTCGGCGTCCGCTTTCTCGTTCAGGAGAAGCCTAAGGTCGTCTCATGACTTCTCTCTCGCACTCTCTTGTTCTCTCGCTCTCTCTCTCTCTCTCTCTCTCTCTCTCTCTCTCTGTCTAACGTGATGATGTCCTTGTTGCCAGTGCGTGCTGCGATGTGCAGACAAGTCTGGCCGTCCTCCTGGGTGACATTCGGCTGCCCTCCCGACTTCACCAACATCTGCGCGCATTCCTTGGCTTCTTTGCCAGAGAGAGACGCCGCTCAAGTCAATGATTCATTTAAGGGAAGTGCGAATGGAAGAGAGAAAGCAAATGAACCAAGATGGAGAGCGGTCTGCGCGAGTTTCCCTCCTCGGACGTGGATGTCCGCTCCAGCACCAAGCAGAGTCTCCACCACTGAAGCCTTGCCAGACTGCACAGCCACATGCAGGGCCGTGTAGTTGTCCTTAAAGACTCTTCTCTCTCTCTCTCTCTATCTCTCTCTATCTCTTGCTCTCTCTCTATTTCTCTCGCTCTCTCCCTTTTCTGACAAACCCGCGTCCGGACATCCACATTGGTTCCTCTGGCGATGAGCATCTTGACGACTTCATTGAACCCGGCCGCGGCTGCGGAATGCAATCCGAGTGCGCCCTTCTTGTTCGGCATGTACAGGGGAACACCTCAATATGTTCTAGATGAACGGACGAATGATTAAGTGAGAAAGAGAAGACGACCTCTCTTGAGAAAGGCAAGGGCTGTGTTTGTGTATCCCGCGCTTGCCGCGATGTGAAGGAGGGTCGATCCGTCTCTTGTTCTACGGTTTTGTAGAAGAAGTCATTTTTAAGCCAAGGATTGCAAAAGAT
This sequence comes from Allodiplogaster sudhausi, assembly GCA_945643635.1. Taxonomy (NCBI): domain Eukaryota; kingdom Metazoa; phylum Nematoda; class Chromadorea; order Rhabditida; family Diplogasteridae; genus Allodiplogaster; species Allodiplogaster sudhausi. The sequence continues at coordinate 212,391 of CALZFC010000056.1, forward strand.
GTAGTATTCTGACATGGGAATAACGGGACACAATGAGAAAGCGAACCTGGCACGGATGGATGCGCCCATGTGGTCGAGCAAGAACTCAACGCATCCCGTGTGGCCGTGCT
>CALZFC010000056.1:215000-362500 GCA_945643635.1 Allodiplogaster sudhausi
AGATCCGCCTTTCTGTGTAGAATCTAATGACATAGAGAGAGTGACCTTTCCACCTCTTTATAGCGATCACAGCAAAAGAAACACACAAACTCACAAATCTCAGAAACAGTCGTTTCTGAGATTTGTTAGTTTAGTAGAGAGAGAGAGAGAGAGAGAGAGAGAGAGAGAGAGAAGGGAGAGAGAGAGATAGGGAGAGAGAAGGAGAGAGGGAGCGAGGGAGCGAAACACCGAGAGAGAGAGAGAGAGACCATATTGATTGATAATTGAGCGCAGAAACGACTGCGTGTGAGATTTGTGAGTTTTTGTGTTTCTTTTAATCTAAAGAGACGGAAAGGTCACTCTCTCTATGTCATTAGATTCTACACAGAAAGGTGGTTCTAGTGAGGTACAGAGAGACGCGAATAAGTAAAGTTGAGCGGTTTGATTACACGCACAAATGCGAGGGATCCAACTTTTGCAACACGGTCAATTCCTGGTTCACTTATAAAGAGAAAGAGAATATGTTGACTAATGGTACCCAATTGAACGGCGTACTGTCGGTGTTTATGAAAAATAAAACGCGCAAAACATGTTGGGAAAACATTGACCACATATAGGTTTGAACCCTTGTGTCGCTGCTCGACGTTGCCTAACTCGCCAGATCGGACGTGATCGCTACTTCGCCATCGCGGCTGCGCTGCGGTTGTTTGATATATCAAACAATTTCCATGAAACAATCCAAACAATTGCCTCGGACTGGATAGCGTGCAAATCGGCAAAACAAATTGTTTGATATGCCAAACAATTTTTTTGAAACAATTGTTGTTTCAAACAATTCATAAAACAATCGTGCACCAAACAATGTTGTTTCAAACAATTTTTTTTTGTGTGTTGCAACTGACCTGATCAACAGTGGCGAAGTCGGTCTTAGAAATTCGTTCGAGTTCCATAGCGACGGATAGCCATTCTTCCTTCTTCGCCAAATACAACAACTTGGTCTGCGGATCCGCGAGCGAGAGATCAAACTCCTGGATTATTATCATTATTCCTTTCCAATGCCGATCACAATAAGAAGGACCTGTGTCCTTTTGTGTTCTCCAGTTTGTACTCGAGAAGGGATCTTCGAGATTTCTCCTTCACCCAGCACTTCTTCCATATCAATTAGGGTTGCAGCTCCAGAGCCCTGAACATCAGCTTGTCTAAGTATCTTCAAGAACTGGGAATGGACCTTCTTCTCCGCCTCGTCCGATGCCGTGGATGGCCGCGAGCGACTGCGTCGTCCATTCGCAGTGCTCCTCCTGGTTCCACTCTCTTCATCTGGCTGGCCAGGCAGAGTCATTGACTGGGGGAGGAGTGGCATGGAATGGAGATGTCGTCGTTCCTCCTCTCCTCCTCTCTGCTCGTTCTCTCTCTCCTCGTCTTCTCTGGCTCTTCTCTCGATGTCGATCAGAGTGTCCAGACCGAGCTTCTTGACCTCCTCTGAGTCCACGACATTCAGAAGTCGCCCGATCATGCCCGACCGCGGCAGAGAGGATCTTCTGACGCGGGCGGAAGAGGGGCGGGGAGGGGAGGAGAGGGAGGCGCGGCGCCCGGCCGGCCACTCGTACAGGGCGCGGCCGATGATTCCGCCGCGGGCAGAGGAAACCGATGCAACTCTGTCGGCGTCCAGCTCGGCCAGCTGCCGCCGCATGCCTCGCAGAGCCCGCGCCAGCATCCCCGCACCCTCCGTGGAAGACGGAGGCAACGCTCCATTCTGCTGAGGCCTCAGACGAGGTCTCGCTCTCTCTTCCACCAGCACTTCGCTCTCTTCATCCTCTCCTTTATGGAGAGCGGACGCTATCATCTCAATTGCTCTTCTAAAGAAACAAATCTTCGACCGCACAACGAAGAAAAGTTCGTTTTCTACTCGGGAAAAATGAGAAAGCGGTGAAATAATTGAAGGTGGTTTGCACTAGAGATGCTGAGTAGGCGGCGTGAGTGAGTAGTACAATTCTGAGACTGAGAGAGTGGGGCCAGCTGGAGGGCCAAACACTCGGCAGCACCACCGGCATTTCCCTCTCTTTTCTCTTGTTCAACCAAGTTCTCTCTCTCTCTCCCTCTCTCTTACTAAAAAAGTAGTCGTCCAGGCAACGGTGAGAGGGCGAGAGACGCAGCCTTAGATGCCTTTTTGGTCACTCACAACAATTCCGTCTCATGGTCACTCCCAGTACACTTTCATGCTGACAATATGAGGGCTCCTCCGACCATCCACACATACCGTAACCTGCCCGTTTTATATATATATATATATATATTGCACAGCTATGTATATACAGAAAGTGCAGAATAAAATATGTTAGATTTCTGTGAAATATAAAAAGAAGTTGTAAATGAAGAAAGAATTGAGTCTTGGTGGTGCTGATCTGGTCCTCCTACCGAGATTCCCGGATGCTCAGTGCAAGTGATCTTTCGTGCTTTCTGAGGAGAAGTATCCTTGTTCATCTTCGAGTGTCGTCTGTGTGATGCTGCCAAGCATACCAGTGAGCGTGGAAGGGGCGGGGCTAGCCTGGTCCTTCCCTCACCTTTCTCTTCTTCTTTCTCTGCTTCTCTTTTTCTCTTCTTCTTTCTCTGCTTCTCTCTTTCTCTGTTTTTTTCTTTATCTCTCCGTCTATTTTCTCTTTCCTACTCTATATTCATTCATTTTCTTTTATCTTTTTGTATACTCTGGCACTCACAATCTGAAGTGCTCAATCTGTTGCTTCGCGTGTTCAGATCCTCTCAAATCTGTGTAGAGGAGAGTTCGGCGGCTCACTGCGTGGACGAAGTGAGAGGTAGAGTGAGAGAGGAGAGAGGGAGAGAGAGAGAGAGGGAAAGAGAGAGAGAGAGAGAGAGAGAGAGAGAGAGAGAGGGAAAGAGAAAGAATCGAAGTGCTTCACTTGGCTAAGCTGTTCACTGCTCTTCTCCCGATTAGAATGGCAACATCCAAGCCGATCCCAATCCACCGCTCTGCCTCTCACACCCCGAGTATGATGGTGAATGCCAAGAAGTACCTCTCCGACCGGCCTCAGCTCCTCGACTGTCCCCGCTGTCGGGTCTGCCAATCTTCTTCTTTCAATTCTTTATTCGCTAACTTCCACAGTAAATAAGTTTCATCAGGAGTAAACTGACTTCTTTTCAAGTAAGTGATTAGCATCTCCTTCGCTCTCTTTCCATCTGTATCTCTGTATCTCACTCCTTCTCTCACTCTCTCTCAGTCACTCCCTCACTCTCTCTCTCTCTCACTCACTCACTCACTCAGTCTCTCTCTCTCTCTCTCTCTCTCTCTGTTGCTATCACTCTTTCCAGTCTCATTGTTTGAATTTCATTCTAAGATTTGATGATGTGGGTACACCTACGTAGGCAGTAAGTCTAGAGACGCGGTCTCTGTCTACTCCTTGCTGTAGTTCTCTCGCTTCCTAACTTTCTCTCTCTTCTCTCTCTATCTCTATTCACATTCTCTCTCTTTCTCGCTTTTCTGTCTCCATTCCCCTCGCTTCCTTTTCAATGCTCTAGTAGTTGCTTCTTCGACAAAAATTATGTACTTTGTTGGGATCATTCTTGGTCTTCATTCTTTATTTTCCTTCGTTAATTACGATATCCCTCCAAGCTTCTTCATTCACTACATTTAACTTGATATTCTTTTGCCAATGCATTATTTCTATTTCGAGAAACTCAAAGAAGCCGCAGAATTCTGAGTGTCTGCATCTTCACATATATTTATTCCAGTATGCTATTAACCGTATCATTGCATGATCTCAGCAGACAAGCCATGCTTCCAGTATCGTCCACGGAATGCTCCTTCTATGACATTCATTCATACACACTTTCTCTGCCTACATACCAACCTCTTTTTAAAACGCCAAGCAATTAATGTAACGTGGGAAAATTAAAGCAAGTAAATTGAACAAAGGGAGCAACATTTACATTAGGTGATCTGATGAGATTTGCCAAAGTTGCCGAGGCGTCGTACTAGCATTTACATGTAACGGTTGCCTCCTTTGCCTTGCAAACTTCACCTGGAGAATGTTTCTCTGTCCCTTTCTTTCTCTCTAATCACATACTCTCTCACATAGAGAATGATTCTGTTTATCTCTGCTTCTCACTTTGTCACTCACTCTCACGCGCAAACTGTGTATTTGCAAATAGAGGAAGAGAGTGAGCGAAGAAGAGCTGGCGACAAGCTCGGGAAGAACACAGCGAATCGAATTGAACAGTGGAGGAGGATTTCACTGCCACGCACTCCTTTTCCCTTTCTCACTTTCTTCTTCGATCCTGTTCTCTCTCACTTTCTCATTCTTCCTGTATCCTAGTTTCCCTATCACTCAGTTTACCATTCTCTACCTATTTCTCAGTCTCTCTCTCTCTCTCTCTCTCTCTCTCTCTCTCTCTCTCTCCTTCTTTCCTACTCTTCTCTATCCACGTCTTCTTTGACCCTTGTATATCTTCTTTCACCCTTTGCCTCCCTCACTCTCTCGCCCCATATATGCTTTATCTCCTCACCTTTCGCTGTCATCACTTCGTTATCTCCTTCTCACTTTTCTTCATAACCCTTCATATTCTATCCCTGCTAGGTGTAATTTGATATCTGAGCAGCGAGCACGACTCTCACACGAAACTTATAAGAGCCCTCGTGCTTGACAAGGGGAAAGAAGTGAATGAAAAACATGAAGCCATCCAGTCTCGTAGTGAAAGTAAGATAAATGTAGATAGACTTCATTCCTAGAATAATGAGAAGGAATAGAGTTTCCATACTGCTTCAGGCACACTGCGAGACGGAGTTGAAGTACCAGAACGGGCTGTTCACGTGGTTGTCCTTCCTGGTCATTCTGGTGTTGGGAGTCTTCGTTCTCCCACTCTTCTTCGTCTGGGTTCCATTCGTTGTCGATACGTTCAAGGCAAGTTTTTTTACATTCTAAATATCCATTACATCAAATTAATATTGGCAAGAACACGTGTATTTGGAAAGAGATAACAGGAAGAGGAATTCCAGGACGTAGAGCATCGCTGTCCTTCTTGCAAGGCATGGATCGGAACGTACCGAAGGATAGGGAAGAGTACTTGATTGGCCCACGCCGGCTAATCAGCTCTTCATTCCAATCCACCTTCTTTTGTTGTTAAGGAGTATCTGCCAATTGTTTATCATTTCTACCTCTATCTTAGAGTTTCACTTCCCTCTCTTCACTTGATGTCTTCAAATATTGGAGTAGGGAGTCTCCGGCAGTGTGGGAGATTCCCCTTTCTTCCGTTGATCATTTCTGTTGTCACAGTGAATCGCAGCGACAACTCTCTTTAACATATCATCTTTTTTTCAATTGTTAGAGTTTTCTTCTTAAAGATCGTGACGAATTACGAAGAATTTATTTTCACTTACAACTGTGCACAATTAATAGTGAAACGTACACCAATGAACAAGGTAATGAAGATAACAATCTGACAAGAAATTATTCTGGATGAAAACCGGCAAAAGATCGGTGTGCATAAGAGAAGGAGAATTGGAATTGCAATGCGCCCCGTAGCATTCTAAGGCGAGCATCCACTCTGGCAATCAAGGCACAATATGAAGAATCCATAACAAACCACATCTAAGGATGTTTATTGTTAGTGATTCAGTAACGAATTGGGGTTGAAAAAGAAGCAATGATTACCTATTTTCGGAAGACATTTTTAGCGATCATAATTTCGAATTTTTGATGAGAGAAGTAAAGCGATTGATTTTTTAGTTGGAATAAGGGAGAGCGGAAGAAGAAGAAGGAATGGAAGAAGGTCACATGCGATTGTAGCGGCCGAGGTGGCGACGACAATTCGGGCAAGAGTGGACGACATCGAGACAAGAGTCAATGCAAAAGGGAACGCAGCAGAAGCACCAGGGAACGAAGAAGAGAAAGAACCCAAGCACCACGCACATCCCGAGGATCAGCCAGGGAAGGGCTCCCGGCACTCGCTCGATGTGAGACACGATGTGGGCCTGGAAGGGGACTCAGTCAATCTGGCGTAGTCTTGCAAACTTTACAATTTAATAAGACAAATTAGTCGTGTCACTTCTCGGCGTTCATAATCAATTAACCCTTTTACTACTTTAAAATTTTTTTTATCCTTTATGAAAAAAATTTGATAAACATACAATTGACAATCTTCAATAAAAGAATCACCTGGCAATGTGGGCAATCCATTTCCACCGGATTCGGCCCGTAGACAGAGGTGCGAGCGGTGATGTAGACTGGAATGACGGTAGGCTGCGGGCCGGGCACAGGGGCAGCCATGGCTGGTGGGGGCTGCGGTGGCATCGGATACGCAGGAGGCGGCATGTCATACTGCGGAGGAGGACCGCTCTTCTCCATCTCTCAAAATGTACACATATAAAGGAAATCAAGCCAAAAGAAAACAAACAATACACGAAATAACAATAACATTGGATAGGATAGTAAAGTGGAAGCAACAAAAGTTACCTTCAACACGACACGGGGTATCAGTCAGTGTATTAGCGCCCGCCCGCTTTGCACTGAATCGCGTGCCGAAAAAATTACGAGTACGGGAGGTCAACATGGCCATGTTAGGCCAAAACATGGATATTCGGAAGTCTCGAACGGAAAACCCTTAAGGAATTCGCACAGTTCGTTGCTTAAAGGTGTACTAAAAATCATTCCCGTGATAAATACAGTACTCTAATTATATGTCAGTAAATATGAACAGGCGTTACATTCGGTGTGCGAGTGTCATAAAGTTTGTTTTCCGAAACAGAAATAGGCTCGCTCACTACCGGGCCCACCAAAGCTCCGTGCACGAGAAAAGCAACAAGATCGAGAGAAGGAAGGAAAGAAGGAAACGCTCGTTCCTTCGCTGGCAACACAAACGCTGTGAATCACATGAAATGTGTTCTTCACGGCAGTTAGGAAAGTTCATCTGTTCATCTCGTTCATCTATAGGAAAGTTCATCTTCGCAAATTACACCACGCAACATACTATTGGAAAGTTCATCTTGCCCCTATAGTGCACCCAAACACGCAATTCTTACGCGGCTCTTTTTGACTTCCTATTTAAATACCTTTTCAAGTAAACCATTTCATGTTTGTTTATTATTGTTGCTTGCAAAATAATGGAAGAAGACGATTTTCCTTTCTCTCTTCACCAGTAAGACAAAAGAGGACGTTCGATGAACTCATAACGCCTTCCCGAGCTGTGGAAAGGTAAGTTTGTAGGCAGAACTTATTATTTACCATAACGATAAGTGCCTTCTGAGAGTTTGGAAGACCACTCGGCGAGTTTGCTTCTGATGAAAACGTCATGGATGGCAGGTCAGGAGAATAGACATCCTCGTGAGATATGTATATTGGCAACATTTTATTTTAGCATTTTTTTGGCTGATCGCAAGACAAATGCGAGTGCAGAAGACAGCACGCTGTTTACCGATGCTTTTTCGATGAGGGATGCTGAAGGAAATATCTGCTACAGAGGCCACGACTTGGACAGAAATGAGTATCTTCGTTGTCTTGGAAAAGGGTTAACATTAAGCTTTATCCTACTACATCGTACTAAATGTCATGCGAATGTATTCGTTTGTAGTGTTGATGCGAATTCGATCAACAAAGCTTCCCCTTCTCTACCACCACCTTCTGGGGAGAAGAATGCCTACCATTATCTTGTCGAAATTACCGATGCTAAATCAGTTCGCGCATTGTCCAACGACTCAGCAGGACCTTGGAATAAGCACGGAGGTTTGTCTTCATCTCACTTTATCCATCCGGTAAAATGGGCGCTAAGTGTATCTGCTAATTATTCAGCCACCCGTGCGAAGTATGAAAGATTCCCGGCAACGAAAATTGGCTCGGAATTCGTCCACGATAAATTGGGGTCGTTACGTTCACCACTCTAGAAAGTGGATAAAGCCGACCCTGCCTCGCCTGCAGAAGAAGGTGTACATTTAGCTTAATCTATGAAGTTTTTTTTAATGTGGTCTATGAGTGGAGATTCATTTTCTGGAAGACGAAGAGGGAACTCCCTTCGGTGGCTACGCGATCATCTCTTATGTGTACACAGAGCAAGGGAATTTACTTGATGTCTCGTCGTGCAAGCCTGTATGCTAGTATCGTTTGCAAGAGATTTCTCCTATATATTTATTCCAGTGGATCAAAGTATATGAGAAAGACGCTGTCGCCGCAGAGCTGAAGTCTAGACCTCCGCTCTCTGTTGCTGCTTCATTCCCACAATTATCTCTTTCGCAGGTTCGATTTGTAGGCAGTAACGCAACTCCGCGGTGCTTTTTTTTTAAAGATAAACGATGTTGCGAAGAAAGTGCCCGATCGACTGAAAATGCGAACTGGACGCAAGGCTGCCATCGACTTTGACCAGCTGACGAAGATGTATAGAGAAGGCGACTACGTAAAGGAGATCATGCACAAAGGAGAAAGGAGCATCTACGTCCTCTTTTCCGATGAACAACTATCAGTCAGCTTACATTTCAGGAGCTTATCTTAACTTATTTGTATGTTCTTTTCCTAGATCTTCGGAGCATCTCTCCCAACGATTTCTGAGCTAAACGGAGCAAGAGAGGAGGATGAAGCCTTACTTCTGCTCCCATCGCAAGAGATGGAGACTGCAATAAGTATGCACTCAATTCTTTTTCGAATTACATTACAATTCTATTATTAGATGCACGGTATCCATCTCGTGGGTTCGCCAAAGGGATGTGCATGCTAGACAGCACTTTCAACTTCACAAATGCGCTTGTCGTCCCTCTCATTTATGCGAATACGAGTTTTACGTTAGCGCTTTCGAAATAAATAAATAAAACTCGAATGCTGCTAAGTTCAGAAGCGGATCCGGCAAGTACTCCATGGAGATCGCAGCCACTCTCATTACAGTTGGTCGATCTGCAGAAGATTATCAGGTTTACACATCTTTCTCCTTTATATCCCTATAACTATCAGAACTGATTTAGTGTTTCGCCGAAGTGCTGTCACGTCACTTGGAACGACTGGGCTACGGTGACCGGAGGATGAGATCACTTACGACTGACGGAGAATTGGCATTTAGAGGCTTTTTCAAGGTTGTTTCCATATGTCTTTCTTTTTCGCTTCAAATAAGTAGTTTAGGGAAGCGTTGCTAGCATAGCCACACACACTGGATGTCAATTGCATGCACGTGAAGCGCTTAAAAGGACATTGCATGTCGAAAATGGAAGTCGCGTGGCTGATGTTTGTGACGTGATTCATATCGATATTCTTCTTTAAACATTTCCTTTTAGCTATTATTCGGATCGGTGCAGCTGGTGAGCAGAGTGAAGTCGAGGGGACTTTTGGACTGCGCAGACGAATCGCACTGCCGGTCGGAATGGAATCGTCTCAAGCAATCATTCCCAGAAGAAATCCAAACTATGTTAGTTGAAGGAACAATATGTTCATGGAATTAGGTTTTCATTTTTTTTAAATATATATATTTAGAATTGACGGCAAGCTTCCTTCGTTCATCTCCCGCTTTGGAATCCGGAACAGAATCATGGCTGGCTGGGGTCTTTTGCCCTGCACTACGAACAGTGCTGAGACTCACAATCACTGGTTGCGGGAAAAGGTTGGAGACCGGCAGCCTCTGCACATCTTCATCGAGCATCTCAAGGAGTACACCAACAGTTAGTTTTTAACTCGCCTTCATATAATCGTGCTGGTGAACTTCATTCAGTACACGTGGAGCTTCTCAGAGCGGCAATTCATGGAGGAGGGAGTAAAAGACTTGCCCAAGGCAACCTCATGAATCATATTCAGGTTTTCGGGATATAATTTAGTTATTAGAGATGAGAGTTAGCATTTTTGCTTTCTAGTACACAACTATGCAGCGGGATAGACCACAAGAACTTTCTTCTCTGCTCAAACCCTTTGGCATGGGATTGAAATCGAAGAAGCATCCCTCACATGTTGACGAACTTCCTCGCATATTGTTCTGTCGTTAGTTTTAAGACTGTATTAACTACTTTGGATGCTTTACCTCTTAACTCCAGGGAGATCAGAGAAGGAGGTCAAGGAGATCCTGAGTTCTGCGGAGGAGATGGAAGTCTCACAAATGAAGTCTGGCAACTACCTGGTTGTTAATGAAGAAAGGCCGCAGCCGTAAGTAGAATTGAATAGCAGTGTGACCCAGTTAGTATAATTTATTTATAGCCAAATGGTTGCTGTCTCGGATGGCCTGCTCAAGTGTTACGGTAATTCTTGCTGCAATATAACTGCATCCCGCGTTTGCGTGCACATGTCAGTCTCTTTTTTCTTTCTCAAATAGAGACACGCGTTATCTTTTCAGGTTCGCTGTCCTGATCAGAAGTGACGAGGACGGAAGTCTGAGGCAGACGTTATGTGAGCATCTCAAGAACCTTGATGAAGTGGATTACCACCGTGCGACGGCGACGACTTCCGACTATGCCAAGCCTGCAGTGAAGAATTGTGCTGAGTGTTCAGCTCAGTTGGAGAGGAGGACTGCAATCTCAAGTCCTCTCGATCTGGTCGTCGTTCACCTTGAAGCATACGAGTATATGCACCCGGATGGTCGACTGCATCGAAGCACTGGCAACCGGTAATGAAGGCCAACGATGTGCAAAATTTGAGTTTATAATACGCTTAATAAAAAATAGATGGACGCCTGCTCGATTCGCCTGCGTCGTGGAAAGGCACACTCACAGCTCTCCGGCCGACTTCCAGCTGTCTGATCTCCTGAAGACTTCTCTTACGCCACTCTATCGCGAGTGGCTTCGTCTGTCCTTTGGCCTGGAAGGTCTTTAAGCTCCTCCGCTAATGAGCTTTAAGAATCCTACTTGTTCTGTTTTCTTTAATAAGCTATAAGCAAATTTGTTAATTAAAACGTGTCCCGGTGTTGTTCTCTTCTGTGCAATAAACAGCTTGTTAAAGTTGGTTCACGCGTAGCACCACATTCATCGTACAAATGGTGTTAGAATTCAGAAATAGTTGAGTGCTAAGAATTGCGTGTTTGGGTGCACTATAGGGGCAAGATGAACTTTCCAATAGTATGTTGCGTGGTGAAATTTACGAAGATGAAGTTTCCTATCACAGGAATTTTAAAGGGGGCCACGTATGCTGAATAGGGGGCCACACGGGGGTGCGACCACGCCGTGGCCCCTCATTCCGCACTCGCGCAGCCACCCTTCACCCAAGCAACCTCGCCGTGGCCCCTGATTCTGCTTGTGGTGGCCACTAATGCTTTTTGACGTTGAAATGGGGCCACAAGGGGGTTTATCTAGTGTAAAAGTACGGTTGAGTGTTTTCCGATGTTTTTAAAAACGAGAAGGACGCTGCACTAAAATATTACTCGCCATGGGCTTTTTGCATGTGCTGTTCATTATGTATTTTAGCTTCTGACTTAATTAGTTTGTTTTTCATGGTTTGCGATGGCTTGCAAACGAAAATGCGACTACAGGATGGGATCGAGGCGGCCCAACTGCAATTAGTCGCGTAACTTTAACAGGTCAGCGCTGTTTTGTTTACTTTAAGTTCGCTGCGATGATTTTTTTGAAGACGGTGCTGCACCTTGCGAGATCGAGCGCGACCTGTTCCGCGGCGAGAGAGACACTGAAGATGGGGACAGCGATGGATGTTTTGGAAGAAGACTACGGCGTGTCGTTCGCACGAGGTCAACTGCTCCAGTAATGATTTTTTTTTAAACTTCAAAGCTACTTTTCCAGCGTGCGGTGATGAGCGACTGGTATCTGCGCAGGCTGGATGGGACAGGCAGGGAGGCCATTCTTCCCCAAGAAGTGCAGTGTTGGACAAGACTTGCGATCTTTCCTTGCCGCCGAGATAGATAACGCCGGCGTTATATGAACAGGCGTGACTTTCGGTGTGCAATATGAACAGGCGTGACTTTCGGTGTGCGAGTGTCATGAAGTTTGTTTTCCGAAAAAAATTAGGATTGCTCACTACCGGGCCCACCAAAGCTCCGTGAACGCCCCCTTGCCCGTTCATTTTCCGCATGTTAGGATTCCCGTTTTGATTGTCATGTGATTCTGGTAACTAGAAGAATAAATGTACTTGTCAAGTGATGAAAGCAGGCACGAGAAAAGCAATGAATAAGGGGCAGCGAACGGTATGATAAGGGGCCCGGATGAGCTGGATAGGGGGCCCAGGTATGTGGAAAAGGGGGTGCTACAACGGAGAATAAGGGGCCCCTGTTCGTTGTATAAGTGTCCACGTCGTAGTCTTTCGGGAGCTTACGCGCTTGATCAGGGGCCCCGGCTAGCAGAATGAGGGGCCCACGCCGGGTGGATTAGGGGCCAAAATGGGTTCTCTCTTGGCCGCTAAAAATCGCACGTCGTGGCCCCTTATTCCCCATGCATGGGCCCCCTTTAAAATTCCTGTGATAGATGAACGAGATGAACAGATGAACTTTCCTAACTGCCGTTCTTCACAAGCAAGACACTTACAGTATCCAAAAACAAAATTAGTCATCCAATGGGTCATAGAGTTCACTTGATTTAGTTCGTATGTATATGGGATTTGTTCTTGGAAGCTTCTGCAAATTTCTTTTAAAGGAGATGAAAAGGCTTTGAATTGAAAATAACGTGGTATTTAATTTTGCGTTCGGTTTTAACAAAGTTGTAGCATAATTTCTCACTTTGTTAAAAACGCGTGAACGATTTTGCGAAATGGGTGGTGGTTTCATGTAACATAGTAAATTTTAAAAACATCATCAGTTTGCTGGATTTGAGTTTGCTCTTTTGGATAAGGTACGATGGAGCTGCACGTGTGGCCGGCCGACTTTGGTCTGCCTACCATAGACCCGCCCTGTCTCACCTTCTTGGTTGGCATTTCCTTCTACTTCTTGTAATCTTAATTTCAGAGATCGGAAGAGGAAAATTTTAACTAGTATTCTTGCTTGTTCTTGAAGGCCTGCTCTAAGATGTGCGCGAGTCCTGTCACCGTTGTCCAGTCCACTGCGCCATGGAATTCGCCTACTGGTATGTGCTTATTTTTTTTTTTTTTTGAACACCACGACCACGATGTAACTCCTGTTTAATATTAGGAAAGCCTTGGTCGTTTACATTTTTGTTTTTATTAGGAGAATATCCTGTCTTCGTCGATAAGAGCAAAGGCGATTGCGCTCCTGTCGTTGAATTTGATAAGTTAGTTTTCTTTAACTTGGATCGTAGCATAAATTGCGTTTTATTGCGTTTTATTTGAGACGTGCTTGCTCATTACTTTCATCTTGAGGTTCGTGGAACTTCTTCGGAAAAGTGGGCAGGAAGTTGTGATTGATGGAGAGCTGACAAGCGCAGAGCGCGCTGAATTGGACGCTTTTTCATGTCTGTTGGCCGAGAAGTTGTACCCTGCCCTGGTAAGAACTTACTGCCAATCTGGAATCGACGTTTGTCATTCTGAATGATTTAGTTGTATGCTCAATGGGTGGACGAGCTGAACTACACGACTGTTACTCAGTATTGGTACTCTTCGCGCCTCTCCCTCCCGTACAGTCTCTACTATGTTGAGAAAAGACGAGCCAAAGCAAAACGTTTTCTCTCTGGACGCACTCCCAACCAGGTTAATGCTGCATATTTAAGAAAAAATGAATTGGCAGTGCTGTGAGAAAATTTTAATTGTTAAGCTACTGCGGGATGCATTGCACACTTTAAATCTTCTGTCTGCCAAGCTGGGAGACAACAAATACCTGTGCGGCAACAAGTCGGTCATGATTTAATTAAGATGATTTGGTTGATTCGTTCATCGCTTTTTCGTTCTTTGACTCTTACGAACACCGGTTGCAGACCGAGCTCTCTGGATGCTGTTGTCCTCGGCTATCTGGCTCCGCTTCTGCGACTTCCCTTCCCCAACGACCGACTCCAGCTGCATCTCTCGGGCTGTCCCAATCTCGTGCGCTTTGTGGAGTCCACAATTTCCATCTACCTTCCTCTCTCTGAGGTTTGCTTCCATTTTATCTGTCATTTATATGATTTCTTACTCGTACTCTTTACTTGTTTCATATCCATTTGCGGTAAAATGCTCTTCAGGATGAACTGCGAGCTCAGCGAGCGGAGAAACGATTGTGGACTAATCGAATGAGCCGAGCGGCTGCAGAGAGAAGACCAGAACGGGCCAAGGAGGAGGAAGCTGGTGGGGGAGGGGGCGAGGAAATGCCCCTTCGGGATTCCCTCTTCTTCGCCCTCGGGGCCGTCACCCTCTCCCTCCTCTTTGCTGTCCACACCGGAATCATTTCTGTAACTATCGATGATGAGTCCGCTCTCATTGCTGAGCAGTGAAAGACACTTCGATTCATTCACTTCGTCTTGCCTTCTAACACCCACTTTTTGTTAAGTGTTTCTATTGAAATGGATGGAAGTCAAGCTAAGCTTGCCATCGCTTGCCAACTGCAAGTTTCTAGCTAGGCGTAGTCTCTTAGTTGCTAGTCTAGTCATTCCTTTTATTACTCCAGTTAATAACTGTAAGCAAGATATATATTTTTAGTGCATGGACCTGTAATGTATCCCAGGGGCGGGGTTGTAATCCCATTGGCCTTGCGTTATCGTAGTCTTTTGAGTGCTTCCTCACGTGAGACACGGACGGTTTGCCGTATACCTCTCAATGATCCATGTCCTGTCTTCATGAGGGGGTTAACATTCTTTCTCTGGTCGTCTCGCCTCTCTCTCTCTCTCTCTCTCTCTCTCTTTCTGTCTCTCTCTGTCCCTTTAACATAAACTTCCCATTCTCTAGATCCAAGAATGTATTTCTTTCAGTATGTCCCCATGAATGCAATTCTTCATTTCCCTTTACATTGTGCTTCTCCTTCTCTCCTTTGCTCTTCTTTGTGATGTATAATTCTTCCTGAAAGTGTACGAAAAGGAGCGATAAGCTGGCACCTTTCTCTCTCATCGTATTTCACTGGAACAGCTCAGCAGAAAGGGAAAGTAAAGTAGGCGGTGCCGCAGGGGAGATCGCATGCTGCGCGGGATTGAGGAAAGAGAGAGAGAGAGAGAATGCGAGATGATGACGGACTGGGAAGAGGAGGGTGGATGACCGGTTCGGCTCCATGCCGGTAGTTCTGTGGGATACCACGATGGATGGGCTATCGAACACGCAGCTTCCTCGCACACTGATCTCTCTCTCTCTCTCTCTCTCTCTCTCTCTCTCTCTCTCTCCTCTCTCGCTCTCCCCTATCACTGTCTCTCACTAATGAATATGCAGATGCGAGATCTAGGCCTGATCTACTCTTCATTAATCTACTCTTATCCATGGATTGTTGTGACCGTCTCTCTTCTCTTCACTGCCATCATCCCAACTTCTCTTCTCTACTTTCGCCCTCCACATCTCACTGCCAATGCAGAAATTGTCAGCTCTTCTAATTCTTTTAAATATTGCTATAAATACCGTCGAAGCAGTGCATATGTTTATTTAAGGGTTTCGATACGAAGAATACGGAATGGTCGGGCCCTCGCCTGGCTTGGCAGCAACTATCCTACACTCTTCTGGTACGTTCATGTCCTAGCTGAGCTTGTTTGTCTGCACTTTGCATGGTTGAATCGGTACATTTGCTATGATTTATTTGAGACATCGAATCGTGTGTCGTTTCTTCCGTCAGAGCCAGGAGAAGAAGAAGCAGGAAGAGGACGAGTGAAGAGAGCTTGGTCGGATGAGTTGATGAGTGTCCTGACCAGCATCCCCTGTTATGAGTCTCCGATTCCACTCAGTCAGCTCAAGCACTTCAGTTTATAACATTTTTCTTAAACAATGTTTTAATGTTATTTTTAAACATCAATTTGGCAACAAAATCAACTGCGAAGTCATTTAAGCTATCCTTTTTTTCAGTGAACCATTTGAGCCAATTTGTGGTTGAATTGGATTCCCTCGAAGAACTCTTCGACGAGCGTCTTCTTGCCATCTTCTGCGATCTTCAATCGGCCATTAAGGAACCCTTGAGTGCCTTTGACCAAGTACGAATTTTATTCGAGTCGTCGCTTACGTTTTGTCCATTTTTCCTTTAAGACCCTTTATATTAATGTTTTGTACTTTTGCATCGAGCTCTCTTTCTCTCTTTCTCTCTCTCTCTCTCTCTCTCTCTCTCTCTCTCTCTCTTTCTTTAGTTTACCCCGTACCGCTCAGTGTGGAGTGCGTCTGCCTTTGCTGCGTGTCTCTCTCCTCGCCTGCTGACTTCCTGCTCCCAAATGACATCTGAAGATGTCTCCTCCTTCCGTGATTTGGTTTTCCTCTGCTCTCCCTTTCGAGAAGAGATCATCGCCTGTTTCACTCAGTTCTCCCCGCAAGCTTCGCATTGCCAGGATGTCAGTATATTTTAATCTCTGCCAAGTCTTCTCCACTTCACTCTCTTTAAACCTTTGTATTTTGTAGATTCCCTCGAATTGTTCGTCTACAATGGTAGTGGACCTCTTCTACCGCGTGCTGCCCTCCGACCTCTCTGCCCGTCCTCTCCACCTCAACACCTTCCTTCCAGTCTTCACTCTCACTGGTTATGCCACCCAGAACATTCGTGTTCCTCTTCATCTCTACGACCAACTCGAGGCTGCTCTTCGGAACTTTACTACTAATCATCAGCTTAAGCTTAGAGGTACTTTTCTTCTTTCTTAATACAAGTATCTCTTTATATTCTCTTTCTTATGATTATTTAATGTAAGTTAGAAGTATTTCCTGTAACGTAATTCTTCGTGAGGGTTGGCGATGGACGTGAAGAGAGAGCGTCTTCTGCTCTTCGCTCTCTCGGATTCCGTCCTCGCTATCGTCGCTGCTCTTCTCGTCATCTTCTGTGTTGCCTTCCACTCCAGATCTGTTAGTCTTTCTCTGCTTAAGATTCAGGTTCAGAGCTATCCACCTCATGCTTCCGTTGTTTTATAGTTCATCTTGAGGTTATCTATGCAGTGATGGTGTTCCTGCAACTGTGTCTTTCTGTCTGCTCCTCTCTGGCTATATACTCTCTCTTCACTCTCGAATTCCCTCTCCTTAACTTGGTGACTTTCGTATTGCTCGTGGCCATTGGTTCGGACGATGCTTTCCTTCTGCACTCGACGTTTCCTGAGAAGCTCTCAGAACAATCTGTTCACGAGGTTTCTCTCTGTGGTGGATACTGTAGAGAGCAGTGGTCGAAGTCTTCTTTGCAGGCTCTTGCCCACACTTCTTCCACAATGTTTTTGACTTCTTTCTCGACGGCGGTTCCTTTCTTCTTGAATTGTCTCTCCGATGTTCTCGTTTTCCGTTGTTTTGGACTCTTTGCTGGCACAACAGTCCTCATCAACTTTTTGCTGGTACCGTATTTTTTCTCTTATTTTCCGTTCTTCCAACAACGGGTGTATGTTACCTCCAGCGTCTTCAGGTTGTTTCCTTCCTACCAGCTGTTCTTGTCTTGCAACGCCGTAGTTGTCTTTCCTGGCCAAAGCTGCCTTCGACAGGTAGCCTAGCTGCCCCTTCCCCTACCCCCTCTCCTCCACCCCTTGCCAGGTGCTTGTCTCCGTGACTCCTTGCACTCCGCCCTTCCCTGGGTTCTCCTGGCCGGTCGCTTCCTCTGGTTGAGTTGTCTCTCCCTCGTAGTCATCTCTGCCGCTGTTGTCGTCTACTCCGATCTTCATCTTCCTGAATACAATCCACTCCAATTGTTTGTCTCCTCAAATCCACATGAGTGGTAAGTTCTTTCAGATTTCCAGTATTCTTTATTTCCCTCGTGTTTAAATATGGCTCATCCCCTTCTCTCCCTCTGAGTCTCTCCCTATCCCCTCCCCTCTTTCTGTGTGAGTCTCTCCCTTTCCTCTGCCTCCTTTTCTCTCTGAGTCTCTTCCTATCCTCTCTCTCTCTCTCTCTTCCTCTCTCTATCTGTCTCTTTCTCTCTCATTCTCTATGCTCTCTGTCTCCCACAGGTATGACAACCATGCGCAGAAGACCTTCTCATTCGTGGCAGACAAGGTGGCTATCCCCCTTCCTGCCCGTCTGGTGTTCGGAATCTCCCCCGTGCGAGCCTCTTCGCACTTCGACCCGGACCTGCCCCTCGGCCTGCAGCCTGACTCCACCTTCTCTCTCTCCTCTGTCAAGGATGTCCTCCAACTCTCAGATACCCTCTATCGGATACGCCAGTTGCCCTTCGTGCAACATCCAACTCCATTCTGGCCAGAGCGGTATCTCTCTCTCTCTCTCTCTCTCTCTCTCTCTCTCTCTCTCTCTTTTTCTCTCTGTCTCACTCTGTCGCGTCTCACTTTTCTTTTTCACTCCGCTCACTCTCTGTCTCCTTGTTTCTCTCCTCTCACTCTCTCTATCTCTATCTTACTATGTCTCTCTCTCCTAGCTGCACTCTCTCTCTCCTCTCTCTCTTCTCTCTCTCACTGTCTCCCTGTTTCTCTCCTCGCACTCTCTCTCTCCTCACTCCACCTCTCTCTCTCTCTCTCTCTCTCTCTCTCGCTGTCTCTCTCTCTCTCTCTCTCTTTGTGCTTCTCTTCCAGTTTTGTGTCGTGGTCTTCATCGTGGACGTGCACGGCGGGGTTCCTTTGCTGTAACATGAGCTCTCCCCACTTCTCGTCTTCCTGGCTTGACTTCTGTCTGCGTAACTCGACTGCCTTCCTTCCCACTCACTACAATGACACCCCATCTTCGACAACTCCACCTTCGCTCTCCGTGGCTACTCTGCCATGGTTCCCACTCTGCTCAGGTTATCACTCCCTCACTCTTCGTCTTAATTTAATCGGCCAAATCTGTATGTTATGTAACTTCTTTTCTTTTTTGATATTCTCACCGCTTCGCGAATCTCTCTTCATCAATGACTGCGATCTCAGCCGGGATTGGTCCTTTGAAGGGTGGTTGGTGGACCACCGAGTGGCATCTCATGTCCACTTGGTTCGACCTCCAGAGGGCCGTTGTTTCCGACTGCAAATGGTTCGGTGCTACTTTTGAATTCTTCAGTTGACTTCTTAGATCGTACTTTGCATTTGGTAGAATGTTCTGATTGCAGGTCCGTGCTGATCTCCTTGGTGGTTGTGTCGGTCTTTGCGGTGGCGGTGCTCCGTCTCCAAGCAATCCCCGCAGTGCTCTCGATCTCGGCCGTCATTGTTTCTTCCGTTGGAATGGTTCCACCGTCTTCCATCTCCTTTGCATTTGATTATCGTGAAAAGTGCAGGTGACCTTACTTGGCTGGGTCCTGGGCCTACTAGAAGCGGTGATTCTTGTTCTGGTTGTCGGTCTCTCTTTCGACTACACTCTTCACTACGGGGCTGCCCTGCCTAAGACGGGCTGTGCTGAACATCGCATTGTAGAGGTATCTACCGTTATTTAGAGAACGAGAGAGAGAGAGGAGAGAGAGAGAGGGAGGGAGAGAGAGGAGAGAGAGAGAGTTGCTGTTGAAGGGGGTGGAGCGGTCAGTAGTGGCGGTGTCCCTTGCCGCGGTGACTTCCATCGTGGCCGGAGTGGCTATGCTCCCTTCCTCAACTCATGCCTTCTTCCAGGTTGCTCTCACTCTTCTCTCCTGTACTAATCACTCTCCTTCCTCTCGCAGATCGGTGTCTTCCTGGTTGTGTCCACGGGTGTGAGTTGGCTCTTCGCCACTTTCTTCTTTCTCCCAATTCTCTCCCTAACTCTGCCTCGGAAGTCCTCTGAATGCTCTCGTTGCAAGGAAGAAGCATCTGACATCCCGCTCACGAATAACAATAAGTTTTAGTAGACTGAAGCTAGGCACTAGATGAAGTAGTTCTTCCCTTCCTAAGAGAACTTTTTAAAAGTTCTATAAAGAAACCTCACGAACTTCTAGCTCGTTGCTCACCAGTAGCTCCATATTTTTGTCTCGGTTGAACGGGTTTTACCCTCATCTTTCCGTGTCGCTTTAGTACGGGTAGTTTGATGATTTCTGACATTTGAAGTCAGCAAAGTCAAACGATGCTTTATTCACTGGTCTCCGTACACATATTTGAATAAAGAAACGAAATAAAGGTTGTTATGCTTTCATACTTGTCATCTATTATCAGTGCGTAGACATCTTAAAATAAAACAATAATAAAACCAATTATTTGCAAGCAATTAATTGAAGAGAACATTCAGTGGAGGGGGAGAATTGGTGAGAATATAAGAAGTCTTGGTACAAAACACGGACTGGTGTTCGCTCAGGCAGAGTTTGTGTCAACTTTGCACCATAGATCAATTCAAAATGTGTGGTTTTTTCAACTAAGTTTATCTGATTTCTTTCTATTGAATTGATTTGAGGCGACAATTCGAAATTTTGTGATGTAGATAATGAAGCATTGGGTACTGTAAGAGAATATTAAGTACCAGAGGATGTCCATAATTTGTTGATGCTTCGAGAGTTTTGATTGGTCTGCTTCTCAGTTGCGTGCTCGCTGCTTCGGTCTCTTATCTGTCTATTCAGGTCATGGGCTGAGATGGGACAGGGCAGCCGCACCCTCCTCGTGCGGCTTAAACTCGGCCATTGCTCCGAGTTGCTTCCGGTCAACAATGAATTGGGCCACACTCATCGGTATAATTTTTTTTCTTGCCTACTTCCGAATTATGTTTTTTTTTGCATCTCGCCGTTCTATTCCAGGTGGACGGTTTTTGTTCGTTCTTCTGGTCCAAATGAGTTCACCGACCGGTCATTCATCTCAAAGGTCCATCCTTTTTGCCTTTGTGGAGTACTTAACGGGATAACAGTTTTCTAATTTGCCCTTTTCCTTTTTTGTTGTTTATACTGGATGCATAAAATATTTTAGGTATGCTTCCAACTTCACCCGGATTTTCCAAGCCCGAAGCGGGTTGTGAAGGAACCACCATTCGAAGTAACGGAAACTGGCTATGCTGGCTTCGTGATCCCCGTGACCATTCACTTCGCCGGAACTAAACATGTCTACAACCTTGATTATGACTTCAACCTCACTATGGGTTTGCCAGTTCTTTCTTGCTCACTCATTTGGGGTCGTGATTATTCACCTTCTTTTTTCTTCCTCCCTAATGCTGACTTGTTGCAGAGAAGAGAGCAACATATACGACATATCACGTGATAGAAGTCAAGGTTTGTTTTCTTCATATATATTTTTTCAAACTCGTTTGCCAATAATGTATTCACCAAATCGTCACTTTGCAAGTTATTTAGGATGTTTCATCCGAATTCGCTATAATTGGTCGTGGTTATGGCGCGGAGAAGAGGCGTTCTCGTGAGAAAGAACCCAATGCAGAGGGTACTGTAACCAAGAAGAAGAGAGATTACGATCCGCAAGTTCGTTCGGTCAAATCTTGGTTACTACTATGTTGTTTAAATATCCTCCCTCTCTTTCTCTCTATCTCTATCTTTCTCTCTTTCTCTCACCTTTGTTGTTTTCCAGTTACTTTTATAAAATGAGTCAAGAAAGGTTTTTTATAAAATGAGCCATGAAAGGTTTAATATTTTTTGGTTGCAATACATGAAAGAGCAGTGGCTTGAAGATCGTCGCAATGTTCAGGAAGGCCCTTCTACTTCCTTAGCCGCGTCGTCTTTTCAACTCAATCAATTCTCGCCAGCTTCCGCTGCTCTTTTTGAACAGGGACACAGTCAGTTTTCCTGTCACCTTCTTCAAAGTTTTAGTAGTGTGTATATCAATAGTCTTAATATTATGTAGTGATTGTGATTTACAGGCTCGAAGCCTTCGAAGTATCTGTTGCCGAAAATTGGGCGAGAAGGAACAGGGAGCCGCGACGCATCACGCAACGCGTCGCCACGCATGAAAGGCTCTCGCTTGGCTGAGCAACGCGGCAGCCGCCCCTCCAGTCGTCCCTCTTCTGCCGCGGGCGCTTTGCCCGTCCCTTCCTACGCCCTTCCAGCTCCAACCATCGTCCTCCCTGCCAAGGGGGCTCGCTCCGTCTCTCCGTCAGCTGCCGCTCCCACGCCGGTATTATTTCGCTGTCTGGCTCGATGATTTCTTCTCATTATAAATGTTGTTGTGTGCAGATTCGCTCTCCGCCAGAGCCCGAGCCAGTCCCGTCCACCTCGACCACTGCAACCAATGGAGCCCCACATGCCTCGGAAATAGACTTGCCCTTCTTGCATAGATCCCTTCAATCAGTACGCGACCCTTCCGTTCTTTTCGATGTCGCGTGTTTCCTCGTTGACCATGATCCCTCTGCCAGAGTCTCCCTCTCTCGTTGCTCTCTCTCCTATGATCTCTCTCTTCTTGATTCTCAAGCTGTTATCTCACTCCAGCGGCTGCTCTCCTCTTCCCTTCCAGGATCTTCCAGTACTTCAACTCCTTAGCCATATCTGTTTCTAGAAGAGTTGAAGAGAATATTCTACTTGTTCTTTCTTGCTCACTCCGCGTTGAATTATTCATTTTTAACGACGGTTGTTCTTTGTCTCAGGTCTGTTTTCCTGTTATATGTTATGTTTTATAGTCAAGTTGTTCATAAACAATGGGAGAATGCGCAGAATTGGGTCAATGGGACTGGTAAGGACATGGAGGAGGGCTGGGAGGGTCGGGAGACTTGAAGTTGTTAGTGAAGGAGTTTGGTGGAGGATGAGGGTGGGGAACTGTGTGTCGGTCTCAGTCGTCAGTGGAGTTCTCTCGGTTGCCATTCTCTTCTTTGTCGTCCCAATTCAACTTCGACAGTTTCAGAAGATTAGAAATGATTTTGACGATCAAGCGAAAGCAGTGAAGGTTCACTTCTTTGCTGTCCTTCATGGCATGTTTTACATGTGATTGCTTCATTTTCACAGGAAATATTCTCACGTTTCGACAACGACGAACCATTGAATCGAAATAAAAGAAAGGCCGGCCCTACCGCAGGTTCTTGTACAGATTTCATCTAATAACTGACTGCATAACTTGAGGGATCCTGACTGGTCTTCCTCTCGGGTTCATTCCTTTTCCATTCCAAAAGTTCCGCTTTGTAAATCCTCGGGCCGCCAGAAAGAAAGTCCGCATGGTTGAATATGATGTGATGCCAAATACAGTGGATGTCGACGACTGCCGTGGGCCTCCAGGACTATCGGGTAAGTCTTTCGTTCTCTCGCTCTATTTCTGTCTCTCACTTTCATTCGCTCTCTCTCTTACTCTCATTCTCTCTCTCTCTCTCTCTCTCTCTCTCTGTTGTCTCTCTTTCTCTCTGTGTTGTCTCTCTAGTTGTCTGATCTCTCTCTCTTTTCATGTCTCTCCCCCTCCCTCAGGTATTCCTGGCTGGGATGGAGTGGCAGGTAACCCTGGTGAGCATGGTTTGCCTGGACTGGGATCGTCTCCTGTATCACATGCTGACGTCGTCTCTTGCCCTCCTTGCCCTGAACCTTCTCCTGGCGAAGCTGGCTTAGCTGGTCCAATCGGAAGAACGGTTTTTCGCTAGAAGGATAT
The DNA here is from genome assembly GCA_945643635.1 of Allodiplogaster sudhausi. Classification (NCBI taxonomy): domain Eukaryota; kingdom Metazoa; phylum Nematoda; class Chromadorea; order Rhabditida; family Diplogasteridae; genus Allodiplogaster; species Allodiplogaster sudhausi. The sequence goes on from CALZFC010000056.1 coordinate 238,267, forward strand.
TTTTAGATGACTAGACGAATGTCCACTCTTAAAGGGACCCCCCGGCATTCCCGGCGTTCCCGGTTTTCCGGGAATCCCCGGAGATGAAGGATTACCCAGCACATTAGAAGGCTTTCCGGGGTTAGCAGGGCAGAAAGGTCCTCCCGGAGAGCGTGGGCCGAGTGCTCCACCTTCCTCTCGTGCTGTCGGTCTGCCAGGTCTCTATTATACTCCATCAATTTCTCACTCGCTCTCCAATCTCTACCCTTGCAAGGCCCCCCTGGCAAGGGCGGTCAGCCTGGCCCTCCTGGAATTGACGGTGCGGATGGCCTCGCTCTTACTGCTGAAGCAATTCGAGGAGAGCCCGGAAATCCAGGCGGAAAAGGCAACCCTGGACTGCCAGGGCTGAAGGGAGAAGTCGGAGAAACTGGAGAGCCGGGTCAAGACTTTGAGTTAGCTAACTTGCATCTCTGACGTCTATAAATCTATGGAACGCTTGAATGGAATAGAGCGGGATCTTTAGCAGAAACTTACAGTTACTGTCCATGCCCTCTCCGGTCCAAGTCTCCGTATAACTTCAAGGACGACGACGACATTCTTTATTCAGTAAGATTGACTTTAGTTACGAGAGCAAAAGTAAATGCTTTGTCAGGAAGGAAGTCTCTTCGGGCAGAAGATACCCGAGGCGAAGAAGTGGATCGACCAAAGCTAAAGCTATTTCATCTCAAAATTCTTCATACTATTTAGCTTTTTCCTCGTTAACTATTTTTATGCACTTTATCGAAACTTGAATCATTATTTATATGCTTCCGAATAAATCATAACAATGTGTATGTTTCGTGATACGGTAGAGAAATTATAGTTCAAATCTCGCGGGTTAGAAAATTCTCGTGTCGCCGAGAGTGCACTGAGGTAGTTCACTTCCCTTTTTCATGACAAACTCTGACGACGAAGAGTTCTTGGCGAATTTTCTCTTACTTTCCATTGGAACTATCTTTTTTTTTGTATTTTAGATGGCTTACGTCAATGACCATTCGCTCTAGTTCAATTCTGTTATTTTGAGCGTGTACGAGCTAATTTGAAGTTGGACTTATAGGATTCTTTATTGAAATGGTGAAAGAGACGACACTGTACGATGAACTGGGCGTGAGCCCGACTGCTTCGGAATCTGAGCTGAAAAAGGCGTACAGGAAGTTGGCTCTGAAGTACCACCCTGATAAGAATCCGGATGAGGGCGAACGTTTCAAGGCTATTTCACAGGTTACGCTTCTTATATTCTTATATTACAAGCACCACTTGGCAGTGCTGGTTTGCTCGTCTCTCCAGGGAATAAAAGGGTTGCCGGATTCCGGCGACCTACCCTGTTTTTGGGGCATTTAAATTACACCAGTATGTTTTTTTTGTTGGGAATGTTCGGTGAAAAGGTTATTTAACACGCCCAGCACAATGTATTTTAAAACAAAATATCAAAGAGGTTAGTGTTTAATGGCTTGTCTGTGCTAAAAATAATCAGAGAGTATGAAGAAAATAGTTTCCTCAACTGATGTTGTCGGTGTTGTACTTTGAAAAAAAATTTTATATCTAAAATTTAGCTCGTCGGTGTTTACCCTAGTCTGTGAGCATACTTCTAGGTGGATGTTTCGGGCAAAATAATTTTTTTTTCTAATTCACTCCAAATCGTGCACAGGGGGTTTTAGGACATGGGGAACACGAATATAATGTTCATTTTGTGTTACTATGTCATTTAACAAAGTTACAGTACTTTTACTTGACATAAGTTTTGGCCGATTTCAGGTAAAATGCTGCTCGAAGGGGTTTTCAGACCTGTTATACTCGAATATTACGTTCTTTTCGACTTATCTCTATTCGTTAGTGCTTAATTGACACTATTTTGTGTTTGGCAGCTCTGAAAACCCCTTAGTGCACGAGTTTAGATGTAAAGTAGGGGAAAAAATGTGAAGTACTATAACTTTGTTAAATGAAATTTTTTTTCAAATTGAACATTATATTCGTGTTCCCCACGGTCTCGAACCCTATATCGGTGTTCCCCATGGCCTAAAACCCCCTTGGGCACGATTTATAGAACATTGAAAAATGAAAATATTTTGCCCCCCCCCCAACTAGGATAGCACCGATGTTTCAGCTATCCAATATATCAAATTGTAGAGAAAATTCGGGGAGGCAGATTGCACAATTTTGATCTACGGAAAAATCAAAATAAATCACATTACTTAGCTTTGAAAGTATGAAATTATTTCGACGTTTAATTCGAATCTTGTTTGATTTTGTAGGCTACGAAAAAGTAGTCATTTGGGGAATCAAAATGGTGCGATCAGCCTCCCCGAATTTTCTCTACAATTTGATATATTGGATGACTCAAACAACCCCCGGGAAGTATGCTCACAGACTAGGGTAAACGCCGACGAGCTCTTTTTTGACGTCCGTCCTTCGCTACTTTACACTCTACGTAGGATTTTCGTTCAATGTTGTCGAACATTGGGTCAAACTCAAAACTGCTTTTGCGTTTCCATAAATACATATTTAAAAAAAAGTTAGATTTTTACTACTCTACCCTGTTTTCTGACTAAATTTTTTTGGCCTTCCCTACCCTGTTTGGAAAGCCATCCGGCAAGGCTTTTATTCCCCGCGTCTCTAAACTCTATTCGATTAAAACACTAACAAGTCGTGGTGAACGATTGTTTTAGAATTCTTTTGTACGCGATCGAGTTAAAACAAGAGAGAACGAACGAAACCGCTTTAGAGAAAATGAGTAACTCATAGCTTAAAATGGGGTGCCCAAACCCCCAAGGAAGAATGAGTGAGGGGATGGCGGACACAGTTATTTTATGTCAAATTTAGCTAACATATTCGTTATTATGTCTCTCACGCTCGAAATATCGGGTTTGTTTAAGCAAGGAGGAATTTATCTAGGCAGTCGGCTTTTAAACTATGGAGTAACTCTTGTAATGAAAACTGATTCTGGGATATGAAAATTATGATTATCCGGCTTTCATTTATTACAGGCTTACGAAATCTTGTCGGACACAAATAAGCGGAGACAGTACGATGAAGGAGGGATGGACGCGATCAACGGAGGAGGAGGAGGCGGCGCCGGCGGTTTCCACAATCCCATGGACATCTTCGACATGTTCTTCGGCGGTGGCGGCAGACGACGCCAGCAAGCACAGGGAGTACGACCCACGGTTCATCAGCTCAAAGTCACTCTCGAGCAGCTCTACAATGGGTGCACCAGAAAACTCAAGGTCTCTTTTCCTTCCCTTATCCTTCGACTTATTTGTTAAAGCAACTTACGCGAACTATGAATTGTAGTCTGGGACTGATATGAGTGATTGCAGCTGAGCCGCACTGTTCTATGCAAGGGTTGTGGTGGAAAGGGCGGAGCGGACGGAGCAGAGCGGCAGTGCTCAGACTGCGACGGCCACGGAATTGTCCTGAGGGTACGCCAGATTGGACCGGGCATGGTCACTCAGATGCAGGAGAGATGCCGTGCTTGTGGAGGAGAAGGCAGCATCATCCCCGCCAAGGACCGCTGCAAGCAGTGCAATGCCAAGAAGAAGGTTCTCTTTCCAGTACCATGCGAGTTGGTCGTCTTTAACAATCTCGTGTAGTACAAGAGCGTTTGCAGGTAGCAGAGGAGAAGATTATCGAAGTTCATGTGGAGAAGGGAATGCACGATGGAGAGAAGATCACCTTCTCCGGCCAAGGAAACGAGGAACCTGGATTGCCTGCCGGTGACGTCATCATTGTCTTGGATGAACAGAAGCACAATTCTTTTGTCAGACAGGCACGTTGCTTTCACATACTTTTCTTTACTATTCCCCTTTGTCTGCGACGTAATGGTGAGTATTGCATTATGAAGGGACACCAGCTGATCATGGAAGAACGGCTTGAGTTGGTGGAGGCTCTTTGTGGTTGCACGAGGGGCATCTCTACTCTCGATGAGCGCACCATCTTCTATCACATTCTCCCGGGTTTGCTTTCCAGTCATTTCATATTATCTCTTTCTTCTGTGATACGCGAACGAACCGGAAAAGTTTGTTCTCGTTAATGAGAATGTTACTTTTTTATATATAAAATGATGAATAATTACAGGGGAAGTGATGAAGCACGGAGATCTTCGCGTGGTGCAGGGAGAGGGAATGCCTCTCCACCGCAATCCGCAGGAGAAAGGAGATCTCATCATCCAGTTCAGAGTCAATTTCCCTGCTCATCTCGACGACAAACAACGCCGAATGCTTTCCGACCTTCTTCCGGATAAGAGTCCGTGACATCTTTCTCTCTCTCTCTCTCTCTGTTCTATCTCCTCTCTCTCTCTCTCTCTCTCTCTCTCTCTCTCTTCTCTTAAGTGGCAGTGATGGTGGAGGAGGACGTGGAGACGTACGAGTTGGACCAAGTGGCCCCCTCCGCCCACTCACGAAGGAGTCATGGCTTAGGACACGACGAGAATGGAGTCCGATGCCAGCAGCAGTGAGAGAAAGATCTCTTGGTTCTCCTTCATCCCCTTTTCTGTTTTTCCCCGCCTGTTCACAAATCTCATTCCTTCCACGAAAAGATCACCTGGTGTCTAGGACTTTTTATTGTTCTACATCAATTGAGCTAGCGAATATTCAAGACGTGTTCCCTCTCTTCCATCTTTCTTTTTCTTTATTTCTCTCTGCTGCGTCACGCCGCCAGTGACCTAAGTCATCGTTTATTTTTATTTTTCGTTTCTTAATAGTTATTTGATCGAAGTATCCTACTCGTTACCTTGGATGTTTTAAATCAGAATTGCGCTTGCGTGATTTGAGAGAATAATTTTTAGCCGAAAAGGGTAATGAAATGTTCTAGCAGATTCTGTTTAGTCTATAAGACATGAAAAATATGGTGAGATGAACAATGACAGGAGGGACTGAGCAGATAATGAACAAGTAGAAAAAGTGGTTGGAGGGATGGATATCCACTATGAACTTGAAGAGAAAGATGCAAGCGACGGTGTGGAGAAGGATACTGAAGAAAGCGAGCGGAAAGGAGGGAGTTGACGAAGAAGAAAGAGGAATTCGAGGAGAGCGAAGAGGAGAGTGAGACTGAGCACCACTGCGAAGTGGACTCTGCGCTGTTCAGGAACAATGTCGACACTCGAAGGGAGAGACGACTGCAGATACGGCTCCTGCATTCAGCAATGCTCCCCGAATACCCCCAATAAACCGGCCTAAAGCCCCCCTCCTTACCTGATTATAGAAGATGGTAAAAATGATGGTAGAATGAGTTACGAGGGAAAGAAAGTAGCCAGAAACGTTATCAATCATTTTTAAGTTTCAAGAGAGAAGCGGATTTAGCAGTAAAACGGAGCGTTGCCTAGCAACGGCTGAACATCTTTAAACCACCCCAACCGCCTCTCTTCATTTTCGCGAGTTTTATAAAATGAGACTCAATTTTCTTTTCTTTCACAGTAATACCAATTGATGGAACGTCACAATACCAGCAGAACGGAAAATTCGTTTTCACCTTCAGTACCATAAGTAAATGCGACCGTGATTTACATATATGCTTAAAGGTACAGTATTTTATTTAAATGTTGATGTGCATGTTTCGAAGGCCCTGTACGTAGAATTCAAAAGGTTTTAGTTTATTTTCTTCAGAATCATGTCTTTCGGCGTTATTTTTAAAGCGGTGGTTCACAATTTGTCGAAAATATTTGCGTTGATTGCTTACAATGCATATGATATTTGTTACCAGGTCTGCCTTTTCAACGCTTGTTTATATGGTTACCTTTAGAATTGGGTCGCAATGACTGTGAAGCGGAGGAACCACGGACGCAACAAGAAGGGCCGCGGCCACGTCCGCTTCATTCGTTGCACGAATTGCGGTCGCTGCTGCCCTAAGGACAAGTCCATCCGCAAGTTCGTCGTCAGGAACATTGTCGAGGCAGCCGCCGTCAGGGACATCAACGATGCCTCGGCATACGAGGGTAGGAAAAGCTGTCTTTCTATATATCTATATATATATATTGTCTATATGTCTGTATATATTCCATACATATCTATATATATTGCCTATATGTAAAAGAAGGTTTCCTTGTGTTGCTGTTTAATAGGCTGTAACCAATGCAGTGAGAAATTTGTTTGCAGCCTATGCCCTTCCCAAGCTCTACCACAAGCTCCACTACTGCGTTGCTTGCGCCATTCACTCCAAGGTACGTCATCGTTTTTATCATTAGTTTATATGAAACCGAATTATCGTTTATTACGCTCAACCTTTTCCATTCCATGGTGAAAACTTCCGTTCTTGATTTTTTGGGATTGCTCGGAAAACGTTTATATTGAGCAAAAAGTTTGGAACTCGCAGTCCTGATCAGCGGCCTTGCACATTAAAAAATTCATTCGAAAGGGCTTTTTCTAATCGAAAAGTTTTTAGGGAATTCGAATGGTTCTCCACAGATGTCTCGTGTTCCTGAATATTTTTTCAATAGAGTAACTGAATTCAATTGAATTGAACTCATGAAAAAGGATACTGCTTTTTATGGCGTAATTGTGATAATTGGAAGCAATATTTTTATGTTTATGTGGTTTTGCCACTCATTGTTATTATTTATGTAATTCATGGGTATTTCCCCTCAATATCTGCTGTTTTTTAGAGAGAGTACTTCGCTTTCTTAGATATTAATATGGTAATATCGTTACAGTCATTATTATATTTTCTAGGTACGTGGGTAAATACCTAATTAGTCGAAATCTGTCAGTTGCGAAAAATGTTAATCCTAGAATAATTCCCGGCCGAGTGTCTCACGGTGTCTGTCGTGCCCTAGCTATTGAATCATTCTTACTGTAACAAATTTAGCGTTAAATGTATTTATGGGTTAATTTTTGCTGTGCACTACTGGCACTATATATGGCAAGTATGCATTGCCTTAGCAAAAAGAAAGAAAGAAGTTGGAGGTTTTAAGAAATAAGTAGGATAGGACGCCTTAGAGACAGAACAGGTGAAGTTGTGATTTCTGCGATAATTTCGGCAACATTATGTAGGATGATAGAGCGGCAGAATTATGGTAAATGAAATTGACATTCACATGTTTTGAGCGTAGTTGCAAGATTAATCTGTGCTGTGTCCAGCCGTGACTGTGGAAATGGTTGAAATTTATAGTGCAACCTTGCTAGCCATTATTACCGCTGTGATCTAAATAAACTCATTGTAGGTGTGCGCAATCGTTCGCGCGAGGCTCGCAAGGACCGTAATCCGCCGCCCCGCTTCGGCGGTCCTCGTGGTGCTGCCGCTCGACCGGGAGCCCCGGCCGGTCCGGCCCCTGGAGGTCCCCGTCCCTGAGCACTCTCCTGGCATGGCTCTTTGTTATTTGTTTGAAACTTCATGATAAATCACGTTTTGTTTCTTCTCAAACGTTGAAGTGTCCGAAATCTTTATGGTTTACATTAAACAAAACAGTTATAAATATCACGGAAATGGAAGGACAACATTAGTGATAGAACGTGAACGTAAGTGATCCATTAAGTGAGAGAGCGGAGGATGTGATAGACTTGTTTATACCCGTACAGATGAGTTAGGCTCTAGTTGTAATTGGCATGAAGTTGTGAGGAGAACGTTGTGTGGGGCGGACTCGACCGTCAAGTCACTGCTTTTGTCGTCTTCCTCTATTCGACGAGATGCTAAGGGGGGAGCGGCGAGAGTGTTGGGACTGGACCCGGATGGGATGGATATCCGACGAGGAGCAGTAATTGCCTGAATAAGAGATAGTTTAGTTGAATGAAGAGTAAGGAGGAGGACTGACTTTGGTGGGCTTGTCCGACCACCGCTTGCCCCCGCCTTTCCGCTTGCTAATGTGCGGATTGTCTTGGTAGAGATTCTTCAGCTTATACATTCGGAGTTGCGTGTAAACTCGCTTCAACTCGGCCTATAAATGTCTCTTCCTTGGAAGCAGATTCCCTTTCTGACTCACTCGAATATCCTCTGGATTCATGTCGACGATGGGCACCTCGGCGAAGTCGATGGTGCCGTTGAGGATGTTGTCGCGCAGCTTGGCGAGTGAGGGATGCGCCCGGCCGGGCTGGCCTCCCAGGGCCAGCGTGCGCCCTCTGCTCTCCCCTGTCACCTGTATCATCTGTCTGTTCAGATCAATTCACGTCGTCTCCTTTTTGTGAGTTACCCTCTCGGAAATATAGTCTGGAACAAGGAACACCTATGGGGGAATTATTTTAATTCCCACCGATGTTTTCAGTTCGAAAAAGTCCCGTCGAATTGAATTATTTCGCAGGCTTTTTAAAGCATGATAGAATGAGAAACGTGCCAGGTAGAACTTGGGGGCAATAATGATGACGATATTGACAGAGACAGTCAACTGTAACTGGACGAATGTCACAGTGAAGATCGTGTCGCTGTGTCCCGAGTACCGTATCGAGTACCTGAGCTTTCTTTTTAATATTCGTGTCTTTTTTTCTGTTGGGAAAGGGAAGAAAAGAAAAGCTCCAGTGCTTGAAACATCATTAGGAATACGTAGAGCTGCGAGCTGAGGAGCAGATGTAAATGCAATTGTCCCCTCGCGTCCTTACCGTATGAGATTAGCAACGAGAGTGACAATTGCTTCGAGACAGACTGCCACTGTGAACTGCCATCTCTCCAGCCAGTCGCTGTTCCTTGCCTTGTAGCACAGCCTAGAAGAGCTCTCTCCTCTCCTTCCCTTCTTTCATTCCATTCGGGTGCCATTCACTGTAGTCTCTCACTATAAATAGATTGGATGACTGGCCTCCCGCCGTAGAGAAGAAAGAGAGCCTCGTAGGCATGCCAGAGGAGACTCCACGCGTGCGGAGTGCACTGCGGCCACGCCGTCTTCCACATTCGACTGTCGCCCCAGGCACCCGCTGTCCAGGCAAGCAGGCCTGGGCAGGGAGAGCGATCATGGGAATACAAAGAGAGAGAGAGTGAGAGAGAGAGAGAGAGAGAGAGAGATCAAGGGAGTGCGAGAGATTGGGAGAGGGATAGACAAGTCAAAAGCAAATTAGAAAGTAGGTGCGGAACCTGTAACTGTGAGTGCCAGGAGGCAGGCCAGGTACTTGAGCATGTCCTCTTCTCGCACAGAAACATGCTGAGCCTTGCGAACTCGATACTCTTCCAGGTTGCTGCAACACCATCAGTTCATTCTCATTCTGAGAGGGGGAGAGGCAGACAGAGAGAGAGAGAGAGAGAGAGAGAGAGAGAGAGAAGGAAAATGAAGGGATTATGCTTACCGATATATCTTGAGCACGATGGAACCGTAGAAGGTGGCGAATCCTATCTGGCGGAGCCAAACAGCAGCGCAGCAGCCAAAGGATGGAGGAGTAAGCCAGTCGAGGAGGAGCTGGAGAGAGAGAGAGTGAGAGTGAGAGGAAGAGAGAGAGAGAGAGAGAGAGAGAGAAGAGTGAGAAGAAGAGAGAGAGTGAGAGGAAGAGAGAGAGAGAGAGAGAGAGAGAGAGAGAGAGAGAAAGAGAGAAAGAGTGAGAAGAAGATATTGAAAGGAAGGCAACTGAGCAGCTATTATGCGGAGTCAATGACAAAAGGCTCATCTATGTACGTTTTGTCAAAACATGAGGTCAGATATTAACTGGTTTGTCTAATTATAGAAATGAAAGATGTAAAACTGAAATATACTCATGAAAATGAGAAGAGGAACGAATCGTACGATGGAGTAGAGAAGAGAAGCACCGACGAGGAAGATCTCCATGAGGGCCCAGCCACGACTCTCGTGCTGAGAACGACGGGCACGGCAGACCAAGGGGATCAGGGCAAGGGAGACGGCCGCGCAGATACCATTCACGATTATCAGCATGTAGCGACCACGGTCATCACTCACGCGGCATAGGGCTGTAAGTAGAGAGAGAGAGAGAGAGAGAGAGAGAGAGAGAGAAAAGAGAGAGAGAGAGAGATTGAGAGAGAGAGAGAGAAAGAGAGAGAGAGATTGAGATAGTGAGAGCGAGAGAGAGAGAGGAAAAAGATAGAGAGAGAGAGAAAAGAGAGATAGAGAAGAGAGAAAGAAAGAGAGAGAGGAGGAGAGAGCGAGAGAGAGAGCGAGCGAGAGAGAGGAAAGACAGAGAGAGAGAGAGAGAGGGACAGAAAGATAGAGAGAGGGAAAGCGAGAGAGAGAGGATGAGAGAGAGAGAGACAGAAAAGAGAAGAGGGAGGGAAAATCCATTTAATGTTGCCGAAAAACTTTTTTAAATATATCTTTTTGATTTGTATCGTAGACAATAGATGATTAAAAAGGAGAATAAGTGAGAATGAGATGCAAACCTGGTGAGTGAGTGAGCAGCAGTCTCTTGCGAGAACACGCAGTCCGCCATGCTGGCTGGCCGAGCACTGCAACCAATTCTGACTCTCTCTCTCTCTCTCTCTCTCTCTCCTTCTCCTTATTCTGCCTGTCCCCTATTCCCTCTTTCTTATGCGTCCAAGCACAGAAGAATGAATTTTTTCCCGTGAAATAGGTACTGTTGCCGGATTAAATTACATTAAATTAATTGAAGAGCGAAAAAATTTAATACTTAAAGCAATACAAAAATGCGACACAAGGGATGACCAATCTAATCGATTTAAAAGGGAACGTCTTCGTAAGTGATTCGTAGTGGTTTGTAAGATATAGAATTATGAATCAGCTCTGCATCAATTTAAGAAATACATATAAACAGTTCTATTTTTCCTGAGACCCTGAAATATCAGCGTGCATTTCCCATCTTCGACGTGCGTGCGTCCACTTTGGAAGGGTTGTATTGGAGAAGGCTCTCCTTCACAGAGAAGAGGTCTGCAGACCTCTTCATGAGAGCCTCTTCAAAAATCGCAGGCAATTCTAACCGTACACTCCAAATTCTAATAAGTCCCACTTATCCACGTTGATCGTGACACCGGATATTATTGGCCGGGAGGAGAGAGAGAGAAAGAGATAAAGAGAGAAGGAGGAGAGAGAAAGAGATAAAGAGAGAAGGAGGAGAGAGAAAGAGATAAAGAGAGAAGGAGGAGAGAGAAAGAGATAAAGAGAGAAGGAGGAGAGAGAAAGAGATAAAGAGAGAAGGAGGAGAGAGAAAGAGATAAAGAGAGAAGGGAGGAGAGAGAAAGAGATAAAGAGAGAAGGAGGAGAGAGAAAGAGATAAAGAGAGAAGGAGGAGAGAGAAGAGATAAAGAGAGAAGGAGGAGAGAGAAAGAGATAAAGAGAGAAGGAGGAGAGAGAAAGAGATAAAGAGAGAAGGAGGAGAGAGAAAGAGATAAAGAGAGAAGGAGGAGAGAGAAAGAGATAAAGAGAGAAGGAGGAGAGAGAAAGAGATAAAGAGAGAAGGAGGAGAGAGAAAGAGATAACAAAGTGAGGTAGAGAGAAAAAGAGATAACAGAGAGAGGGAGAAAGAGGGAAGGAGAGAAAGAGAAGGGGGGGGGGAAAGAGAGTTGTTTGCGGCGAGAGGCGTGTATCTAGATGAAAGATGTGGCTATAGCGGTTATAAAATTGTTTGCAGGAAATATCCTGATTCGGAGGCCAAGGCTTTGACTGCTAAATATTTGTATTAAGATTTAAAAAATGTTACTCAAGATGTTATGATGGAAGTAAATTGTGAGAGAAGGAGATAATATGCCAATAAAAAGATCAGACAAGACGGCCGACGATGAGAAAGGTGAAAGACAAAGAGAGAGAGAGAGAGAGAGAGAGAGAGAGAGAGAGACAACGAGAGGTGAAGGCAGAAAGAAAAATGGGAAAAAGAAACGGCGAAGAAGCCGAATCGACGGGCCAATCTGCATTCGTCCCCTTTCCTCTTTCTCTTTCTCTCTCTCTTTCTCTCTCTCTCTTTCTCTCTCTCTCTCTTTTTCTTTCTCTCTCTCTCTTTCTCTCTCTTCTACTTCTACTTATTATTCGCACGCGTAAAGACGGCAGATGAGAATGAGAGTGAAAATAGCAGAAGAACAAGCAGCGGCCACGGAGAAAGTAAAGTGTGGGAAAATGGAAGATAATGAAGCAGCAAAGAAAAAAGAAGGTGCGAGAAAGACAGGCAGTGAAATAAAAGAAAGGCTGAGCGAGAAGGAAGAGAAAGATAGAGATAAAAAAGAGTGACAGAGAAAGAGGGGAATAGTATGCAAAAGTCATTGGAACTGGGTTTCAGAAGAAGCAAGGAGTGTGAACGACAGAACAAAGTGCAAGAAGGACAAAGAGAGAAAAGAATGCATGAGAGCGAGAGAGAGCGAGGCTTGAAAGGAACAAAGGAAAAGCAAGGATAACGGAGATAGAAGCAGAGAGACAGAGAGAGAGAGAGAGAGAGAGAGAGAGGGAGAGAGATTAAGCTTAAGACTCACGTGTCACACTGCAAGGAAAAGATGGAGGGAGGTGGGAACGTGAATAGCCAACGATGAGGATGACTCTTTTCATCACTACTCTCCCTCTCCCCCCCCCCCTCCCTCTCTCCTTCTCTCCTTCTCTCTCTCTCTACTCTCTCTCTCTCTCCCTCTCCCCCCCCCCTCCCTCTCTCCTTCTCTCCTTCTCTCTCTCTCTACTCTCTCTCTCCCTCTCCCCCCCCCCTCCCTCTCTCCTTCTCTCCTTCTCTCTCTCTCTACTCTCTCTCTCTCCCTCTCCCCAAAGAGAGAAAAGAATGCATGAGAGCGAGAGAGAGCGAGGCTTGAAAGGAACAAAGAAAAGCAAGGATAACGGAGATAGAAGCAGAGAGACGAGAGAGAGAGAGAGAGAGAGAGAGAGAGAGAGAGAGAGAGGAGAGAGATTAAGCTTAAGACTCACGTGTCACACTGCAAGGAAAAGATGGAGGGAGGTGGGAACGTGAATAGCCAACGATGAGGATGACTCTTTTCATCACTACTCTCCCTCTCCCCCCCCCCCCCCCTCCCTCTCTCCTTCCCTCCTTCTCTCTCTCTCTACTCTCTCTCTCTCTCCCTCTCCCCCCCCCCCTCCCTCTCTCCTTCTCTCCTTCTCTCTCTCTCTACTCTCTCTCCCTCTCCCCCCCCCCCTCCCTCTCTCCTTTCTCTCCTCTCTCTCTCTCCTCTCCCCCCCCCCTCCCTCTCTCCTTCTCTCCTTCCTCTCCTCTCTACTCTCTCTCTCTCCCTCCCCCCCCCCCTCCCCTCTCTCCTTCTCTCCTTCTCTCTCTCTCTACTCTCTCTCTCTCTCCCTCTCCCCCCCCCCCCTCCCTCTCTCCTTCTCTCCTTCTCTCTCTCTCTACTCTCTCTCTCTCTCCCTCTCCCCCCCCCCCCTCTCTCCTTCTCTCTCTCTCTACTCTCTCTCTCTCTCCTCTCCCCCCCCCTCCCTCTCTCCTTCTCTCTCTCTCTACTCTCCCTCTCTCCTTCTCTCCTTCTCTCTCTCTCTACTCTCTCTCTCTCTCCCTCTCCCCATCCCTCCCTCTCTCCTTCTCTCCTTCTCTCTCTCTCTACTCTCTCTCTCTCCCTCTCCCCCCCCCTCCCTCTCTCCTTCTCTCCTTCTCTCTCTCTCTCTCTACTCTCTCTCTCTCTCCCTCTCTCCCCCCCCCCTCCCTCTCTCCTTCTCTCCTTCTCTCTCTCTCTACTCTCTCTCTCTCTCCCTCTAGCCCCCCCCCCCCTCCCTCTCTCCTTCTCTCCTTCTCTCTCTCTCTACTCTCTCTCTCTCTCCCTCTCCCCCCCCCCCTCCCTCTCTCCTTCTCCTCCTCTCTCTCTCTCTACTCTCTCTCTCTCTCTCTCTCCCCCCCCCCTCCCTCTCTCCTTCTCTCCTTCTCTCTCTCTCTACTCTCTCTCTCTCTCCCTCTCCCCCCCCCCCTCCCCTTCTCTCCTTCTCTCTCTCTCTCTACTCTCTCTCTCTCCTCTCCCCCCCCCTCCCTCTCTCCTTCTCTCCTTCTCTCTCTCTCCCTACTCTCTCTCTCTCCCTCTCCCCCCCCCCCTCTCTCCTTCTCTCCTTCTCTCTCTCTACTCTCTCTCCTCTCCCTCTCCCCCCCCTCCCTCTCTCCTTCTCTCCTTCTCTCTCTCTCTACTCTCTCTCCTCCCCCTCTCCCCCCCCCCCCTCCCTCTCTCCTTCTCTCCTTCTCTCTCTCTCTACTCTCTCTCTCTCCTCCCTCTCTCCCCCCCCTCCCTCTCTCCTTCTCTCCTTCTCTCTCTCTCTACTCTCTCTCTCTCTCCTCTCCCCCCCTTCCTCTCTCCTTCCTTCTCCTTCTCTCTCTCTCTAAACTCTCTCTCTCTCTCCCTCTCCCCCCCCCCTCCCTCTCTCCTTCTCCCTTCTCTCTCTACTCTCTCTCTCTCTCCCTCTCCCTCCCCCCCCCTCATTCTCTCCTTCTCTCCTTCTCTCTCTCTCTACTCTCTCTCTCTCCCCCCCCCTCCCTCTCTCCTTCTCTCCTTCTCTCTCTCTCTACTCTCTCTCTCTCCCTCTCCCCCCCCCTCCCTCTCTCCTTCTCTCCTTCTCTCTCTCTCTACTCTCTCTCTCTCCCTCTCCCCCCCCCCCTCCCTCTCTCCTTCTCTCCTTCTCTCTCTCTCTACCTCTCTCTCTCTCAATCTCCCCCCCTCCTCTCTCCTTCCTCTCCTTCTCTCTTTCTCTACTCTCTCTCTCTCTCCCTCTTCCCCCCCTCCCTCTCTCCTTCTCTCCTTCTCTCTCTCTCTACTCTCTCTCTCTCCCTCTCCCAACCCCCCCTCCCTCTCTCCTTCTCTCCTTCTCCTCTCTCTCTACTCTCTCTCTCTCCCTCTCCCCCCCCTCCCTCTCTCCTTCTCTCCTTCTCTCTACTCTCTACTCTCCTCTCTCTCCCTCTCCCTCTCCCCCCCCCCCCCTCCCTCTCTCCTTCTCTCCTTCTCTCTCTCTCTACTCTCTCTCTCTCCCTCCCCCCCCCCCTCCCTCTCTCCTTCTCTCCCTTCTCTCTCTCTCTACTCTCTCCTCTCCCCCCCCCCTCCCTCTCTCCTTCTCTCCTTCTCTCTCTCTCTACACTCTCTCTCTCTCTCCCTCTCCCCCCCCCCCTCCTCTCTCCTTCTCTCCTCTCTCTCTCTCTACTCTCTCTCTCTCTCCCTCTCCCCCCCCCCCCCTCCCTCTCTCCTTCTCTCCTCTCTCTCTCTCTACTCTCTCTCTCTCTCCCTCTCCCCCCCCCTCCCTCTCTCCTTCCTCCTTCTCTCTCTCTCTACTCCTCTCTCTCTCTCCCTCTCCCCCCCCCCCCCCTCCCTCTCTCCTTCTCTTCCTCTCTCTCTCCTCTCTCTCTCTCTCTCTCCCTCTCCCCCCCCCCCCTCCCTCTCTCCTTCTCTCCTTCTCTCTCTCTCTACTCTCTCTTCTCTCTTCCTCTCCCCCCCCCCCCCTCTCTCCTTCTCTCCTTCTCTCTCTCTCTACTCTCTCTCTCTCTCCCTCTCCCCCCCCCCCCTTCCCTCTCTCCTTCTCTCCTTCTCTCTCTCTCTACTCTCTCTCTCTCTCCCTCTCCCCCCCCCCCCTCTCTCCTTCTCTCCTTCTCTCTCTCTCTACTCTCTCTCTCTCTCCCTCTCCCCCCCCCCCTCCCTCTCTCCTTCTCTCCTTCTCTCTCTCTCTACTCTCTCTCTCTCTCCCTCTCCCCCCCCCCCCTCCCTTCTCCTTCTCTCCTTCTCTCTCTCTCTACTCTCTCTCTCTCTCCCTCTCCCCCCCCCTCCCTCTCTCCTTCTCTCCTTCTCTCTCTCTCTACTCTCTCTCTCTCTCCCTCTCCCCCCCCCCCCCCCTCCCTCTCTCCTTCTCTCCTTCTCTCTCTCTCTACTCTCTCTCTCTCTCCCTCTCCCCCCCCCCCCTCCCTCTCTCCTTCTCTCTTCTCTCTCTCTCTACTCTCTCTCTCTCTCCCTCTCCCCCCCCCTCCCTCTCTCCTTCTCTCCTTCTCTCTCTCTCTACTCTCTCTCTCTCTCCCTCTCCCCCCCCCCCTCCCTCTCTCTTCTCTCCTTCTCTCTCTCTCTACTCTCTCTCTCTCCCTCTCCCCCCCCCTCCCTCTCTCCTTCTCTCTTCTCTCTCTCTCTACTCTCTCTCTCTCTCCCTCTCCCCCCCCCCCCTCCCTCTCTCCTTCTCTCCTTCTCTCTCTCTCTACTCTCTCTCTCTCTCCCTCTCCCTCTCTCTCCCCCTCTCTCTCTCTCCTTCCATCATTACATCTCTCAATCTCACTACCTTTTTTGTCTGCTTGGGATGAACACACAAAAAAGAATGTTCGTACATTCAATTCTCGGGTTGAATGTTTTTTTGGATGTCCTGCTGAGAAGGACATTCAAACCGACCCGAGCAGGACATTCCCCCCTGGCAGCGCTCCTGGCGCTTCTGGCGCGGAATGTCCTGCTGACCTCGGTTGGAATGTCCTGCTGAGCAGCACATTGTCGCACTCCGTTGGAATGTCCTGTTGACAGTGAAGTAGCGATCACGTCCGATCTGGCAAGTTAAGCAACGTCGAGCAGCGACACTTAGAGGTTCAAACCCACATGTGGTCAATGTTTCCCCAATTTGTTTTGCGCGTTTTATTTTACATAAAAACATAAAAAACGACAGTTCCCCGTTCAATTGGGTCACATTCCCAACTTAGACAACTTAGTTAAATTAGTCAACTTAGTCAACTGGTGAATACATAAATATGCAATTTTTTGCATAGAGACAGAGTGGTGCGGGAGAGATATAGATAATTAGAGAGAGAGAGGAAAAGAGTGTTGTATATGTATATTCGGTCCCTTTGTAGTGTTCACATCAAAAGTGAGAGACCTGTCCTGGTACATGAAACTATTATTAGAATGAGAGAGAGAGAGACAGAGAGACAGAGAGACAGAGAGAGAGAGAGAAAGAGACAGACAGAGACGGACAGAGACAAAGACAACGAGACCACTTATACTATCCCAATGCCACAAATGTCTGTCTGCACGAAAGTCTAACATTTGTTGTCTGAATGTCTGACTCCTGGTTGCCTACGTGCACTTCTAGAGACAACAAAAGCATGCAACAAAATGTTAGGCCGGCTGTTCGCGCTGCTTCCCCTGACCGCAACGCGTACAGCTTCCCCGCCAGTGCTCGCTCCGTACACGTTTATGGTCTTTCGTTTACATGTGCATCCAGAGACAAATTAGATATATCTCTCCCTCTTTGTCTGTCTCTCTCTCTCTGTCTCTGTGTGTGTATGTCTGTCTCTCTCTCTCTCTATCTCTCTGTCTCTGTGTCTGTCTGTTCTGTCTGTCTCTCTCACTCTCTCTCATTCTAATAGCTGCTAATCGATAGCAAAGACGACTGCAGTTTCGTCTCTAACACTCTCTTCATTCTTATTAATAATAGCAAATCCATCCTTGGTATCGATTCGCAGCTATTAGATTGAAGAGAGCCGAAAATCGGATAACAATAGCATAACAAATACGGTGCGAGAGAGAGTAGTGAGGGTAGTCCGGGGAACTCTACGAACTCGGTCTCTCCATCTGTGATAAGTTCGCTAAGAGCCAAAAGGTTTTTTGGAGAGTTTTACTGCTCAACGTGACTTATGTTGCTTATGTTGCGTCTCTCTCTATCTTACCTGTGGCGAGAAAGAGAGAGAGAGAGAGAGAGAGAGAGAGAGAGAGAGAGAGAAAGAAAAGGAGAGAGAGAGAGAGGAGAGAGGGAGAGAGAGGAAAGGAGAGAGGGAAAGAAACAAGAATGAAAGAAAGAAAGAGAGGGAGAGAACAGGAGAAAGCATGTACAACTCAATTAATCTTTTTGGCACGCTGCCAAAATTTGTGAGTTTTGTGTATCTTTTGCTGTGAACACTATAAAGAGACCTCTCTCTCTCTATGTCATGACATTCTGCCCAGAAAGGCGGTTCTAATGAGGTACAGAGAGATGTGTAAAGGTCACGTTGAGCGTTGTTCTTACACTTACAAGTTTGCGCACAAGAGCGAGGAACACGGCCAACTCCTGACATTCACTTATAAAGAGAAAGAGAGAGAGAATAGAGAGAGAGAGAGAGAGAGAGAGACAGACAGAGAGAAGGAGAGAGAGAGAAGGAGAGAGGGAGCGAAACACCGAGATTGAGAGAGAGAGACCATATTGATTGATAATTGAGCGCAGAAAAGACTGTCTGTGAGATCTGTTTACTTATTCGCGTCTCTCTGTACCTCACTAGAACCACCTTTCTGTGTAGAATCTAATGACATAGAGAGAGAGTGACCTTTCCGTCTCTTTAGATTAAAAGAAACACAAAAACTCACAAATCTCACACGCAGTCGTTTCTGCGCTCAATTATCAATCAATATGGTCTCTCTCTCTCTCTCTCGGTGTTTCGCTCCCTCGCTCCCTCTCTCCTTCTCTCTCCCTATCTCTCTCTCTCCCTTCTCTCTCTCTCTCTCTCTCTCTCTCTCTCTCTCTCTCTCTCTCTACTAAACTAACAAATCTCAGAAACGACTGTTTCTGAGATTTGTGAGTTTTTGTGTTTCTATTGCTGTGAACGCTATAAAGAGACGGAAAGGTCACTCTCTCTATGTCATTAGATTCTACACAGAAAGGCAGTTCTAATGAGGTACAGAGAGATGCGGATAAGTAACGTTGAGCGTTTTGATTACACTTACAAGTTTGCGCACAGAGCGAGGCACACAGCCAACTCCTGACATCATGAACAGTGTTCACTATTTGTTCTCAGACGTCGGATGAGGTCCAGAACTACTTTTACACAACATTAAATAGCTCAAAAGAACCGCCTTTTTCTGTAGAACAATGTAGGATAGAGAGAGACGCAACATAAGACACGTTGAGCAGTAAAACTTTCGAAAAATACCTTTGGCTCTAAGCAAAATTATCACAGATGGAGAGACCGAGTTCGTAGAGTTTTCTCTCTCTCTCTCTCCCTTTCTCTCTCTCTTTTACTCTGTCTCTTTCCTCTTTCTGTCTCTCTCTCTCTCCATTCTTTTCTCAACGTTCTCCATGGGCGCCGCCCTTTTCTTCTGGATAAGTTCTTCAACATTCAGGTCTCGGGGCGAATAGTGGTGGTAGTGGCTTGGGTACGGGGTGCGCGGGGTGGTGGTTCGGGTCCGGGCGGGAAGTTCCAATTCCAGATACAACGAAGACGGCACCAACACGACTCTACAAACCAGGTTAGCCAGTTTTTTAAGTTTTGCAGTTTTTGTTCTCACGTTTTACCTACAATTTAAACTGTTTTATAGCGAAAACGACAATAATAGCTGCAAAAGACGATTAACTGGCTAGTTTGTGGGTCGTGTTTGAGATTCCTGATAGCACAGAGAGAGAAAGAGAGAGTGTGAGTGAGAGAGAGAGAAAGAAAGAGAGAGCGAGAGAGAGAGAGAGAAAGAGAAGAGACAGAGAGCACGCAAACAGAATGATGGGGAGGCGCTCCCCCCCCCTATGCTCGCGAGAAGCGAGCGGGGAATGTCCTGCTCAGCACTACATTGCCGCAGGACATTGGTGATCCGCTCAGCGGAACATCTGAATGTCCTGCTCAGCGAGTGATTAATGTTCCGGAAGCGATTGATAGCATTAATGTTCCGCTTGAATGTCCTGCTCAGACGAACATTCTTCTTTGTGTGAACCCAAAAGAATGTAAAGAAATGATGAGAAGTTCCTTCTGAAAGCCATAAGGGAGTATGTATCGAGTAGTCATGACGTCACTTCCCTCCTGCCCTCCCCCCAATCATCCTCCCCACTTTCTACGAATCCACTCTCACCTTTAATATTTCTAAAGTTCAGCGAGACAATTCGTCGTTGAGATCCGCGGACATAAACGATGAGGAGAGAGAGCATGAGAAGTGAAGAGTATGCGATGGAGGAAGAGTACAGAGTGACGCGCAGAGTGCATGGTTGGAGAGAGAGATAGTTAGAGAAAGAAAGAATGAATCTTACTCTTGTGTGGCACAGCGAAATGACACAGAGATCGATGTCGAAGGATTCGAGTGGCAGAGTCAGCACCTGCTGAGGAAGACAATTCAAAGCAAGAACATGAAGAAACAACAGCGAGGAGCCAATGTATAATTTGTGAACATTCAAGAGGAAAACAGAAAAAGACGAAGTGAAAAACCTGATCAGAAGAGCGGCTGCCAGAACGGAAGAGAACGAAAGGAAGCCAGCGACCACCACTCTCTTCATTCTCGCAGACGTATCTAGAGAGAGAGAGAGAGAGAGAGAGAGAGAGAGAGAGAGAAAGAGAGAGAGAGAGAGAGAGAAAGAGAAAGAAAAAAAGAGAGAGAGAGAGAAAGAGAGAGAGAGAGAGAGAGAGAGAGAGAGAGAGAGAAGGGAAATGACAGGGATATAGAGAAAGAAAATGAATAACCTGAGCACGTAAGTCCCTTCTGTCGTGATGTTGAGACGACTGTTCACGATGCCAATAGTGGCATTTTCCTGAAGAAGAAAGAGAAAGGATGAAAGAATTGATCTTTAGAAGGCAGTCCAAAAGTGACAGCGGAAAGTGGATGAGGAATTGCTGCACAGAGAAAATGAAGGAAGGAGGAAGAGCAGACTAGAGAGTAAGCTAAGGCGTGCGTTCAGAGAGAAATGTTTTCATATACGGTATTTGATTTAAACCTAACTTTTAAAAGAGAGATAGTCATTATGATAATGACTCTATGATATTTCTTCGTAAAGTAGAGCGGAATATGAAATGGATGATAAGAAATATACATACATATGTACATATATGTACAGAGTTGAGTGTGAGAGAGGAGTGAAGAAAAAGATAGCGAAAAAAGAATGAAGTTGATGAAGGTTAAAAGAAGAAGCGACTCACTCTTTTTTTAAATGAAGAGATAAGAACCGTGCATCCACGAAGACAAAGAAACGTTCAAGTTTGAAAATGACCAACGCTTAGAATAGAAGGAGACCGTAGTTCGTGTGGATGAGCAGAAACGAGCCGAGCCAGGGGAATGAGATTCGGACGGCTGTAGGAGATCGGCACGGCCAGCAGTTTGTGAGCCTGAGTGCATGAGAGAGTAAGAGAGCATAAAGAGATAGAGAGAGAAGGGAGAAAGAAATGACGTAGTGAAAAAAGATACCAAATTTACACAAATTTATGTATGTACATATCAAAAGTACATGAAAAATGAAAAGAACAAAATAAAATACGAAGAAAAGGCAGACCTCGAACTCCTCGCCACATCGAACGTTGTCATCGAGAACACTGAGAATCTGTGCGAGAGTGGCAGAGGTGGTGGCTGAGCCCGTTGATTGTGATGTAATGGAGAAGAGAGAGAAGAGACCGAGGAGGACAGACGAAGAAGCTGGCCGCCTCACTCCCATCCACTCCAAACTCTCCATCGATCGGCCACCCGCCAGTGCACGCCGTTGCCTCCTGGCTTGAGGCTAGAGAGGGACTCTGCCTTCCCCTCCTGCCACTAGCACCGCCCTCAGGGGCTCCCTCAAGAGGAGAAGAGGAAGAGGACACCCCCCTCCTCCAGACATCATGGTATACGCTTGCTATGAGAGACGGAAAAGACGGAAAGAGAGAGAGAGAGAGAAAGAATGAAAGAGAGAGAGAGATGCCCCTAGGGGTGCGAAGGCATTCCGTGATCACTCGACCATCATCTATCATGCAAGTCCCGGAGGATTCGCCCGCTCCGGCCGTTCCTTCTTTCTCTTTCTTCTCTACTTTCTAGAGTCTTTGAACTTCCCTCCAAACAAAAGAAGAGAGGAAGAAGACCGACTTTGCTCATGGCTTTATATGTGCTTTACAGGTATTCAGAGCATGGCAAAAATGGATTTTTTATTATACTTTTACTTTCTGAAGACACTTTTTTCAAGAAAGAAATGGAATGAAAGGGAACGACGATCAGAGTACTGCGTACAGAAATTGTTCCTAAAAAATGGAGCATGAGCTCAAATAAACATGAAAGGTGAGAAATATGCACATTGTAAATATTGGGCGATTCGAAGAAAAAAAAAAGAGATCGAAGAGAGGGAACGAGAGAGGGGCAGAGTTAGAGAGAGAGAGAGAGAGAGTCAGAGAGAGAGGGAGAAAGAGAGAGAGAGATTGGTAACGAGAGAGGGGCAGAGGGAGAGAGAAGGGAGAGAATGGGATGGGTGAAGTTGGTGTGTAAGCAGCTGGTGCTTCTTCCTTTGATGGCTGCAGCGTCTCTCCTCCCGTAATGCAATTGGCAGAGTGGCGAGAGATGGAGATGGCACGGCTCTCTCTCTCTCTCTGTCTCTCAGTCTTTCTTTCTTCCTTCTTCTCTTTAAAGTTCTTATCTTTCTCTCTCACTCACTCATTCCCTCTCTCTCTCTCTTCGTTCTTCTCTTTTTCTCACCTCCTTCTCACTTCAATCCCTTGCAATCGCTTAAATGGGATTGCTAAATTAAAATTAAAATTAAATGACATTGCTCACCTCGTCCTTTAAGAAACACTAGAGGTATTGTGAGACGGCAAAATTCATTTCTGTTAGCGTTGTACATACATATGTACTATATGCTATATTTTTTGATTCTGAATAGGAGAAAGTAGGAACCAGTTATAATAGCAAAAGTTCTCGATGGAAATTGCGGATGTGTACTAACTCTAAAGCTAGACTAAATACTCTTTGTAAGCCTTCATTAAAACATTGCCAAACGAGTAAGAGAGTCAATTGGATATTTGTGTGCGCATAAGGTAGTTTCTCTTGTTTACACGAGTTGTCTGCCGCGAGCAAAAGAAAAGAGGGAAATGTCTGTGGAGGCAAGAAAAAGACGCTAGGCTTGGCAAGGATGCCTCCCTCTCTGGATACCATAACGTCAAGACATTGTGGTGCAGAAGCCGGGCTCCATCTTCTGCATTCTCACAACAGAGAAATGCAATGTGATGAATGCAAAATATCTAAACCACATTGACTACCAAGAGGAATTTTTATTTCATTTTGTAATATCCAGATATCCTTATTCAGGCTACTTTAATTATAGGCCACTCTCCATAATCTTTCTTTCCTTCTCGCTCTCTCTCTCTCTCTCTCTCTCTCTCTCTTTCTCTCCTCACACACACACTCTCTCTCAGTTTGTTTCTCAACTCTTTCTTTCTATTTCTCTAATTCCTCGCTTACACCTGGTCTTTCTCTCTTTCTCTCAATCTCTCTCGCTCTCTCTCTCTCTCTCTCTCTCTGATCTCATCTTGCACTTACTCTCCTGTTCTCTTTCTCTCTCTGTCTCTTTCTCTCTCACTCTCTCTTTATCTCCCCCCTCTTCCCCCTTCTACCATTCAATATTTCCTCAACCGTCTCTGGCACCATTTCGTTCTTTCATCCTCTCTCCCCCTCATTCATACGCATGGCTACATTTCGCATGATGATGTAGAAGGCAGACAAGTGAGGGAAGTTGGAGAAAAGAGGTTTAGATGGAGGGAGAAATGAAGCTTGGGGCCGCAACTCAAGCAAAACACGCATGTACGACATAATAATTTTCACAGTTCAAAGTGCTCATAACCATATGACGCGGTTTGCGAGGGTATCAAAATGACCGGTATTTCGGCGTGCTGTGCGAGGTTTAAAATTCGATAGCCCGGTGAGACTTGGAGAGATGGTCGCACATTCGCATTCACGGTTTCGCGCCCAACAAAGCAATATTCGTGAAAATTTTGTGCTAAATAAACAAGATATTGCTTTATAAAGCTGGAGAAATATAATTTGAAAATATTCACTTTTACAGCATTCGACTTTGGAGAAGCGTCATTCTCTTATATGAAAAAAAAACCAAAAAAATAATAATGGGTTTTCTGATGTTTCCCAGTCACTAAACTGCCTGCGCGGCGGCATGCACTTTGCTTGGGCGTTTTACATATACATATGCTACCATCTGTCGAAGTCTCACCGGGCTATCGAATTTTAAACCTCGCACAGCTCGCCAAAATGGCGTTTTCAGACTCCCGGACCCATTCCATTTGTTTCTACATGTTAAAAAGTACAGTACCGCCCAACATCCAGGGGTCATGGATGCAACGGATACAACGGTTGCATCCTTAAGATCCATGCGAATTGTGGCTTGTACAGGCGTCGAACATTTTCCATATTACATTTTTCTGAATGAGAATTTTTTTCTCTATCGACTGAATCTATCCAATTCATAAAATACTCAACTTTTTTACGCGAAGATTTGTGTGCAATGTAAGTCCAAATGGTGTGCAAGGAATATTGTGCAAAGCTGTGTAGGGTACTTTATTATAAATCTTGGTAGGTTTCCAGGATTTTTCTTCTTCTTTTGCTGATCTGAGAACTGGAAAGAGCAGTGCAATTAATGCAGAGGAGGACGCAAAAGAAGACTGACAAAATATAGCAAAAAAAAAACGGGAAGGAATTGGCACAAAGCGGAATCGAACTCCAGCCCTTCTGCTCATGCTCGGATATGCATACCAATTCTCCACTCGCCCATGTAGTTTTTCAGCTCGAAGAATTTTAGCTAGCATTTTGACTTCGTTTTTATTAGCTGTTTTCTTTATATACACAACACTTGGTTAGCTCCTAGCCCTTATTTACGAGCAGAGAGTATGAAAACGCCGGCTATCATAGGGTGCGCCGGT
The DNA here is from genome assembly GCA_945643635.1 of Allodiplogaster sudhausi. Taxonomy (NCBI): domain Eukaryota; kingdom Metazoa; phylum Nematoda; class Chromadorea; order Rhabditida; family Diplogasteridae; genus Allodiplogaster; species Allodiplogaster sudhausi. Next base: position 262,623 of record CALZFC010000056.1, read on the forward strand.
TTGGACTTAATCATCTTTCTATCGCATCACGGCTCTCGAGCCGATAGAAGGTAACTAACTAATTTTTATTTTCTTTTATAATCGATTTGTAATCTCTTACTGCTTGAGAAGCGGAGGCATCGGACTTGGAGGAGATGAAGACGCAGTCGCCAGAGGATGAGACTCCATTCCCAGAACTCCCGGAGAGACTTCCAAGGGAGACAAGGACAAGAAGGGCAAGAAGGAACAGGACAAGGAGAAGGACCGACCAGGCGCAGTCACTACGGCCATTGTCAGTTGGGGAGGGCTCAACTCGCACGATTTATTCCCTCACCATTTCAGGCCCGCGTCTCGAAAGCTGTTAAGGTTAGATTCTTTCTGAAGCTTCTTTTGTGTTCCCGAACACTTCTTGCAATTTATTAATGATCTAAACATCGAATTCGGTTGGTCAGGGCTCGAAAAGGACGAAGCAGAGCAAGAAGGAAGAGACAGCGAGAGAGATCAGGAGGGACAAGGGCAACAAGTCTAGTCTCATCAGACGAAGAGGCCAAGACAGCCGCCCTTCTCAACTCGCACGATTTATTCCCTCACCATTTCAGGCCCGCGTCTCGAAAGCTGTTAAGGTTAGATTCTTTCTGAAGCTTCTTTTGTGTTCCCGAACACTTCTTGCAATTTATTAATGATCTAAACATCGAATTCGGTTGGTCAGGGCTCGAAAAGGACGAAGCAGAGCAAGAAGGAAGAGACAGCGAGAGAGATCAGGAGGGACAAGGGCAACAAGTCTAGTCTCATCAGACGAAGAGGCCAAGACAGCCGCCCTTCTCAACTCGCACGATTTATTCCCTCACCATTTCAGGCCCGCGTCTCGAAAGCTGTTAAGGTTAGATTCTTTCTGAAGCTTCTTTTGTGTTCCCGAACACTTCTTGCAATTTATTAATGATCTAAACATCGAATTCGGTTGGTCAGGGCTCGAAAAGGACGAAGCAGAGCAAGAAGGAAGAGACAGCGAGAGAGATCAGGAGGGACAAGGGCAACAAGTCTAGTCTCATCAGACGAAGAGGCCAAGACAGCCGCCCTTCTCAACTCGCACGATTTATTCCCTCACCATTTCAGGCCCGCGTCTCGAAAGCTGTTAAGGTTAGATTCTTTCTGAAGCTTCTTTTGTGTTCCCGAACACTTCTTGCAATTTATTAATGATCTAAACATCGAATTCGGTTGGTCAGGGCTCGAAAAGGACGAAGCAGAGCAAGAAGGAAGAGACAGCGAGAGAGATCAGGAGGGACAAGGGCAACAAGTCTAGTCTCATCAGACGAAGAGGCCAAGACAGCCGCCCTTCTCAACTCGCACGATTTATTCCCTCACCATTTCAGGCCCGCGTCTCGAAAGCTGTTAAGGTTAGATTCTTTCTGAAGCTTCTTTTGTGTTCCCGAACACTTCTTGCAATTTATTAATGATCTAAACATCGAATTCGGTTGGTCAGGGCTCGAAAAGGACGAAGCAGAGCAAGAAGGAAGAGACAGCGAGAGAGATCAGGAGGGACAAGGGCAACAAGTCTAGTCTCATCAGACGAAGAGGCCAAGACAGCCGCCCTTCTCAACTCGCACGATTTATTCCCTCACCATTTCAGGCCCGCGTCTCGAAAGCTGTTAAGGTTAGATTCTTTCTGAAGCTTCTTTTGTGTTCCCGAACACTTCTTGCAATTTATTAATGATCTAAACATCGAATTCGGTTGGTCAGGGCTCGAAAAGGACGAAGCAGAGCAAGAAGGAAGAGACAGCGAGAGAGATCAGGAGGGACAAGGGCAACAAGTCTAGTCTCATCAGACGAAGAGGCCAAGACAGCCGCCCTTCTCAACTCGCACGATTTATTCCCTCACCATTTCAGGCCCGCGTCTCGAAAGCTGTTAAGGTTAGATTCTTTCTGAAGCTTCTTTTGTGTTCCCGAACACTTCTTGCAATTTATTAATGATCTAAACATCGAATTCGGTTGGTCAGGGCTCGAAAAGGACGAAGCAGAGCAAGAAGGAAGAGACAGCGAGAGAGATCAGGAGGGACAAGGGCAACAAGTCTAGTCTCATCAGACGAAGAGGCCAAGACAGCCGCCCTTCTCAACTCGCACGATTTATTCCCTCACCATTTCAGGCCCGCGTCTCGAAAGCTGTTAAGGTTAGATTCTTTCTGAAGCTTCTTTTGTGTTCCCGAACACTTCTTGCAATTTATTAATGATCTAAACATCGAATTCGGTTGGTCAGGGCTCGAAAAGGACGAAGCAGAGCAAGAAGGAAGAGACAGCGAGAGAGATCAGGAGGGACAAGGGCAACAAGTCTAGTCTCATCAGACGAAGAGGCCAAGACAGCCGCCCTTCTCAACTCGCACGATTTATTCCCTCACCATTTCAGGCCCGCGTCTCGAAAGCTGTTAAGGTTAGATTCTTTCTGAAGCTTCTTTTGTGTTCCCGAACACTTCTTGCAATTTATTAATGATCTAAACATCGAATTCGGTTGGTCAGGGCTCGAAAAGGACGAAGCAGAGCAAGAAGGAAGAGACAGCGAGAGAGATCAGGAGGGACAAGGGCAACAAGTCTAGTCTCATCAGACGAAGAGGCCAAGACAGCCGCCCTTCTCAACTCGCACGATTTATTCCCTCACCATTTCAGGCCCGCGTCTCGAAAGCTGTTAAGGTTAGATTCTTTCTGAAGCTTCTTTTGTGTTCCCGAACACTTCTTGCAATTTATTAATGATCTAAACATCGAATTCGGTTGGTCAGGGCTCGAAAAGGACGAAGCAGAGCAAGAAGGAAGAGACAGCGAGAGAGATCAGGAGGGACAAGGGCAACAAGTCTAGTCTCATCAGACGAAGAGGCCAAGACAGCCGCCCTTCTCAACTCGCACGATTTATTCCCTCACCATTTCAGGCCCGCGTCTCGAAAGCTGTTAAGGTTAGATTCTTTTTGAAGCTTCTTTTGTGTTCCCGAACACTTCTTGCAATTTATTAATGATCTAAACATCGAATTCGGTTGGTCAGGGCTCGAAAAGGACGAAGCAGAGCAAGAAGGAAGAGACAGCGAGAGAGATCAGGAGGGACAAGGGCAACAAGTCTAGTCTCATCAGACGAAGAGGCCAAGACAGCCGCCCTTCTCAACTCGCACGATTTATTCCCTCACCATTTCAGGCCCGCGTCTCGAAAGCTGTTAAGGTTAGATTCTTTCTGAAGCTTCTTTTGTGTTCCCGAACACTTCTTGCAATTTATTAATGATCTAAACATCGAATTCGGTTGGTCAGGGCTCGAAAAGGACGAAGCAGAGCAAGAAGGAAGAGACAGCGAGAGAGATCAGGAGGGACAAGGGCAACAAGTCTAGTCTCATCAGACGAAGAGGCCAAGACAGCCGCCCTTCTCAACTCGCACGATTTATTCCCTCACCATTTCAGGCCCGCGTCTCGAAAGCTGTTAAGGTTAGATTCTTTTTGAAGCTTCTTTTGTGTTCCCGAACACTTCTTGCAATTTATTAATGATCTAAACATCGAATTCGGTTGGTCAGGGCTCGAAAAGGACGAAGCAGAGCAAGAAGGAAGAGACAGCGAGAGAGATCAGGAGGGACAAGGGCAACAAGTCTAGTCTCATCAGACGAAGAGGCCAAGACAGCCGCCCTTCTCAACTCGCACGATTTATTCCCTCACCATTTCAGGCCCGCGTCTCGAAAGCTGTTAAGGTTAGATTCTTTCTGAAGCTTCTTTTGTGTTCCCGAACACTTCTTGCAATTTATTAATGATCTAAACATCGAATTCGGTTGGTCAGGGCTCGAAAAGGACGAAGCAGAGCAAGAAGGAAGAGACAGCGAGAGAGATCAGGAGGGACAAGGGCAACAAGTCTAGTCTCATCAGACGAAGAGGCCAAGACAGCCGCCCTTCTCAACTCGCACGATTTATTCCCTCACCATTTCAGGCCCGCGTCTCGAAAGCTGTTAAGGTTAGATTCTTTTTGAAGCTTCTTTTGTGTTCCCGAACACTTCTTGCAATTTATTAATGATCTAAACATCGAATTCGGTTGGTCAGGGCTCGAAAAGGACGAAGCAGAGCAAGAAGGAAGAGACAGCGAGAGAGATCAGGAGGGACAAGGGCAACAAGTCTAGTCTCATCAGACGAAGAGGCCAAGACAGCCGCCCTTCTCAACTCGCACGATTTATTCCCTCACCATTTCAGGCCCGCGTCTCGAAAGCTGTTAAGGTTAGATTCTTTCTGAAGCTTCTTTTGTGTTCCCGAACACTTCTTGCAATTTATTAATGATCTAAACATCGAATTCGGTTGGTCAGGGCTCGAAAAGGACGAAGCAGAGCAAGAAGGAAGAGACAGCGAGAGAGATCAGGAGGGACAAGGGCAACAAGTCTAGTCTCATCAGACGAAGAGGCCAAGACAGCCGCCCTTCTCAACTCGCACGATTTATTCCCTCACCATTTCAGGCCCGCGTCTCGAAAGCTGTTAAGGTTAGATTCTTTCTGAAGCTTCTTTTGTGTTCCCGAACACTTCTTGCAATTTATTAATGATCTAAACATCGAATTCGGTTGGTCAGGGCTCGAAAAGGACGAAGCAGAGCAAGAAGGAAGAGACAGCGAGAGAGATCAGGAGGGACAAGGGCAACAAGTCTAGTCTCATCAGACGAAGAGGCCAAGACAGCCGCCCTTCTCAACTCGCACGATTTATTCCCTCACCATTTCAGGCCCGCGTCTCGAAAGCTGTTAAGGTTAGATTCTTTTTGAAGCTTCTTTTGTGTTCCCGAACACTTCTTGCAATTTATTAATGATCTAAACATCGAATTCGGTTGGTCAGGGCTCGAAAAGGACGAAGCAGAGCAAGAAGGAAGAGACAGCGAGAGAGATCAGGAGGGACAAGGGCAACAAGTCTAGTCTCATCAGACGAAGAGGCCAAGACAGCCGCCCTTCTCAACTCGCACGATTTATTCCCTCACCATTTCAGGCCCGCGTCTCGAAAGCTGTTAAGGTTAGATTCTTTCTGAAGCTTCTTTTGTGTTCCCGAACACTTCTTGCAATTTATTAATGATCTAAACATCGAATTCGGTTGGTCAGGGCTCGAAAAGGACGAAGCAGAGCAAGAAGGAAGAGACAGCGAGAGAGATCAGGAGGGACAAGGGCAACAAGTCTAGTCTCATCAGACGAAGAGGCCAAGACAGCCGCCCTTCTCAACTCGCACGATTTATTCCCTCACCATTTCAGGCCCGCGTCTCGAAAGCTGTTAAGGTTAGATTCTTTTTGAAGCTTCTTTTGTGTTCCCGAACACTTCTTGCAATTTATTAATGATCTAAACATCGAATTCGGTTGGTCAGGGCTCGAAAAGGACGAAGCAGAGCAAGAAGGAAGAGACAGCGAGAGAGATCAGGAGGGACAAGGGCAACAAGTCTAGTCTCATCAGACGAAGAGGCCAAGACAGCCGCCCTTCTCAACTCGCACGATTTATTCCCTCACCATTTCAGGCCCGCGTCTCGAAAGCTGTTAAGGTTAGATTCTTTCTGAAGCTTCTTTTGTGTTCCCGAACACTTCTTGCAATTTATTAATGATCTAAACATCGAATTCGGTTGGTCAGGGCTCGAAAAGGACGAAGCAGAGCAAGAAGGAAGAGACAGCGAGAGAGATCAGGAGGGACAAGGGCAACAAGTCTAGTCTCATCAGACGAAGAGGCCAAGACAGCCGCCCTTCTCAACTCGCACGATTTATTCCCTCACCATTTCAGGCCCGCGTCTCGAAAGCTGTTAAGGTTAGATTCTTTTTGAAGCTTCTTTTGTGTTCCCGAACACTTCTTGCAATTTATTAATGATCTAAACATCGAATTCGGTTGGTCAGGGCTCGAAAAGGACGAAGCAGAGCAAGAAGGAAGAGACAGCGAGAGAGATCAGGAGGGACAAGGGCAACAAGTCTAGTCTCATCAGACGAAGAGGCCAAGACAGCCGCCCTTCTCAACTCGCACGATTTATTCCCTCACCATTTCAGGCCCGCGTCTCGAAAGCTGTTAAGGTTAGATTCTTTCTGAAGCTTCTTTTGTGTTCCCGAACACTTCTTGCAATTTATTAATGATCTAAACATCGAATTCGGTTGGTCAGGGCTCGAAAAGGACGAAGCAGAGCAAGAAGGAAGAGACAGCGAGAGAGATCAGGAGGGACAAGGGCAACAAGTCTAGTCTCATCAGACGAAGAGGCCAAGACAGCCGCCCTTCTCAACTCGCACGATTTATTCCCTCACCATTTCAGGCCCGCGTCTCGAAAGCTGTTAAGGTTAGATTCTTTCTGAAGCTTCTTTTGTGTTCCCGAACACTTCTTGCAATTTATTAATGATCTAAACATCGAATTCGGTTGGTCAGGGCTCGAAAAGGACGAAGCAGAGCAAGAAGGAAGAGACAGCGAGAGAGATCAGGAGGGACAAGGGCAACAAGTCTAGTCTCATCAGACGAAGAGGCCAAGACAGCCGCCCTTCTCAACTCGCACGATTTATTCCCTCACCATTTCAGGCCCGCGTCTCGAAAGCTGTTAAGGTTAGATTCTTTCTGAAGCTTCTTTTGTGTTCCCGAACACTTCTTGCAATTTATTAATGATCTAAACATCGAATTCGGTTGGTCAGGGCTCGAAAAGGACGAAGCAGAGCAAGAAGGAAGAGACAGCGAGAGAGATCAGGAGGGACAAGGGCAACAAGTCTAGTCTCATCAGACGAAGAGGCCAAGACAGCCGCCCTTCTCAACTCGCACGATTTATTCCCTCACCATTTCAGGCCCGCGTCTCGAAAGCTGTTAAGGTTAGATTCTTTCTGAAGCTTCTTTTGTGTTCCCGAACACTTCTTGCAATTTATTAATGATCTAAACATCGAATTCGGTTGGTCAGGGCTCGAAAAGGACGAAGCAGAGCAAGAAGGAAGAGACAGCGAGAGAGATCAGGAGGGACAAGGGCAACAAGTCTAGTCTCATCAGACGAAGAGGCCAAGACAGCCGCCCTTCTCAACTCGCACGATTTATTCCCTCACCATTTCAGGCCCGCGTCTCGAAAGCTGTTAAGGTTAGATTCTTTCTGAAGCTTCTTTTGTGTTCCCGAACACTTCTTGCAATTTATTAATGATCTAAACATCGAATTCGGTTGGTCAGGGCTCGAAAAGGACGAAGCAGAGCAAGAAGGAAGAGACAGCGAGAGAGATCAGGAGGGACAAGGGCAACAAGTCTAGTCTCATCAGACGAAGAGGCCAAGACAGCCGCCCTTCTCAACTCGCACGATTTATTCCCTCACCATTTCAGGCCCGCGTCTCGAAAGCTGTTAAGGTTAGATTCTTTCTGAAGCTTCTTTTGTGTTCCCGAACACTTCTTGCAATTTATTAATGATCTAAACATCGAATTCGGTTGGTCAGGGCTCGAAAAGGACGAAGCAGAGCAAGAAGGAAGAGACAGCGAGAGAGATCAGGAGGGACAAGGGCAACAAGTCTAGTCTCATCAGACGAAGAGGCCAAGACAGCCGCCCTTCTCAACTCGCACGATTTATTCCCTCACCATTTCAGGCCCGCGTCTCGAAAGCTGTTAAGGTTAGATTCTTTCTGAAGCTTCTTTTGTGTTCCCGAACACTTCTTGCAATTTATTAATGATCTAAACATCGAATTCGGTTGGTCAGGGCTCGAAAAGGACGAAGCAGAGCAAGAAGGAAGAGACAGCGAGAGAGATCAGGAGGGACAAGGGCAACAAGTCTAGTCTCATCAGACGAAGAGGCCAAGACAGCCGCCCTTCTCAACTCGCACGATTTATTCCCTCACCATTTCAGGCCCGCGTCTCGAAAGCTGTTAAGGTTAGATTCTTTCTGAAGCTTCTTTTGTGTTCCCGAACACTTCTTGCAATTTATTAATGATCTAAACATCGAATTCGGTTGGTCAGGGCTCGAAAAGGACGAAGCAGAGCAAGAAGGAAGAGACAGCGAGAGAGATCAGGAGGGACAAGGGCAACAAGTCTAGTCTCATCAGACGAAGAGGCCAAGACAGCCGCCCTTCTCAACTCGCACGATTTATTCCCTCACCATTTCAGGCCCGCGTCTCGAAAGCTGTTAAGGTTAGATTCTTTCTGAAGCTTCTTTTGTGTTCCCGAACACTTCTTGCAATTTATTAATGATCTAAACATCGAATTCGGTTGGTCAGGGCTCGAAAAGGACGAAGCAGAGCAAGAAGGAAGAGACAGCGAGAGAGATCAGGAGGGACAAGGGCAACAAGTCTAGTCTCATCAGACGAAGAGGCCAAGACAGCCGCCCTTCTCAACTCGCACGATTTATTCCCTCACCATTTCAGGCCCGCGTCTCGAAAGCTGTTAAGGTTAGATTCTTTCTGAAGCTTCTTTTGTGTTCCCGAACACTTCTTGCAATTTATTAATGATCTAAACATCGAATTCGGTTGGTCAGGGCTCGAAAAGGACGAAGCAGAGCAAGAAGGAAGAGACAGCGAGAGAGATCAGGAGGGACAAGGGCAACAAGTCTAGTCTCATCAGACGAAGAGGCCAAGACAGCCGCCCTTCTCAACTCGCACGATTTATTCCCTCACCATTTCAGGCCCGCGTCTCGAAAGCTGTTAAGGTTAGATTCTTTCTGAAGCTTCTTTTGTGTTCCCGAACACTTCTTGCAATTTATTAATGATCTAAACATCGAATTCGGTTGGTCAGGGCTCGAAAAGGACGAAGCAGAGCAAGAAGGAAGAGACAGCGAGAGAGATCAGGAGGGACAAGGGCAACAAGTCTAGTCTCATCAGACGAAGAGGCCAAGACAGCCGCCCTTCTCAACTCGCACGATTTATTCCCTCACCATTTCAGGCCCGCGTCTCGAAAGCTGTTAAGGTTAGATTCTTTCTGAAGCTTCTTTTGTGTTCCCGAACACTTCTTGCAATTTATTAATGATCTAAACATCGAATTCGGTTGGTCAGGGCTCGAAAAGGACGAAGCAGAGCAAGAAGGAAGAGACAGCGAGAGAGATCAGGAGGGACAAGGGCAACAAGTCTAGTCTCATCAGACGAAGAGGCCAAGACAGCCGCCCTTCTCAACTCGCACGATTTATTCCCTCACCATTTCAGGCCCGCGTCTCGAAAGCTGTTAAGGTTAGATTCTTTCTGAAGCTTCTTTTGTGTTCCCGAACACTTCTTGCAATTTATTAATGATCTAAACATCGAATTCGGTTGGTCAGGGCTCGAAAAGGACGAAGCAGAGCAAGAAGGAAGAGACAGCGAGAGAGATCAGGAGGGACAAGGGCAACAAGTCTAGTCTCATCAGACGAAGAGGCCAAGACAGCCGCCCTTCTCAACTCGCACGATTTATTCCCTCACCATTTCAGGCCCGCGTCTCGAAAGCTGTTAAGGTTAGATTCTTTCTGAAGCTTCTTTTGTGTTCCCGAACACTTCTTGCAATTTATTAATGATCTAAACATCGAATTCGGTTGGTCAGGGCTCGAAAAGGACGAAGCAGAGCAAGAAGGAAGAGACAGCGAGAGAGATCAGGAGGGACAAGGGCAACAAGTCTAGTCTCATCAGACGAAGAGGCCAAGACAGCCGCCCTTCTCAACTCGCACGATTTATTCCCTCACCATTTCAGGCCCGCGTCTCGAAAAGCTGTTAAGGTTAGATTCTTTCTGAAGCTTCTTTTGAGCAACACTTCTTGCAATTAATGATCTAAACATCGAATTCGGTTGGTCAGGGCTCGAAAAGGACGAAGCAGAGCAAGAAGAAGAGACAGCGAGAGAGATCAGGAGGGACAAGGGCAACAAGTCTAGTCTCATCAGACGAAGAGGCCAAGACAGCCGCCCTTCTCAACTCGCACGATTTATTCCCTCACCATTTCAGGCCCGCGTCTCGAAAGCTGTTAAGGTTAGATTCTTTTTGAAGCTTCTTTTGTGTTCCCGAACACTTCTTGCAATTTATTAATGATCTAAACATCGAATTCGGTTGGTCAGGACTCGAAAAGGACGAAGCAGAGCAAGAAGGAAGAGACAGCGAGAGAGATCAGGAGGGACAAGGGCAACAAGTCTAGTCTCATCAGACGAAGAGGCCAAGACAGCCGCCCTTCTCAACTCGCACGATTTATTCCCTCACCATTTCAGGCCCGCGTCTCGAAAGCTGTTAAGGTTAGATTCTTTTTGAAGCTTCTTTTGTGTTCCCGAACACTTCTTGCAATTTATTAATGATCTAAACATCGAATTCGGTTGGTCAGGGCTCGAAAAGGACGAAGCAGAGCAAGAAGGAAGAGACAGCGAGAGAGATCAGGAGGGACAAGGGCAACAAGTCTAGTCTCATCAGACGAAGAGGCCAAGACAGCCGCCCTTCTCAACTCGCACGATTTATTCCCTCACCATTTCAGGCCCGCGTCTCGAAAGCTGTTAAGGTTAGATTCTTTTTGAAGCTTCTTTTGTGTTCCCGAACACTTCTTGCAATTTATTAATGATCTAAACATCGAATTCGGTTGGTCAGGGCTCGAAAAGGACGAAGCAGAGCAAGAAGGAAGAGACAGCGAGAGAGATCAGGAGGGACAAGGGCAACAAGTCTAGTCTCATCAGACGAAGAGGCCAAGACAGCCGCCCTTCCGAGAGGTAGTGACTGATCAGCTACATTCCTCTCTCTCTCCACCCATTCCAGAGACCGAGATGGACTGCAGACCGCAGCCTCCATCCTCTCTTCCTGCTCTCCGCCCGAGGCTTCCAACCGGCCGACCATGTAGGCTCCACCAACGAACCTTCATTCCTTATCAATTCGTCCAAATCATCCTCCCTGTCTACGTCTCTGTCATCAAGTGATCTCTCTCCATCAAGGCTGCCTCCAAACTACGTGCCGTCTCGCGAGTCTCAGCAGGATTGGCTGGGTAGCTCTGTCTCATTCGAAGCGCAGGCAGATCCTGCAGCGAGGAGCTTGGATACGGTAGCGAGTCGTCACCCTCCTCCGCGTCCGGTGAGAGCGGCCCGAACCATTCGCCTCAGCTCGCGACTTCGTGGAGATCGAGATGAAGTCAGTTGAATTGGCGAGGTGCCAGCTATTTTTCATGCAATTATGTCTATTTTCTACCATTAGGAGGGCTTAAAGGAAGTATCCGGCGAATAATTCTACAGTAGCGCTAGAGAACCACTTTGAATGCGCGCGCTCATAAAGTTGCCTGTCGCTCGGTCGAGAGAGCATGTGAAATATGAGGGCAGCTCTGACCTACCGTAGCTAATTCTCTACCCGCCAGTTTTCACGTTACTATTGCTCAGAGTGTAATGAAAGAAAATCGCTCAAACTTTCTGGATATATGTTTTACGCCAAGAAGAACTTATTCACATAGAACAAAACATAGGTTAATTATTCCCCGGATACCTCCTTTAAACATATATGTTTGCATAATTATTGAATTGATCGTCTTCAATACCAATTATTTTAAATATTAAAAATGATTTCATTCAAGGATTACTTCGACCACGATATTTCGACGGCTCAAGTGAAAACGGAGAAGGAATAGAAAGTCTTCTCGGCTGTCTCCTCCCTCCATTCTCCCACTTTTTTTTCATTTCACCGATAATAAAGCAGGCGAGTGCCACGTGGTTGAATTATTAGCAGACGAAGGATTCTGGAGCAGCCAACTCTTTCTCTCTTACTCAACTCATCTCAGTCTACGCTCTGCTACTTTTTTTCTGTACAGCAAACATTGCAAAAGATTAAAAGCAACATTTAAGTAGATTAGTTCTTTGTTAATCAAGGAAACCACCTTGCTGATTTTACAGCTCCACTCATGACTCCGTTGCAATTTTTAAAAGAAGTTTAGATTTTCGTTATGGTTTTCAACTTATGGCTGCACTGACTAGAAATAGACAAACGGCAAATAATTTAACCAGACATAGGGAACAAGAGAGAACGAGATAGAGGGAGAGAGCGAGAGAGAAAGATAAAGAGAGAGAGAGAGTTAGACGAAAAAAGACACGGAAATAGAGAGGGAGAAATACAGTGACAGCGCGAAGACGTGAGAGAAGGAATGAGTGTGCCAGGCTCTTCACGACACAGCAAGACTTCTGTTCTTAACTGCGAAACGCATGATGTGGCCGGAGAGTGCAAGAAATAGAAATAACTACTAAAAGAAGCAGAAACCAACCCGCTGAGGAGAAAAGAGCGCTGAAATGTGAGAGAGCGCAGAGAGATTGAGAACTGCCTGAGGGAAGGCACGGGATGTTAGAACACGGCGCGCAGGTGTGGTCCCCTTTTCAAAATGCGAAACGTCGGATGGAAGGCGCACTATAAAAATCAACCGTCTTGCGTCTGACCGCTTTTCATGCGTGTTCATGCGTGTTTTTTCTTGCGTGTTTTGACACTTCTAACACATCTCGCCCTGGCAAGTTGCCAGTTTGAGCGCGACTTAAATCCAACTCTCTACATCTCTGCCACTTGGTCAGAGTGCAGACAGTGGGAGTAAGCTGTCAACCGGTGCCATCTTTGTATAGCGAGTGCGTCCGGAAAAATGCATGGGCTGAACACCCGTGGAAGGGCAGGATCTCGTGCTTCTCATCCTCTTGCATACCAGTCTCTTTCTCACCACTCCTACAATTCACTCTCTCGCGACCACCATATTCCTCTTTTCTTTATATCTCTGCTGCACTTCTATCTCTCCTTCTCTCCTCCTCATCTCTCTCTTATTTCCTCTCTCCCTCTCCTTCTCTCTCTTTGTCTCTCTCTCTCTCTTCTTCCGCCTACTTCTTCGCCAACCCTCACTGATTCCTGAGTCGAGGTGGCAGACGCTTTTTCCACTGCTTCTTTCCCCTTCTCCTCACTCTTTTCTCCACTCTCATTTCTGCTCACAACCTCATCTCTTTTTTCAGTTACACACATTCTCTTTGTTTGTTGAGAGTAAGAAGGCAGCCTCTAGTGTCCTTTTGATGTTCTACATTAAGTTGAAAGAGGAGATGGCAGAGAAAGCTGTCAATGAATTCAGAGGCCTCGACGGTTTGCTTGCTCTGGACATTGCATCAGAATTTCTTCCGGATTTGACCAGGGATGCCAGGCTTTTCTGTATCTTCTTTTTCTGCCGTTGCATCATTCTGATGGCCAAGGGAGGAGACTAGCTGAGAATAGAGAGAGATGGAGGATGAGAGAGCGCAGAGAGAGAGAGAAAGAGAGAGAGAGAGTGAGAGAGAGTGAGAGAGAGAGAGAGAGAGAGGCGGAGTAAGGGGGCGGTCAGGGAGTGTAGGATTCGCTTCTTCCACGGGACTTCACTCCTCGCCAGCCGAAAAGCTTCCTTAAAGTGCTGACTTTTTAAAAGATTTGAGTTTTTTGTGTGTATATTTCGCGCGTCTCACCTCCTAATCCTGTATCCATCTTCCCCTATCCACTTCCTACTGAATGGAAGACGATGCCCATGTGAATTCGCTTCCCGCGATTGCTTCTCTAAAATCTCTTTCAAAGTCAAAACCGTTCTATGTTTTTTTTCACGTTATATGTACATATCACATGGATTCTTCGCTACTCCATGCATTACGCTGTCACCTGAAATCAAGCCATTATCTACATACAATTCCATTCAATTGTTTAAGAGAGCCTCTCCGTAAGCCTCCAGTAGGGCCTGCCCCAGATCCAGATGTTGGATTTCGAGTGTGAAAACATTGTCAGGCATGGTACCTGGCCCCAGTAGCAAGATTAAATGGTAAACAATTTTTTGAAAAAAATATATTTGTGTGAAAAGTTAAAAGTATGGATAATATTTGAATTTATGTATATCGCTTCAAACTCAATATTTTTCGATTCTATTTTTTTATTGGCATCCCCGTTGAATTCTAAACAAGCGCTCTCTTGATGTATTTGTTCAAGTACTTTATTTTCATATCGAAAAATTATTTTAAATATTTCAATTTAACCTTAAAGTACCTTAAACTCATTTAGTTTTGGGTTTTATATCTCAAAATGTAGAGCATTAAAAACTGTATAACATATCTTCTTTTCGTTTAGCGTAGATGTCCCTAGGTGGGTTAAAAATAGGCTCAAATAGTGGTACCTCGGATCAAGGAATGCTCGAAGAACAGATTAATTTCTAGTTGTAACTAGTTAACTAAGTTACGCTATTTGCGGGAGTACCGCTATTTTAGGGAACTTAAGAGTTTAGGAGTTTTTAGAGTTCAGGGGCTCAGTTAAGCTTAGGGAGTTAAAAAAGAATTTAGGAGTTTTTAGAGTTCAGGGGCTCAGTTAAGCTTAGGGAGTTAAAGAAGAATTTTGGAGTTTTTAGAGTTTAGGGTCTCAGCTAAGCTTAGGGAGTTAAAGAGGAGTTATGGAGTTTTTAGAGTTCAGCGTCTCAGCTAAGCTTAGGGAGTTAAAGAAGAGTTAAGGAGTTTTTAGAGTTCAGGGTCTCAGCTAAGCTTAGGGAGTAAAAGAAGATCTAATGAGTTTTTAGCTGGAGTGCAAGAAGAGAAAGGAAAACATCAAAGGTTTGAAGAAGAGTTCAGAGCACGCCAAAGAGCTTACGAATACAGCACATCAGAAAGCATGCTAAGTATGAGAGTTTAAGTAATTCTATGCACTAATAAAGACTCCTAATTTTTCAGGTAATTCTAAGCTTCACATTGTCATTTTACGATTAATAAAAAAACTATTTAAAAAGGCCTATCCCGGCTCCACTGCACGTAAAGCTTAGAAGGCCACCTCAGCTCGACGTAACGCCGAGCCAAGAAGACTCTCTCAGCTCCACGGCACGTCAAGCCGAGACGGCCAACTCAGTTCTCAGTTCCACTGAATGCAGAACCAAGAAGGCCATTCCGGCTCAACGAAATGCGGAGCCAGGAACAAACATGAGGCTGCGCCTCGAAGTTGCCGATTAAACCGAGTTCTGGGATGCCCGTAAACCAGCGCAACCTATACTTGACGGCTTTTCGACCAAAATTATTTTCTCTGCGCAACGCTATTTCGCTGAGTATGCCAAAGACATTAGAGAAAGATGTATGCGGGATAAATGTGTTTAACTTGAGAGAGAGATAGTGATTGCGAGAGATACAGAGAAAGAGTTGGATATATAAAATGTGCAGACTGAGAGCTCTGTAATAAGCTACTTTACATCAAAGGAGAGCCATATTAAAGCGTAGAAAATACAAAAAGAAAGTACAAACCGAGTACATATGGCTGCATGTTTTGATTCGTTTGGCAGATTGCCAAGTGGCGAGAGAGACACTTTCACGTTGTACTTTCACGACGTTAGATACATAAGAAGAACCGTCTTTCTCTGCTGCATCCGACAACATAGAGAGCGGGTGCTCTTTAAGGCTCTCTCTATTTTTAATTCTATTTAAAAGAGTTTTTGTGCACATATGGCTCGTCGAGGCAGCACGACTTGGCAAAGTGCCAAAATAATGAGGTGCAAGGAGGTGCGAAGAGATGAGCGAAATGAGGTGCAATGTGTGTTTTTTCTGGTTGCGCAGATTTTTTACGATTTATTATTAATGTTTACGTCAAGTTTTGAATACTTACAGAGTTGTAAGCAGCATAAATGAGGCAGTTGAGTTTAAAGAGCCAAAGGTCCTCGCACGAATTTGATCATACTGTAGACGGCAAGAGTTTTACTGAGAGCTTATTGGTCGGCTGAGGGGAGGAGCTTATGTCTCGTTTTCTTAATTCTCTCTTTCTCGGTGTGCTCTCGTTTTTTTCTGCCTCTCACGCAAACCACGCCTCTCTCTCGCACACGCTAAAAAGATCGCAGATCCTCAAGAGCTTATTAGGAGTACAGGGAGTTTTTAGCTGGAGTGCAAGAAGAGAAAGGAAAACATCAAAGGTTTGAAGAAGAGTTCAGAGCACGCCAAAGAGCTTACGAATACAGCACATCAGAAAGCATGTATGAGAGTTTAAGTAATTCTATGCACTAATAAAGACTCCTAATTTTTCAGGTAATTCTAAGCTGCACATCGTCATTTTACGATTAATAAAAAAAACTATTAAAAAAGGCCTATCCCAGCTCCACAGCACGTAGAGCTAAGAAGGCCATCTCAGCTCGACGTAACTTCGAGCCAAGAAGGCCATCTCAGCTCGATGGCACGCCGAGCCAAGACGGCCAACTCAGCTCTACTGAACGCAAAGCCAAGAAGGCCATCTCAGCTCTTCGTAATGCAGAGCCAGGACGGCAGAGTCAAGTTAAGGAGCAACCTCAAGCTTGGGAAATTAAACCGGCTTTGGACAGAAAGCGCTGGATGCCTATGTATTTGCGCAACCTATACGGGCCGAGTTTTCGAAGGGAGTTCATGATGCTGGGTATGCGTACTTGGAGTGGCGACCCATGTTTCCGCTTCACGAAAACGACTCCATGTTTAGCTCGCATTTATTATATTTGTATTTCCCGCTCCCCTCTTTTGTATAGCGGTGTAAGACCAATCCGCGCGTTGCGGTCGCGGAGCGGTTGACCTCTCCCTCGCCTACGTGTCAAGCTAGGCCTATCCCGTCCCTGCCAGCTCATTGTTAGCGTCCTTCCTTCCCCGGGCCGGCAGGGCCTCTCTACTCTCCTCTTCACTTCTTTACTTGCTGTTATGCCATGTCATGCTTAAGAGTTGTTATAACTCTTACTCATGTTATAACTTGTATTAATATGGGCCTTTGGCCATCCTATATGCGGTGCTGGCTTCTTAGCCAGTTTTGTGCATACTTGATGTGTTATATGTCATTTCATCATATTTCGTCATTTATGCCTTTTCCTCATGCTTTTCTCTCTCTCTCACTCTCTTTCCTTTCTCTTTCTCCTCGGCGTCGTTGTCATGCGTGCGTGTAAGCCCATCCCACACCTCTCACGGCTTTCAACCGTGCTTTAAGGGTTTGGCGTCCAGGCTTGGCGCCTCCGTGGTGGTTCGTCTCCACCTCCTCTTCCTTCCTTCTCCCTACTTCCTTCTACTTTCTCTCCTCAAGGACTTCCACGTCCAACTCCAGTTTTATTATTTCGTCACTATAAGGTTGTAACCTTTCTTTAGCCTTCTCTCACCTCTCTCTCTACACATACATCTCTCTACTCTTTCTCTCTCCATCAATCAATACGTAATTGGCAAGTAGCCATCTTGTAGTTTCCTCT
Organism: Allodiplogaster sudhausi; assembly: GCA_945643635.1. Classification (NCBI taxonomy): domain Eukaryota; kingdom Metazoa; phylum Nematoda; class Chromadorea; order Rhabditida; family Diplogasteridae; genus Allodiplogaster; species Allodiplogaster sudhausi. The sequence goes on from CALZFC010000056.1 coordinate 279,642, forward strand.
TTCTCTCTCAACTCTCTCTCTCTCTCACTTCTATCAATCGATACCACATCCACCTAGCAAGGCCTGACTTGCTATTCCACCTCGTTACTCTACCGGTCAATAAGGTTTATGTATTAATTCTTGTAATAAATATCTTTTATTACTCGAGTTAGTCTCCTTTACAAAGCTGGTTTAAAGGGGACAGAGTCATTCGGAGGTCGTGCGTGTCTTTATCATTAAGGCTCACGGTAAGGGCCATCTCCGAAACAACCCATGACATTCGACATGCACAACCAATACGACAAAATTACATTTAAAAATTCATTTCTCGAGACTGCTTGAACCAATTATAAAGGTTGAACTATCAATCGATAGCAATTGTTGCGCTCTATCGAAATAAAAATATACGTCAAAAAGTGTAAAATGATGGTAAGGCCGAATAAGACGCCAAAATATTCGAAAACAAAAAAAAGTATATCAAACAATTTATTCATGAAGAAGTGATGTATGGGAAAGATGTTCGTCTTCGCGAAAGCTATCTAATAGTTTTTGTAGTGTGGTGATAGGTTGAATATCCGAGAAATAGCTGCTGCGGAACTGGCCTCTTAAAAAAATTTAATTTGCAAAGCCCCTCCGGGCACTTTTCCGGTACTATTATCAATATTTAGGACATGCCGTGCCAGCCGCAATTTATCTTCCCATTGGGTACCGGAAAATTGCCCGGAGGGGCTTTGCAAATTAAATTTTTTTAAGAGGCCAGTTCCGCAGCAGCTATTTCTCGCATATTCAACCTATCACCACACTACAAAAACTATTAGATAGCTTTCGCGAAGACGAACATCTTTCTCATACATCACTTCTTCATGAATAAATTGTTTGATATACTTTTTTGTTTTCGAATATTTTGGCGTCTTATTCGGCCTTACCATCATTTTACACTTTTTGACGTATATTTTTATTTCGATAGAGCGCAACAATTGCTATCGATTGATAGTTCAACCTTTATAATTGGTTCAAGCAGTCTCGAGAAATGAATTTTTAAATGTAATTTTGTCGTATTGGTTGTGCATGTCGAATGTCATGGGTCGCAGGTTCGATGCCGCAAACCCTTTTGCGGGCTTTTACCACTTGAAATATGCAAAATAAACATCGGCTCTGATCTCAGGATGCTTCGTGGAGCAGAATGGTGTATTGGATGAGTAAGAAACATTATGATTGCGCGAAAAGTTTCAAAATGCGGATCAGACAGTTCTGGCGTGACCGCCATAGGAAAATCGATACTGTCATGAGTAGGGACGCCCTATCCCGATGAAAACGCTGTATGTTGTATAGAATGTTGTCGCGTACTGAAAAGTACTTTCCGTATTCTGTTCTCGCTGAAAATGTTGAAAATACACCGATTAGAATAGTTTTAGGTCATTTTCTGTCAACAGCGAAAATATCGAAGAATAGGTTTTTTCACGGAAAACGACAGTATTATGAAATTTGTTGAATAGCTTTTTTGACAAGGAACACGCGCTGAATCTTCTTATGAAGTGGTTCATTTTATGTTACAACTAGAAATTAATCTGTTCTTCGAGCATTCCTTGAATCCGACGTATCCGAGGTACCACTATTTGAGCCTATTTTTAACCCACCTAGGGACATCTACGCTAAACGAAAAGAAGATAAGTTATACAGTTTTTAATGCTCTACATTTTGAGATATAAAACCCAAAACTAAATGAGTTTAAGGTACTTTACGGTTAAATTGAAATATATAAAATAATTTTTCGATATGAAAATAAAGTACTGGAACAAATACATCAAGAGAGCGCTTGTTTAGAATTCAACGGGGATGCCAATAAAAAAAAGAAAATTGAAAAATATTGATGATGAAGAAAGTTATGGCGAATTATACTTTTTCCTTACTTTTGCATGCCTAGGCAAGAAAAAAATTCTTATAACAAAATTGATCTACAAATGTTCCCTACAGTGCGTATAGGTACCCCTCATAAAATTTTGGATAACTGAATCAGAAAATTTTGCGCCGGGGCAGGCCCCCATTGAGGGCTGCTTGATCCTTACAGAGAGGCTCTCTTAACGCTGGAGAGAGGGAGAGCGAGACGAAGAGAGAAAGGGGGGAGGAACGAAGGCAAGATTAGAGTGAACGAAAGAGAGAGAAAGGGAGAGAGAGAGAGCGAGGGCGAGATGAGAGTGAATTGAAGAGAGACAGGGGGAGAGAGAGAGAGAGAGAGAGATGGAGCGCTGAGTGAGAGATATGTATGTACATAGATACATATGTATGTATGTGAGTTGTTTTTTTCTCTCTGTTGTTGGCTTGCGTGTTTTTCTTCTTGCGCAGACGAGAAACAATGTATTCCCGATAAACTTACGCATGTTACTAGCTCGTATTTCATAGTAATATTCTGCCATAAAAGGAGCCATCAATCCCAAATTCGCGCCTTTTAGCGTGACACAATGGCGAGAGAGCATGTGATTTAGTGAGAGTCAGGAAAATTGAAGTTGAATACGGTTGAGTTTCGCGCAGCTTATGAATGAGAAGGCTTTGACTGGAAATAGTCTATTCACAACCCCTCGTCACACTCTTTTGGTGCACACTCTCTTGAAATGACTACAAGCTTATGCTAATCTTCAGATATAAGATGGGGGCGAAGAAGCTTATAAATGGAGGGGAAAGTGGAGTACATCTGGTGAGGAAGATCGGCCTCGTCTCTGGATGTGGAATCATCATTGGAGTCATTGTTGGATCCGGGATCTTCGTCAGTCCCAAGGGTACATTTTCATCTTCTTACTCCTTTCTTTTTAATCATTCTTTTTTAATGTTTTTCTTGCAAACCAATTTTGATGCTGACTTTTCGTATCATACGCCATTTGTCATCCTGCCTCTGATCTGTTTATTGATATCAGTAAGTGTTTCCGGTGGTCTTCCCATAAGAAACCACGTGGTGAATGACGTTCACTCTTCATCTTCATCTCGTGCCTCTTTCCTTCGAGACAACAGCTATTTCTTTCGAGCACAAATATTTTTCCTCTTCCCTCGTGGCGCTTTCCCGGCCGGCTGTAACTCTCTCTGTATGTAGTTCTTCAACTCTCACACTCGTCGCTCACTTTACGCCTTTGCTGCTTGGTCTTTGCAGCTATTCTCTCTCTCTCTATCTCTCTCTCTCTCTCTCTCTCTCTCTCTCTCTCTGTCTCTCTCTCTCTCTGTCTCTCTCTCGCTCGCTCCCTCTCTATCTTTCGCTCCCTCTCCATCTCGCTCTCTCTCTATATCTCTCTTTATTCTTCCTTTCTGTCTCTCTTTCCTCCCTTATCTATGTACATAGTCTGTGATTCCTGCTCCATCTAGAACATCTTATGCCCTCCCTTCACTTCCGCCCAAGGTGGATAAAAAAAGGCTCACGACCAAAAACGCCACAAAAAGAATTTCGAAAATGATTATGCATCTAAGTAAACAAATAAATTGGTTGCTTGTAAATGAAATGAAATCAAGCTAAATAAAATCTATTAGGACCAATATAATTAGTGAAAGTTCATTCTGTATATCTTAACTGCGTCTTGTGGACGCTGCAGAAAACGGATGAAAGTGCAAGGGGAAGAAAGAGAAGTCTAGAAAGAGTAAGAATTGAAGGAGTGGCGATGCACGCGGGGAGTGCGGGGCTTTCCATGCTCGTGTGGCTCCTCTCCGGCGCATTCTCCATGATCGGCGCTCTCTGCTACGCGGAGTTGGGCACTACCATCCCCACTAGTGGAGGCGACTATGCATATATCTATGAGGTTTTGGAGAGAAAGAGAGAGAGACAGAGGCAGAGAGAGACAGAGAGAGAGAGCGAGAGAGAAAGAGATAGAGAGAGAAAGGGAGGGAGACAGAGAGAGAGAGACAGAGACAGAGAGACAGAGAGACAGAGAGAAAGGGAGGGAAAGAAAGATACTTCTTAATTTGAATTGTTTAGGCCTTTGGCGAGTTGCCCGCGTTCCTCTTCTTGTGGATAGCCTTGATGATCATCAATCCTACTTCTCTGGCAATTATTGCCCTGACATTCGCCAACTACTCCCTCAAGCCTTTCTTCAGCGAGTGCGATGTTCCTGAGCTCGCTGCACAGCTTCTCGCTGCTGCCATCATTTGTCAGTTCTATTTCAATGAAATAAAAGATAATTTTATTATTATTTAACGCTGAAATTGTTCCTTTATGCGTTTATATTGAATGTGTTAATACATTTCCTTTGGTGCTTGAGTGCTGCTGACTTTCGTGAACTGCTACGATGTGAGACTGGCGACGAGTAGTAACAACATCTTCACAATAGCGAAGATCATCGCCCTCTGCACGATCATCGCAGCTGGCCTCATCTTCTTCTTCTCCGGTCTCTTCTTTCTGCTCTCTTCCTTCTTTATTTCCCTTTTCCAGGCAATGCCGAGAATCTGCGTCCGCCTTCTCTCTGGGAAGGGTCAAATTGGGATTCTTCAGCCATTTCTCTCGCTTTCTACTCGGGCGTCTTCTCCTTCAGTGGCTGGTTGCAATTCTTTTTGACTGTGGTTAAGATCTTCTTCATGCACTTCTTGCAGGAGCTATCTGAATTTCGTGACAGAGGAGCTGAAAGACCCTTTCAGGTGAGACTTCTTCTTCCATCTCAATCACTTATATTCATTGCTCTCTTACAGAAATCTGCCTCGTGCAATCTTCCTCTCTCTGCCTTCCATCACTTTCATCTACATTCTCGTCAATCTCTCATACTTCGCGGTTCTCTCCGTTGATGAAGTATGCACGTTCTTGATCAGCATTATCTCTCTCCTTTCTTTCTATCTCTCTCTATCTATCTCTCCTTCGCTCTCTCAATCTCTCCTTCTCTCTCTCTCTCAATCTCTTCTTCTCTCTCTCTCTCTCTCTCTCTCTGTGTGTCTCTCTCTCGCTCTCTCTTCAGCTGTTGGATTCGTCTGCAGTGGCAGTGTCGTTTGCCTCCCGAGTGATGGGCCCCCTATCCTTCCTGGTTCCCTTCTTCGTAGCTCTCTCCTGTGTCGGTGGCCTGAACGGGATTCTCTTCACAGGCTCTCGAATGTTCTTCGCTGGAGCGAGGTTCCTTCGTCGTTTCTGTCTTGCCCATAGCAATGCATTGTCAAGACTGGCCACCCACCGATTGTCTTGTCTCTTCAGACGCGGGCAGCTTCCTGAACTTCTTGCGATGATCTCAATCTCTCACAAGACTCCGATGCCTTCACTCTTATTCCTCGGCTTCACGGCATCCATTATGTTTGTTCCCAGTCTGATTGTAAGTTCTTAAGAAAATGCAATCTATGTACATACGGCAAGGATTGCTCAGATGGTCTTTAAGATGTAGAGATAAATCTCTTGACAGGCTGTTCTTCTCGGATCTTCTCGCTCTAATCAACTACGTGTCATTCGCTGAGAATTTGATAGTGGCCCTCTCAGTGGCCGGTCTCATTCGTCTTCGGCTCACTCGACCCGAACTCGACAGGCCTATCAAGGTTATTTCTTCTTACTTCGAGCTCAGCACATTTATTTTTAGATGTAAAGGTTTATACATATGTACATGCATACATATGCACATACATATGTACATACATATGTATGAACATACATATTTGTATGTGCAGATGCATAAACAATATAACCGATTTGAATTAGATATTTCTTGCTCGTAGTGCAGATTCCGCTGGCAGTGCCCATCGTCTTCGTCGCTGCTTCCCTCTACCTCCTGACCTTCCCTTTCTTCTCTTCTCCTCAAGAATTGGTCCTCGGCCTCTCCCTCATCGCATCGGGAGTGCCGGTCTTCCTTCTCTGCGTTGCTCGTCCAGTTCCTCAGTGCCTCCATCGGCCGTGGGGCCAGTTATTTTATCATTTTTTTTTACATGTACAATATATATATATTATATATATTATATATTATATATATATGTATATATAATGGATGAGGTAATCTCTTCTTCAGTTCGAATAACACACGTAATTCAACGTTTTCTCTACTGCGTGCCTGAGAGTGGACCAGGCGAGGAGTAACTTCTCTATCTCTCTATCTCTATTATTCTCTCGCTCTCTATTTTCTCTTCTCTCTTCCCCTACCTCTCTCTCTCCCTCTTTCCTCCTTTCAAACAATGTTATCGCCGCTTTCCCCATAGCTATTCCAAGAGAAATGAGAGATACATAGTCTTTCTCACTAGTGAGAGCTAGAAATCTCCCCTTCACTTATTTTTCAGCCTTTCTCCGTTTATTAGCAATTTTCTTGTTTTCATTAAGACAGCCTGTCTGATTGTGAGAGACCTAAAACTAAGGGTGCGCGTATCGAAATATTTTTCCGACAAATTTTTATTTATCTTTCAAAAATAATTCTTTCTAGAATTAAAAAAAATTCATTCAAATTGTGATGGAAAAGGTAGTACATTTTAGATGGGCAAAAGTGGCTTCACTATGAAAATATGATTCGATTTCTCATGAAACGCTGAACAAAAATGGTTGCAGCTACTTTTTTGGAAAATTTTTATACTGGAGGCTATTCTCACAATCAGTAGAGGTGGATATTTTGCATTAAAATTTATGGCGGTAACATATCGCAGTGTTCGGTTCTAAGAATTCGAGAGGCTCGCAAGCGAAAATGGAACCCCCCACCAGAAATCTGTCTGCACTTTCAGATATCAATACGAAATAAACAAAGTTAGCGAGGGAGGGGTTGCAATGTTGAAGTTGTAGAGGTTGACATTTTCCCATATATGTACATACATACATGCATACATACATATGTATGTACATCTTGAATGATTTTTTTTTAAATAATTTTAGAAAAATTATTTTAGATGGTATAAAGAACCCTACTTTCGAAGGTTTTATTAATTTTGTAAGAAACATATTTTGATTCCCGGCACCTGTATCTGGGCCATTGTCGTTTCTCGGAGAGGCTGTCCTTAATGTTCTCGTTTCTGCCGGTGCTTGCTTTGCATATTCCACTACGTGTTGACTTCAACATTTTGATGTCGTCATCTTCAAGAACCCATAGTTATTGTTTTCTCTCTTTCTGTTTGTTTATCGGTGTGTCATCATTCCTTTCCTCTGTTCTATGCTGTTCCTCCTCTTCAGAAGTGCCTTTCCAAGACAGCAGCTTAGGTCCTTCTTGTGTTCTTTTCTGCTCGAAATGTCGTTAGACGTCCATGATGCCTCGTATTCTCTTCCAATGTATCAAAGACCTTCTCACAAACGCGGTACAGTTGGAGTCAAGGCCTTTTCTCTTTTTAAACCTTATCTTTATGTCTATAAATGTCCCTGTGATAAAAAAGAATCCCTGATACTTTACAGTTTGCAAAAGAATCATAGGAGAAAAACAAAGTGATGCGTAGATGTTTCACAACCGACACAATAAAGCCATAAGGAAGCCGAATAATTCCTATGGTTATCTAAGAAAAAAAACTTTCAAAAAGGCATGCAATGTTTACATTCAGAACCAAAGAGCCGCTACGTTGATGTCGGATTGTAAATGTTGTCGTATTTTTCGGAGAAAAAAGTGAAAAAGTGAGAAGACGAAAGAACAGAAAGAGGAAGAGAAAGATAGAAAGAGAAGGAAAGTGAGGATAAGTAGAGATAACGAGAGTGAGAGAGAGAGGAGAGAGAGAGAGAGAAAAGAGGATAGACGGAAGGATCGCTAGAGATAAAGAGAAGAAATAGAAATTTAGAGAGTAGAATCGAAGACACGAAAACATCTCTCCATAGGGAGATTTTTTAGCTCAAGTTTGAGAGGGATTTAGAAAATGTAGAAGGGAAATCCTCTTTTCCATCGCGCTTTATCTAGCATGTCTCTCTCTCTCTCTCGTTCTTTTCCCTCCGCCTGTTCCTTTCTTACCCTCTCTTTCTCTCTCTCCCTCTTTTCTCTCTTCTCTCCCTCTCCATATCTTTTTCTCTTTCCCTCTCTTCTCTCTCTCCCTCTCTTTCTTTCCCTCACCCTCTTTATCTCTCTCTCTCTCTCTCTCTCTCTGTGTGTGTGTGTGTCACTCTCACCTTGCCTGTAAGCTCGCCTTTCCCCAGTTCTCCCTCCCACTTTCTCCATCTCTTCCTCAACCGCAGACTATAGTGATGCTTCTTCCCTTTGGCAGCCGCATATAAAGTGCGGTACAGTGAGAAAAGAGCTGTTTCGTCTCCGACTCATCCCATAGATAATTTCATTATTTCTTGACAGGAAATCTTTTATCTTGTTTCTGCCGGGATTCATTTATCAATCGTCAACTTTAAAGTGGAATACCGTATTTTGAGGTTTTCATCTCTCAAAGGCATATGTCATTCTTGAGGAGAGAATACGGTAGTCGTCGACTCGGATCCCACAGCGAGAATATGATGAAGGTTGCGGTGTCGCTGGGCGCGGCGGCCGGAATCGCATCCACTCTCGCCTGTCTCTACGCAGCTACTGTCATCATGGCAGATATCAACGACATGTACAATGACATCATGGCAGGCATGGAGGGATTCAAGGTATGACAGAGAGAGAGAGACAGAGAGAGAGAGAGAGAGAGAGAGAGAGAGAGAGAGAGGAGAAAGGAAGAGAGAGGGAGGGAGAGAGCGAATGAACGGGGACATGAAATCAAAAGGGAAAAAGAAATCCACAATTGTGTTGCAGAGGCATCAAAATATATGTAAGACGATTAGGTGAATTTTTCTTACAGTTCTCCTGTCCTCTCGTAAGTTGCACGATTCCGAGTGTTTCTGCATAGGAAATCTTTTCCAAGTGTCTTCACTAACACATGTTTTCTTAATTAATCTAGAAATGAGCCGATTGAAAAGAGTGAAAGCTAGATTTTCGCGATAGCTTTCAATCCTGTTTATCTTCTTGTGGGGTTTCACCCGCTCTGCGATTGCCTCGGGGCAACATTCTTATCCGATTCGTTTGTTTCCGCCGCGCATCTCTCTCTCTCTCTCTTTCTCTCTCTCTCTCTCTCTTCTCGCTCCCTCTTTCCTCTCTCTCTCTCTCTCTCTCTCTCTCTCTTCTCGCTCCCTCTATCCTCTCTCTCTCTCTCTCAAGCTCACTCCTCTCTCCCACTCTCTTTCCCCCCGTATCACTGTCCCTCCCATTTAGATCCTTCAACCTCTTTTTCCCTGCAATCTTGCCTCAAACTCTAACCTCACCTTACCCATTTCACCTTGTCTCTTCTAACGCTCTTTCCCTTCGCAACATTTCTCTCCTTTCTCGCGGTCTCTCCTTGCATTTCACTCTTCACAATCTGCGCCCAGATTGGGGAAAAACCCCAGAGATGAGAATGGATATCCATCATTCAGGTTTTTAGGCAAGCGGGATGTTCCATGCCGCAAGGTAGAAGAAAGATAAGAGAAGGAAAGGGAACAGCAAAGAGAGTGACAGTTTGTAAAGAGAAGCAGAAGCTAGGAGAGGGCGATAGAGAGAAGAGAAAAGAAGGAGAAGGAGACAGAGAAGAAAAATCTACGAGATGGAGACATAGAGACAGCTTGAGATATATAATCAAAGAAATTTTGGCGGAAAGATTCCCCAAATGCGGGGATGTTTGAGTTCTGAATGAAAGAAGCGGATTGGGGGATGAAGAACGAGTGCGTGAAAGGGCAGTGCAGTTATTCGTGCCTTCTTGCCACCCTGGAATGTTTGAGACTGTGGCGGATGACACGTGGGACGAGATGATGGTACTCCGCAGAGGAGACCCCGCTGCACAGGCCGAGCTCATCAGCAACATCTTCGGCAGGAACAAGCGAAGCGGCGGACAGTGCAGTCAGCAACAATCTTCTTCTTGCTCTTTCTCTGTTCCACAATTCTCTCTCCTCTCTCTCTCTCTACTCTCTCTCTCTCTCTCTTTATGTCTCTCTTTCTCTCTCTCTATCTTATAGACTGCGGCCTTCCCCAAGTGAGCTGTCCACCGGGTCCCCCTGGCCCTCCGGGTGATACTGGAGATCAGGGAGAGAACGGCCGCGACGGGGAGAACGGCCCTCCCGGTCTGCCTGGAGTGCCAATCGCCGAGGACGAGGATCTCTTCCCACCCGGGTGCCTCAAGTGCCCCCCTGGACCTCCCGGAGAACCTGGAAAGGAAGGTGAAGAGGGCCCTCCTGGGCAACCTGGCAATAAGGGAGAGCGCGGGCCTCCTGGAGAGAACGGGCCTCCCGGTTTCCGTGGCCCCCTTGGAGATGTCGGCAGGTCCGGTATGGCTGGCATGGATGGAATGCCTGGCAAGCCTGGCAAGGACACTGTCACTGGCAAGGTTGGAAGAAGCATCAGAGCACTTCTCATACAACTCAAGTCAATTGAAGGGCGCGCCTGGCTTCCCCGGACGGCCCGGTCTTCCTGGCCCAATCGGAATGATGGGCAACAACGGAGACGACGGAGAGCCGGGAGCTCCCGGCTCGGTGGGCAAGCCTGGCCAGCCAGGAAAGCCAGGATTCAATGGAGTCGACGGAGCTACCGGCCTGGTTAGATAGAGGGACAGACAGAACTGGACGGCCTTTCATGAATACTTGTAAACAGTACATCTTTTCCAGCCCGGAGATCTTGGCCCGCTTGGACCGGATGCCAACTACTGCCCGTGCCCCGAGAGACGTACTCGTGCCTAGTCAGCACCCCCCCCCCCCTTTCTTTAGAATCTTCTTCTTTTCCTACTTCGATAAATAGTCATTTCACACAAACAATCATTGTATTCCTCAACATCCGACATAATACAAAAGTTTATACGGAACATTAGAGGACAATTGAACCGTCATATTACAGTTTTATCAAACTCTCAAGATTATTTCTCATAAATAATAATAAATATGTTTATTAATTTATCTAAAGATGCAACCACGAAGGAATATTAGAACAAATTGCAGGAAACATGGAACCAAGTTCCGAAGAAATGGTCGCAAATCTCCCCTTATCAATTATGAGTGACAAGGTGATGAAGGGAGAGCAGATGAAAGAAAGTGATAGAGTAGACAACTTAAACAAGGAAAGGAATGGGAAAATGATTAGATAGGGAAAGGGGAAACGAATCTAAAAGGTCAGGGGTAAGCAAGGATGTCAAGGACGGTTCTCTCAAGAGAACAAGACACGATCCATCCAAACCGCAATCTGAATGGGACGCAGGCCCCAGCCATAACAACGCCGCTATTTCCCTCCCAAAATCTTATGAAGCAAAATAAGAACGTGCGCAAGATCGAAAATCATATTAATCTCTACCCCAGATATCTTTCTCGATAACATTTGCATTGATATAAGGAAGAATAGAGCGAAGAGGCACTTTGAATGTATCACAAGCGGAAGCACAATCCAAGACACTCTGTGTAATCCCGACAAATAATCTGCTAAATAAGAAGAAGGAAATGAAGGACAAGAAAAAGGCCTGTAGTTTCGGAATAGAAATGTTGAAGAGGTCAAAATTGATAGCCTAGACTTTAAGAAAATATCTGTGACGGAAACGAAAAGGGAATGAACTGAGAAGATAAAATGCAAGGCTTACAGTTGGAGAAGGGGAGGAAGAGGGACGAATTCAGTTGAAAAGCGAGAGCTTGGCCATCTTCTGCTTCTCCTCCCTCTTGTTGGCAACTCCCCTCTGCTCTCCACTCCCTGCTTTCCCTCCTCTGGCAGGTCGACTACGGCGGACAACTTCCGCCCCTCCACTCACAGCTGCCATCAGAGAAGGGTCTATTCCATTCGCAGCCAAACGCTCTTGCACCTCAAACAGTGCTGAATAAGGGCGGCGCATGCGCCGTGTTGTACCCCCCCCCCCCGGCCGGCTCAAAATTCCGTTGAACCCCTCCGGATGAAACATTTTTTGCTTGAAAAACGGCACTTTTTCCACAAGAAAGGTGATTTTTGACCGGAAGAGTCATTTTTTCGGCTTTGTACCCCCCCCCCCGGCCTGGAGTCCTGCGCCTGACCTTGTTCAGCTATGACCTCAAACCAAACAATCACTTCATACATGAACCAATAAGGAATAAAACAGTTGTCAGATTATTGCCCAATACAGGGAGGGTGGGGTAGGTGAAAAATGGGATCGAAAAACATGGTAATTTAAGGGCCGCCATAACAGGGAGGGCGGCAGAATCCGTAAACCCTTTTACTCCCTATTAACCACTGTCATCGAGATCGTTGCACAACTGGCTGTTATTCAATTAAGTACATCGCAAACAAACACGATTTCAAACCTGTCGCTGAATCTCGGCAAGTTGGTCAGCAGAGAGTCCATCAGAAGCCATCTGAATAGTACCAGTGGGAACCGGCGGCGGAGCAGAGTTCTTCACTGGAGTCATTTTCTCCGAAGGTGGAGGAATCGGAGAGCCCTGGCCCAGCCCGGAGTCATCTCCTACTGATGACACAATCGAGGTGCGAGAGGCGGACTGCTTGATTGAAGAGGCCGTGGTGAGCGGAGAAGACGCAGGGAAGTCTCCGGCAGGAGAGTTGGCAACTCAAAGAATACACTTCAGCATCCATTCATCTAATAAACATTTAAATCCCAGATAAAACGTGTATGCTTGAGAAAGCGATGCAGTTACTTCTTTCACTAATCACCCTCGGCTTCCTCACCTCTGCCAAACGTAGAAATTGCATCGACAAGCTTGCGCATGTCGTAACTGAAAACGTTTGAAGAGAGGAGATTCGTCTCGCTCTGTTTAATCTCCTTCAGCTCTGCAGAGATGTCTGCTCCACTCTGAAGTGATTAAAATAAGGATTCGTCAACCTCCTTGGTAAAAGACAACAATAAATAAAAAAGAGCACAATTACGGCCGATTTAAAACAAAAGAAAACATGACAACAAATGGGAGCATACTTCCAAATTAACAACCCGAGTTTGAAAAGTGGGGAAATTACGAACCCAGTAGTTTAACGGGCGAGGAATTATTTAATAAAATGCAGAACATGCAACTAAAAATGCCAGTGAAACAAAGCTTAGGGAGACGCAATAGATGGAACTTAAGAATTTCACAGTTCCTGAGCTTACGTACCCGATTTCTTCCCCGTCTTACAGGTGGACTTGGCTAAATGACCGATTGGAACAATACTGTCTTCAGAGTTCAAGGAAAAAGAGACCTACCTGGGATTTCTTGCGGAGGGCCTCAATTTTTGTCTGATTAGCCGAAAACAAGTTAGAAGCTTGCTCTTCGTGATGGGCGAGCTCGGCGAGGAGAGCTTTTTCACGCTCGGCCAGGGACTCGCGGAGAGACTGAACTCACTTCTATTTCAAACGATGGAGGATCGTATGTACCTTGAATGTTTGACGAATCTGATCGTGTCCCTGGCGACATTCTTTATTCCACTGCGTCCCGTGACGGGCCGATTGCTTCAGGGCTTCTTCAAGGCCGGCTGCAACAGCGATTATAAATTCATTTAAAAAACCACTTCATATTCAACGCGAAGAATGCCTTACTTTTTTCCTTGGAATGGCCGTTGACTCCATTGGTTGCAAGCGGAGGAGTGGCCTTCTTTGCCTGTGCAACCAAAGGCACGACAGGGACGATGGGAGTAGCTACAGGAGACTTCTCTGAAACAGAAACTAAATATAAGTAAACTTTTGACTCAAAGATAAAAGCTATAACCTGATGCTGGCTTCGAAGCAGCTGTTGAGGTCGCAAGTGGAGCAGTGGGAGCAACCTCCGTCTTCTTCGCATTCTTGTTCTTCTTGGACTTTCCTGCAGCTCCTCCGGGTCGAACCCATTCATCCAGCGCGCCAAAACCAGCTGCAGAAATTACACTATCAAAGGGATCCTTAGTAACTAGACAGAATAAATCGAATCTGACAAACAGACAAACATTGGCAGAAGGCTTGGATTGTCTTCTCAACGTCGAGGTCGTTGGAATGAAGAGCAAGGACGATGTCATTCTTGCTGACATTCGAGACGACTTCACGGACCTTCGCAACCTTCTCTGCCATCACTTTGTTCTGGTCTCCCGTAACCTTTGCCATGTTTGTAGCTGTCGAGATTCCCTGAGACGGTCGGATGAAAACAGGACGGACAGATATGAGAGATAGTCAAAGCGAGGAACACCACAACTGAAATGCTGTTTGTTTCGGATGGAGAAGATAATAAAGGATGAAAGAATCCTAGACCAGAGTGGCATTGATATGGCGGCCTGTCGAACTGCCAGCGTGGCCAACACAACCCTCTCAAAAAATTGCCAGACCATACTTGCCCGTCTTCGACTACTTCGCTCTTTCGTTGAAGACAACCGCAGACGCGAGCCGCAACGCATCCAAATTTCTTTTCTCGGATGTGATACGGTAATATATGACTATTTAAATAAAACGAAGAAGATTATGCATGAGCCTGCTCTCAGGACTTTGTATCAAAGTCCTGATAATCAACCAAAGTAGGACAGCGAGAGTCCACGACACCATGCAAAACTTCTTATTACAAAAAAACCAGTTTTGAAATCGCACACTTTTATTTACAGTATCCTAACACGCAACACGCAATAACAAATTTTCGGCAGAAAAGAGTTTGTCGCTCTGAACAATAACTTTTCCCTCTGCTTTTGTCTTCTCTGTTTCGTCTTGCCCAGTTTCGTTGGTTTTTTAATCTACGTTTTCCATTCAGGGGTAAAGATGAGTAGTAAGATCTCACGTGATTTCCTCAACGAGACGGTTGCCGAGGTGCTGAAGGGCGCCCAGGAGAAGAAGCGCAAGTTCCGCGAGACGGTCGAGCTGCAGATCGCCCTCAAGAACTACGACCCGCAGAAGGACAAGCGTTTCAGCGGCTCCGTCAGGTAGCAGTTGAAGGCCCAGCTAAGCCGAGTTCCAGCACTCTGCTCGTGCTAGTGTGGGAAGTCGGGTCTCGGTGCTCAGGCAACCGAGAACGGCGAGACCCTCACCCAGGGTTCTTAATTGGGGAGGCATTTTGCCGACATTGATGCTGTAATTTACAAGACGTGAGATTTTCTTTAATATATTCATTTGAAATCCCTGTTGTAAGTTTTTCTTTCATTCAGACTGAAGAATGTGCCTCGTCCGCAGATGAAGGTCTGCGTTCTCGGTGACCAGAAGCACTTGGATGAGGCTAATGCTGCTGAGATTCCGTGCATGAGCGCTGATGATCTGAAGAAGCTGAACAAGGACAAGAAGCAGATCAAGAAGCTTGCGAAGAGATATGACGCATTCCTTGCATCTGAGTCGCTTATCAAGCAGATTCCTCGTATTCTCGGACCGGGTCTCAACAAGGCTGGCAAGTTCCCCTCGGTCGCCTCTCACACCGAGCCACTCTCCAATAAGATCGAGGAGATCCGAGCGACCATCAAGTTCCAGATGAAGAAGGTCATTTCAAAAATTAATATTAAGCGACTGATAGTAAACAGTAAAATAGATGAAATGTTTATTTTTCAAATGCAATATTAGACAATGAAATGAAATTAACCGTGTGCTGTTAAGGTTCTTTGCCTGTCCGTGGCTGTCGGCCACGTCGAGATGAGCCAGGAAGAACTCGTTTCGAATGTCTCCCTCTCCATCAACTTCCTCGTCTCCCTGCTCAAGAAGAACTGGCAGAACGTGAGGTCGCTCACTGTTAAGACCACGATGGGCAAGCCTCAGCGTCTCTACTAAATTCGTTGTTTCGTATATCGGACATGTGTTGTTGACCCGATAAATTGTTTGATTAAGACGCTGGCAGTATTCATTTACACGGTACGAGCCCTTATAATATTTATAATGGTTTGGGTGGAAGTTGGTTTACTTAAATATTGAGTTGGGGATGAGGGGTGGGCGGGTTGTGGATGAAACTGAAGAGGCTCCAGTCGGTCTCCCGACTGTAGTCATGATTGGAGAGGATTTTGCTACGGCTGAAATGATGGATAAGCTGCGCCATGCTGGAGGAACTGCGGATAAGGGCGGAGTGCTTCGTCTCGATAACAAGTTGGGTTCGCAATAGAAATACGTGTCTGCAGCATGGAAATTCTTCTCCCTGCTCAGATATTACACTGCTGACGTCGTAGTGAGACGGTTTCTGCAACCGCAGTCTTTCGTGATGTGCGAGTCCCAGTTCTCCGAAATTGGGGCTATCGTCATTGTGTTAGTAGCTGAAATTAATTCTGTCTTGGTTATTAAAATCAATTTGCTTCGCGGTTATGGCAGTTGGTTCAGAATTCTTCCTTCCAATCGACCCAGTCTTATTTTCAGCGTGACCAAGGACAGCGAAGGCATTCTCTACGATATTGAAAATGATATAGACCGTTACCATGCAGAGTGTCAGGTATGTTGCTTTGATGAAAAAAAAACTTCAAAGGCTTGGTGTCCTGATCTGTCGTCCAATGATGTTGCGTCCAATGAGCTTCCATTTCTTAACGATGATATCTCGTTCAAATTTTTATATTATTGAAACATCATCACTAGCTCGTCTAGGCATGAGTTGACACTTATGGAAATCTCGACAGTAATATCTTGTTTACCCGCGCAATGTAAACATCTCAGTGGCCAACCACTAGTACCGACAACCACTAAATTCGAGATAATACTAGGTACGGCAACGTACCGTTATTGAACGAAGTGCTAATGCATTAATTATTTACTCATTAGAACTGTTCATTTGTGCTCGTTAATATAAAACGTTGGACGAGTTATTATCGTTTGAAAAAATGGACGAAAGCTCATTTTACAAAAGCTCATTGAACGAAAGATCATGGAACCCAAAGACCTTGTGTGTCAGAGCGCATCACTATAACTAATCATTCTGAAAGTAGGTTTGGGGAGGAATATTCTTTGAAATTAAAGTTAATTCTGCAGCTGGTTGTTTTTATCGACAAAGAAGCGGAGATGGGCATGAGCGAGCAGTGGTGTGAGAAGCACGGATATGAACTCGTTTACATGGAGCCCTCTCAGGTTATATTCGTCGTTTTTAATGTTCCTTCTTTCAAGTGCCCTATAGGTCAGTCCAGTGCAAAGGAAACGCCTTGGAAGTTTGCCAAGAACAACAAAGAAGCCTGGAACAAAGGCAAAAAAGCGTGATCTCAATTTTGGCGCGGAGCCATTTATACAGATCGGATATGTGGGAGCGATACTAAACCGTTCCCATAAAAGTAGTTGACCTCGCACTAATATGTTTTATATTTAACTTTGACCCACTATCTATCGTGGTAAAAAAATTTTTTAGCCGTTGATGATGGAGAAGAAGGAGCAGGGAGAGAAATGGGGAGTTAGCCGTATCCTGGAGTCGTTGTATGCTGTTCCATGGCCGAATATGCAGCATCACATGGTCAAGATTTCTGGCGTTAGCGAAGTTCGCGTTTTCCTCTTTGCTTTCCTGTCCCTACCGTACACTTAACGTCCTTCTAGGTGGATAGATTGCTCCATATCATGGAATCTATGGCTGCTGAAAGCAGTGAAGACGAAGATTGCGAGCCGGACGATGAAGATATTGGTTAGACTCTGTCATTGTTTACTAATAATGCAAACTATTCAACTGTTTTAAGAGGCTATTATGGCTGCATTTGGAGACTGCGCGAGGAAGGTTGAAGTAGCGAGTGTCGATGTTAGCATTCACAATAAATCTTCTCCTCATATAACATCTGTTAGTTCTTTTCTTCACTGTTATTGCTATACAAACCATCTTGAAATTTATTTTTCGCTGGCCACCCAAGTTGGGCATTGTTGCCATGAACAAAACGGCTGAAGTTCACTCTAGAAAACCATATGGATCAAATCTAAAGATACCATTATTCTGTTGCAATCAATGTGCAGACAACGTCCGGCGAAGGAGCGGGAAATGGCGAACAAAAGAAGTCAAGCAAACTGAAGGGACGGGCCAACAAGAAAGTTATGAAGAAAGGTCTGTAGTCATTCCATTATTTTCCTTTTTTAAATTTTAATTTTTAATTTCGCCGTCGGCCGAAAGTGAGAGGGTAGCTATTTATAAAGATGTGACTTGTTGAGGAGGGAAAGTTGGCAATGGAGGTCAACGTTTTTCCGACGCGAAGAAGACTGGAGCGATTACTGATGCAACCACTTCCATCGCTACTTCTGCCACAAGCGAAGCTGTTGTAGGTTCATCATCCCCTGTGTGGTATTCTTTGCGTTTGCTTAGGACTCCGGAAAATGATATTAGTTCTATCGACTGGAAGAAACAACAAATATGTGTGTTCAACCTGGGTTAAAAAAGAATGAATTTTTAAGATGGCTTCGTTCGACGACCCAGCTGCTGCCTTCGGCGAAGATGCTTTTGGTAAGCATCTCGCAAATTTTTCCGAGGTGAGGGGGGGGGGGGTGGCAAGAGAACCTTTGGGCAGCTCTTAGTTGTGGAACCCTGTGATCTTCAAGGATTCAACTGTCATTGAAGCCTTCGCATTTCATCAATTAATTTTTTAAGGTGCGTCGGCGAGGAAATGAAGGGACGGGGAACGCGAGGCTGGATGGGGCCGTCTCTATCATGTCCAAGCTAGCCAACGACCTCAAACTGGGAAACCTCGAGGGCCAGATTGCCATGGTGGAGGCTGCTCGTCTTCGTGGAGATCCCTTACCTGATAGTGACAGCGATTAGTGTCTCTCCCGCCCTTCTAAACATTATTTTATCTTTTTAAATATAGTTCCTCTCTTATTTATTTAATTATATGTACAAAGAGTTGTACGATTACATTTTCATTTTGAGAAAACCCTTGCGTAACGATATGTTGTACATGCTTGACCACTTTGTGTAGAAACGGGTCCCTGCTTCCGTCTTCCCCTCGCATGTGGAGAATCTGTGCATGGGGGATCTTGCTTATGTTTCTGACAGAGTGCTCGATCTGAAAAGAGTAAAGATTTTACGAATGACTTTGCCTTGCTCTTCTCTATTTAAAGGCCTGGGAAGAGATGCCGGTGGATTGAAAACGCTTTAAACGAAGGACGAGCGGGATTGTTAGCTTTTCTAACTCAAAGTGTGCTGAAGTTATGGCAGGGAGCTTCACAGCGTTTACAGTTGGGTTTATTGTGCATCCGTAGGTACCCTCTCCCCTTCTGTCTACTCTGAAGTGCGTATGTATCTTTGTTAACCTTTCTCTTCCGCTTTCAATTCTCCACCCTCCCCCCTCATCGTCTTTGCCAGACTGTGCGGCGTACAAAAGTGCTATTTTATTCCTGCTTTTCATCTGTTTGAAGTTGACTTGTGTATTTGACCAAAATTGTCTCGTTCGTTGGTTTAAAATAAATTTTCGCACCTAATTTATTTTCAAATTTTTTTTTCAAAAATTAGCCCCAATGAATTGATTATTAGTTGAGCCTTTGTCGTTTGTATGTGTTCTCATCGTGAGCCTTGATGACAGCAGGTACGGTTCTGAATATCATCTACTGCCTGATACTGTGCACCTTTGTTTCGTTTTTTCTGTTTCTGCCGCGGTGATGTCGGATTACTTGACTCTCCCACAACAACAACTCGCCCTCTCCTTCCATAGACTCTTCTACGAGCAGCTGGAATGGTTCGGCTGCCTTTATTTCTTTAATATTTTATTGCTTCCCCAATAGCAAGACCCAGTCGGTCAAAAACTTTCGAAGACATTGTCCTTTTCCAGTCCCTCATGATCTTGAAGTGAGCCGAGTACCCGCCCCTCTTCCCAAAATCCTACAGCGTCGTTCTGTTTTTCTCTCCGTATCCCTTATCAAATATGAAATGTGTCCCTTTCCTAATCATGGTCGATTTCCCTTCTTGTCATATCATTGCCAGATCCTCGGCCATGTTGCAGTCCCTGATTTTCCAACCCTATCATATATTTAGCAACGATATAATCAATCTTGCAACGCAAATTTAATCTCTCAAATTATTATAAATAGCGCAAATTCAATGGCTAGGCTAACTATTCCAGAGGGTTTTTCGGAGGAAATTCTATGGCTGAGCCTTGTCACTCGATTTGGAAATTTAATTTGTGACTAAAGATTTCATGGGTTGCCATATTCGAGCAATAACGAGATGTAGAGCTGGGAGGGAGATATCGAGATGGGGAAAGCGAGAGAGCAACAAAAATGAGAAGCAAACACTTATATTAGCAAAGGGTTTTTTATGCCTTCTCAAAGTGCCTCCCTCTCCAAACTTCTGTGCTCCTGTTACTCAAGAGACAGAGTTAGTTTATTTTTTACTAAGATTAATGATTTGACTTCGAACATATATTTTGTGAAATTTCACTGTTGGCCTCATTGCTCGCAGGCTCATTCTGTCGGTGTTAGAGACGCGTACGAGAGGGAAAGTGATGCGAGGGTTGTGAGGGGAGAAGAGGGACCAAGCGAGGAGCAGACTGTGGAGATCAAGAAAGATGATGAGGCATTGGGGAAAGGACGACAAGGAACTTCCATCTGCTCTTCCCCACTTCGAACTTCCAAGGTATGTTGCAGGCTTAGTAAACAAAAAAATGTTGCAAGATGGACATCGGGACTCTGACTACATTCCAATATAACTTTAGCATACGAATAGTTTAATTCAGTTTGGTGCGGAAACAATATATCAGATGAAATTTATGAACCGGAAACCCTAAGTCTGAGTAGTCACTGACAGATACTTCCTGCCCCACTCCAAATCGTCGTCTAGTTATATGACCTGTCTTTCTCCGTCGACGACCTTGTTATTTTGCGTGTACCTTTTCACGGTTCTGATTTCTCTCTCCGCATCTACTCGCACTCCTACTGCCTTAAAGATTGCTTACTGGTCTGTTCCCTACTTCCACTAGCACCTTGTTGCTATGAAAGATCTTTGCATGCGTGTTTCGAAAAAATCTGGGGTTTTTTTTCGTTCTGGTCTATAAATTAAGCTGATAATAAATTTATTTGTCTATCGTTCATTCTTTGCTCGAACATTAGGAAACCAAAATTTAAAGTGCTTAGAAGGCCGCGCTATTGAGATAAGAAGTGCCCGCTGGCCTTGAGCAGTTCTGTTTTGTTAGAAGAAAAAAGATGCGGCGATAGGAAAGTAGTGAGAGAATACCAGAAAGGAGGAGATTCTTGCCACTCTCTTGGTCTCTTTTTCTTCAAGTCAAATCGACCACAGCGAAATCCACTCGATTCAACTTCCCTTAGATACAAGCCGGTTATCAACTTTCGCTCAACCTCCCACGGCTCTTCCCTGACCCTACCTGATAATTGATCATTACGCATCTCTCTCCCCCATCTCTTTCTCCCCTCTCTCTCTTTCTCTCACCCCCCCCCCCCTCTCTCTCCCTCTCTCTCCCTCTCTCTCTCTTTCTCTCTCTCTCTCTCTCTCTCTCTCTGTCGCTTACTCCATCTCTGCTTCTTCTGCACCGGTTGTAGATGGAAGAGCCTTCCCTTCTTTGCCCTGTCCGGCGCTTGCTTTCTTCCAATCGAAGATGCTGCCAGGCGTGAGATTGTGGGATCTTTGTTCATCTTCGAGAGATTGCCGAATGTCTTGAAGTCTTCTGTTCTCTCTCTCTCTCTCTCTTTTCTCTCTCTCTATCTCTCCCTCTCTCATACACACTCTTTCTCTCTAACTCTCCCCTTCTTTCTCAGTCTCCCCCTCCTCGTTTTCACGTCCCGCTTCATATTGCCTCTGAGAGTTTCAATAATGTTTTTAAACATTCGTTTGCCTTTTTATTTATTGGAACAGCTCTTGTGTTTTCTTTTTCTTCGGCTGACAAACAAAACACGGGAAGGTTCTCTGCAGTTTGTTGTTTCCAAGAAAAGGATAAAATCTTCATTTTGCAACTTACTAACTGTTTGCACTTTACTATTCATTTCCCCTGTGTTCTCCCTCCTTAATTTCCTCCCACTCTGAATTCTCTTCTCTTCACTGTCCTCGCCACTGCCCTCTTCCTGATAGGGGGAAAGGGTGTTCCGAGGATCCCAAAAAGTGGGGGTAGGGGTCTTTTGGGCGCCGAAATAGGGTAATGTAGAAACGAATCCTTTTTATCAAGAGCTATGGTGTTGTCCCTGATTAAGATCCAAAAACAGGGTAGGTGCTCCGTATCGGAACTGCCTTTTTACCCAGCTTCCTTTTGAAATCCTTTCTCGCATTCTTGCCTTTATTTTTCCTTCAGTCTACATTTTGGTATACTAACAATTTCATCTGAATGGATGCGGATTTGCATCCAATTAGAGTAGTATTTCTGTTCTCGTGGTAATGGTATTTTCTGTTCCTTCCTCCGCTTCCAATCCTTTCGATAATATTACTTTGAGTTTGGGCCGACTGATCCGTTTGTTATTCTTCTGTTTATTTTGTCTGCCTTGAAATACGGCTGAAGATTCCCCGATACCGAGACTTGCCAATCGTGTTTACCCATGAAGGAAGAAGATCGGAACATCTTCTTGCCTCGCACTCGGTCTGAAATGGAGATACACAATTGAGACTCGTTTCCACTCTCACCCTCTCCTCTCTCTCCTCTCACTCTCTCCTCTCTTTCTTTCTCTCTCTCCTCTCTTTCTCTCTTTCATCTCTTTCTCTCTCTATCCTCTCTCTCTTCCCTCACTCTCTCCTCTCACTCTCCTCTCTCTCTCTCTCTCTCTCCATCTCCCCCCCTCTCTCTCTCTCCCTCTCTCCTCTCTCGTCATCTTCACCAGTTTGTCTACTTTCAGCATACCGACGCTTCTTAATCTTTTCAACGTTGAAATGTTTACTAAGCAGAATGCGAAAGTCATTTCATGGACAGAACATCCACAACTACGCTCTTGTTTTATCTGGTCATACGCTAACCTTCCGGAAGTGTATTTATACATTATGTTGCTCATAATCATATATCTTGTTTCACTGGTGATCTGCTTGTGGTTTGCATGGAGAGGATGGGCATTGCTTTTCCATAGGATCTTCTCGCATGAAATGCATTTAAGAATGGAAAGTAGTTTGCTGACCAACTCCTCCCAGTTCTCCATGCTGACCCTTGTTCAGACTCTTTACTTCGCTCCCAAT
Organism: Allodiplogaster sudhausi; assembly: GCA_945643635.1. NCBI lineage: Eukaryota > Metazoa > Nematoda > Chromadorea > Rhabditida > Diplogasteridae > Allodiplogaster > Allodiplogaster sudhausi. The sequence continues at coordinate 302,401 of CALZFC010000056.1, forward strand.
CAGTTCATTATCTTCCTCTCAATTCACTCCATTACCTTTCATCATCCATACAATGGTCCTCTCTTCCAACCCCTCCGAGTGTCCCTTCGTGTTCCTCCCACTTCACTTTTTCTCACTTCTCTCTCATCTTTGTCCCCCTTTTCTGTTTCTGTGAACTTGCTACACACCTGATAGTTTCTTGTTACAGTATTCTGTAGATTTATCCCAGTGATGAATACTGGCTGTACATATCAGTTCCTTTTAGTTGGTCAAGGTAACTGTGGTTAAGAGTGTATCGCTCTTTGTGGAATGAGAGTATTCTTAAATTACAGGAGTTAAGACTTTTTTCTGATTTCTCTCCGGTGTTCTTCCTCTTCGATCTTGCCGCCAAGCCGAAAGTTTCTCTTGAAGTGCGTCCTCTGATTGCATCTCTGTATAAATTGTGCTGCTCTCTTACTCTCTCTATCTTTTCACCCTTTTACCTTCACATCTCTGTTTCTGGCGTCTTCTTTTCTTTGTATCCTTTTTTGCTTCAAAGTCAACTTTGCATTGGGCGGAGATTTATGATGTAGTTGCGGCGAACGCTAAGATTTGATTGTAGTGGTTCAGTCTCTCTGAGTTTCCGCTTTCGTAATGTTTCATCTTGTCAACCTTGGCGGTCAGTCTCGTATACTCACTCTTTTCTCATTCTCTTAACCTTTTCTCTCTTTGCTGTCTCATTTATATTTTACATTTATTTAAAACATCGCATTTCCTTAACTCTCATTGACATTTGCATTAGCCTTAGCGATAAAAAAGAATTCTGCTTACCCAACCGGGGTTCATTTTATCGTTCGGGGAGCAATTCGTCCTTGTTTGCCCTATTTTAATCCATCATTTCTACTTTTTTCCTTAATAGGCTAAATTCTTCTACCTTTGCAGTCTCCCAGCCCACGAAAGAATTTTAACAAATGGAAATAATAATAATAATCTTCAAAATCCTTCGGCCATCTTAAAATAAGGAGGACTGGTGACTGATGAATGCACCATAAATAGCACATTTCAACTGTTCCCGATCTAAGGCCTTGCGAAGTGCCAGTGCTGAATGAGAAACGGTGCATGACTCCAGGCCAGGAAAAAAAGCACTGTCGATTTGACAGAACTTCCCAGATCTTGGGCCTCCCAAAGCCCTGCCTGGCCACAGCAAAAGCTAACCCGCCCTGGTTTCCGGGACTACTTTCGTCTGGAAAACCGTGCAAAAGTAGCGTTGCGAAATAGTGGGAAGAGGCGCGAGAGAAAGAGAGGAGTGTCCAATCACACTATTACTCTATCACTCTTCACAAATCATTTATATTCTTTTTAGTGGTGGACAGGATTTCACCACTGCGTCTCATTTCTCTCTCTCTCCCTCTCTCTCTCTCTCTCTCGCTCTCTATCTCCCTCTCTCTCTCTCTCTCTCTCCCTTTCTCACCTCCCTCTCTCTCTTGTCTGTCTGTCTGTCTCTCTCTCTCTCTCTCTCTCTCTCTCTCTCTCTCTGTGTCTCTCTTTCTCTCCATCTGTCTCTCTCTCCGTCTTTCTCTGCCTGTCTACCTCTCCCATCCCATAGTTCTCTTTAGCATCCATTACTCTTACTGCTTTTTTTGCTGTCCACACTGGTGTCTTATCTCTGACTCACTCATTACTGGCTGCAGCCGCAGTCATGTCCAAACTCGTCTCGACTATTCATTCGCCCTATCACTTTATCGTCCTCCACTATCCATTTTTCTCTTTTTAATGTGGACTACCGTTTTAGCGCTTTTCGGTTTTAATATAGCTCCTTTCGCTCTGGAGCTGCAAATATATTCTTAGTCTATATTTCTTTTTTTGTTTAGTGATTCAGCCATTTCAATTAAAAGAAGTAATGAATGTTGGAAAGAAGTTTAAGTGAATGAAGTCATTTGATGGCTGGCAATGTTGCCACGACCCCAGGCTTGCCACAAAAGATCTTTGTTTGCAGTGGAGATGAGCTCTGTCCCAAACAGTGCATCTTCCTTTGCTTCTCATCCCTATCTCTCTCTTCGCATTTGCTCTCTTTCTGTCTCATGCTTTTTACCTGGGATTATCATGTGGTAATCGTCAAACAAACCCAGTTACTTCCGTCATCTTCAAAGTTTGGTTTTTTTTCATTTCTTTCGAATTAACTCCATTTCACCCTTTGAGCGCCTTGGGGGCGGCGAGGAAGTTCAACCCGTTTTGATCCGCCCACAGTAATTCGAAGAAAGACAACGATTTGAATTCAAATGCTGCGGGAGTGCCATTCTTTTTAGGGCCGCGCCTAAATATTGTGAAAAGAGCAGATGCTACTGATCACATTAACATTCTGACATTGAGATGGACCTTCTTTGTCACCCTCTTCTATCTTCCTCGGTCGCCAAGCTTTTTCCATATCTCTCTCTCTCTCTTTCTCTCCCTCTTTCTATCCCTCTCTCCCTCTTTCTATCCCTCTCTCCCTCTCTCTCTCTTTCTCTCCCTCTCTCCCTCTTTCTCTGCATCGGACCATAGCTTCGCCCTTTTTCGCTTCATTTGAGTGTGCTACTTGCTCAAGCTTCGTTCATAACATCGTCTTGATGAATACATTTCCATTCTATTTTGACAGTCCTATTTAGATCAGAAAGACATCAAGGACAATCCATTTTACTCCATTTTACTGTTCCTTTGATTTTTCTGATCTATTATTTTCTTCCCTATCCAAAATGTTTGTAATATGTTTGTATTTGGACGTGAAGTTTAAATTGTATTATCGAGAGGAATACATGGCAAAGCATGAGCAAAAAGTACCTGCATCAGCGATAGAAATATAAGGGAGTAAATAGAGAGATTTGAAAGAAAGAGCTAGGAAAAGAGAAAAGAGTGAACGATACAGCGAGAGACGAGAGAACTATGAAAAAAGGGTTCAGAGACTGAAGGATGTGTCCGAAGAAGAGAAGGGTTATTCGAACTGGTTTCAATTACAGTCGCGACACCTCAACGTCCAATCGTTTTCGTGCCCTTTAACACTGCCGCCATTGCTACCTTGTTTAGCATCATTCACCCAATTTAGATGTTCAATACATTGATCGAATGGGAGGAAAGAATACGAAATGAGAAAGCGTGAACCGGAAAGAACAGAGAGTGAAAGAGAAAGAGATGAATCACCTGGTCAGCGTCATCATTTTAGGAGTTTCCCAATTTAAGTTAGTTCATTGCCATCATTTTACAGTTTTAGTAAATATTTTATGCTCTGACCCAAGTAAGTCCGAAAGCTTTGCCTGCACCATTTCCGAAACTCGCTCTTTCTTCTCTTCTATTATCTTTTCTTTGATTTGTCTTTCCTTCCTATCATTCTCTCTCTCTCTCTCTCTCTCTCTATCTCTAGCTCTCTCCTCCCTCCCTACCTCCCTCTCCTTCTCTTTCTTTTTCTGCCTTTTCGTTGGCTGAATTGGCTCTCTCTCTTTCTCTCTCTTCCTATCTCTCTCTGTCTCTCTCTCTCTTTCTCTCTCTCTGTCTTTCTTTCTCTCTCTCTTGAACAGTCTACTCCCAATGGCTCCTTCGCGTGTCGCAGTTTCCTGTTCCAACTGCTGCCATAAATCTTTCTGACACGTAATATCACTCTCATTAAACACTCGTTGTCTATTTGGCTCTTGTGATAGCCCATTAGCTCTCTCCGACCTCTCTCAGTCTAATTTTATTTTCCCTTCTCTAACTCTTTTTTGATTTCTTTTCTTCCAATTACCTTTTTCTAGCAACATTTTTCCGTTCTGCAATTGTAAAGTCTAGATTAATTTGTGGGGTGTGTCTGGCTTAGCATACATATGCTCGAACATTGTTTCCATTGTGCTCTGTCATTTCCAGCGTCCATCTTTGCTTCTTTTACTATTTTTTTTTTGTTTTTTTTTTTTTTTACAGATTATCCATTAAGTGAATTCTATGATTATCATTTTTTTTCTTTGCCGTTCATCACATTCTTGCATACCGTTTTGCTTTATTCTTCTATCTTGCTACCTTTTTCTCTCTCCCTCTATCTCTCCCTCTCCCTCTCTTTCTCTCTCTCTCCCTCTCTCTCCCTCTCTTTCTCTTTCTCTAGCTCTCTCTATCTCTCTCTCTGCATATCTCTCGCTCCCTCTCCATCTCCCCCTCCCCTCTCTCTCTCGACCTCTCTCTCACTCTCTTTCTCTCTCTCTCACTCTCTCTCTCGCTCGCTCTCTCTCTCTCTCATACACACACATACACACTGTCTGCAGGCCGACTTGTCTGGGGTGGAGATGGCTCTGATCGCGACAGTTCATCCGTATTCGTCTTCAGCTGGAGCTAGCACCCGGAGCAGGAAGTTGACATCGAACTCGTCTCCTTTCAAGATTGAAGATGTCACCGACGATCCCGAGGCATGCTTGCGTATTTTATGGCTGGAATAGAACGTCTTCTAAACGTTCTCTGGAGATCATTTAATCATTTATTTATTCTATGCGTGATTGTATACGCACGTTTACATTTTTAGATGACCAAATCGCAGCCTTGGGCTGATGTCTTCATTTCATTTTACTTTTGCCATTTGTCTCTGTGTGTCTTGTTCTGCATCTGTCTTCCTATACACTGATCTTTGCTCTTGCAGTACTCTCATTATGGCTGTGACGGCAGTCTTGAAGACGAGAAAGAGGGCTCGCTGGTTGAATATTGCCGCCTGGATAAGAAGCGCCAGCCTGCTGCTCCGAATGTCTGCGACTCCTCGACTGTCGTGAGGAATGCGCCTTCGGCTACTCCAATTACTTCTCGAAACCTGGTTCGTCTTTTAATACTTAAAACGGAGGTTGGTACGTCGAAGTGGTATTCTGAAAAGGAGGAGTCGGAAGAGACTACCTTCAGTGTTGTTTTGGCCTCTGGCTTCAATATTACTGAAAGCGTTCAGTGGCCCGGGTTGAAATGGCTACTTTTGAAGCTCGAATTCAGAGCAGTGGGGCTATTTCTTCTCCCTTTCTCAACGGTTGACATGTAGATGTGGCAGCATTCTTTTTGTCAATGTTTGTGAATTCCGTTGGAAGATGTATGATTTAGAGCAGAGAAAGGGAATAAAGGATGAGTAATGTCATGAATTGATATTGAGAGAGTCTAGATATAGCATTCTCAGCTGGGAGAGAGAGAGAGAGAGAGAGAGAGAGAAGGCTAGAAGAGAATGGTTTTGCTGATACATAGAAGGATAGTAGCAAGAAGAGGCAGAGAGCAGCATGGGGGGCCTGTTCCATGCCAGCATTTTCTGTTGTTGTCTTCGACTGAAGTTGAATCTAATTTGGTGGATGAAGCTGGAATCGAGTAGGTTTCCGGTCGTTGTTGTGGAGAGGGTCAATGAAATGCATTTCACATCCCCCTCCCCTCCCGCCATATGCCAAAAAATTGTTTTGGCTCATGCTGCTGTACCCCTTGTCCTGTTCAATCAGTCACCAGTACTTTTAGTTTTTGAATTAACTAAAATTTTATTGATAGCTTCAAAAAATTAAATGACATTCATGATAGATGTTGTTGAGGACACCCACATTTTTTTTACCGTTCTTGAACTTAACTGTATTCCTCTTCCCGCTATCTTTGTCTATCCAACTCAAAGTATTTTTTCGCTTTGGAATCAAAATAACTAGTTGATGCCAAATGCGGTGAATATCTGAGGATAACTAATAGTTAGCTCATGAACAATACTAAAATAGAACGGAATCTGAAGGTTTGTTTTATAACTTTGATTTGATCTCCTTTTTCCATATGTAAGTAACTATTTCATTCTGTATGGTTTTTTTTTTAAATTAGTTTCCTTCCCTCGCCTGCTCGATATCTCTGTTTGTCAATTATCCATGCACTTGTCAGCTGCTTTTTCTTTTTTTCTTATGTTATTCCTATTGCACTGAATGAAACATTATTTCACAATCAGGATGCGACGATCTCACCTAGTATTGAAGAAGGTGTAGATTCGTCGCTGCCAACAAAGTTTGTAGTATCTCTTTTATTCCTATCTGTCTTCCCAAACAAGTTTTACATTGCTTTTTGATTGTGTCCATATTACCAAAGAAACCCTTGGTTTTTTTTCTTTTCCTTCGGCCTTCCGGATCTTTCGGATTCTATCTGACTCCGACGTCACGAAGATGCTGCTGAATAGTCGTGGAGTGGCTAACGGAGCAGACACTACGGAGATTCCTTCTCTTCCACAAATGACACTCTGTTTATTGACATTACTGCTTTGCTTGAGGGCCACTGCGGTGGCCATCTCTGGCAGCCATTGTCAGGATGCAAGAAAGGAGGAGGGAAGGAAGAGAGAGGAAAGAGGGAGAGAGAGAGAGAGGCAAAGCGGGACCAAATACAATGGGAGAGATTTGGATAAAGAGCTAGAGTTCGATGGAGAGGGGGAGAAACAGAGGAGAATAATGCGCAGCGTCCAGAAGTAGAGTCGATCCAGCGGGGGCTTTTGTTCCTTTCCCTCCAAATCTGTAGCCAAAGCTCCTATTGTAATGTGACCCTTGGGTATTCAACTGTATTTTTGTAGCCTTAGCCTTCAGGTGAAGTAAGAATCCCATTGTCTTCTGCTGGATTTGGGTATGAGCTGTGGGTGTTGACCAAAATAAGCATGAAGGGTAGCGAAGCTTTGCCGTCTTTGCTGCCCCAATTATGAGAGGAGAAGGCAGAGATTGGGATGGACGGATGGGTAGAGAGAGAGAGAGAGAGAGAGAGAGAGAGAAAGGGAGATCCTCCCCGGGGCGTTGTTGTACATTTTCCAGAGATGGCAGATGACGGTTGAGTCTTGAAACGAAGATGACCGCCAGCTTAGATACTCCATTCTTTATCATTGCTATATTTTATCCTCCGCTTGGATGACTCCATTGTATGTTGCATCGAAGTAGTCTCAGAGGTCCTTATAGGAGACACAAGCTTCCCTTTTTTTGTCATACCACCCTTCTAGGAGATAAAGAATTCCCCGTTTTCCACTTTTCTTTGTTCTTTTGCATTGACTACTCCTACATGCCGGGAGGGGTTCAAGCGGTATGCTTCATTTCATCGAAGTGGTTAATTGATTCATGATGAGAGGGAGTCCTGAGACATTTTCGCTGTACTCGCTGTCATCGATTCGTCTTCATAATCACTCTCCGCTAGTGAAAGAGTCCTCGAAAAGACAACTGAAACGAGGAGGTTCTGAGAGAAGCCGTCATCGGTCTCTTCGCTTTTGATATCAGTCGTATTTCCTCGCTTTCGATTGTAAGACTCTTCTTGAAGCGCTGCGTTTTTATGTAATTACTTGGTCACTTTCCAAGCCTACCAATTCCGCATGAAATGAGATTGAATCTGAGAAATCGTGGCCTACCGTTTAGTCTTCTTCGTTTAGCCTTCTTTTTTTCTCCAACAGGACTGCGTTTTAAGCCAGATTCGAATTCATAAGACCTACATTTATTAGGTGGTAGTGCACTACAGATTAATTTAAAATTTTGCGGGGGAAAATTCAAGCAGTAAAATATCCTTGTCCATATCCTGTGAGTGATTGCTTAAATTTTTTAGGTGTCAGTCACATTAAGAAGTCATTTAAATCAAAGATCTCTACCCGAAATTTGGCATGTTCCGCGCATTACTAATTATAAGATGAAGGAGAAGAAGAGTGTACTTCTGGAGCCAGAGGTAGTACGTCTGATTACTTGCAGAGATCGACGGTGGCAGCCCTGCCGCGGGGAGTGAACTCATCCCTCTCTCGCACCATGACTTGCACCACCCAACGAGCTGCTGTCAACGACATCGTTAGTGGCCAGCCGTGTCGAGGATGCAGCGAATGCCATATCGGATTCAGGGAGCATCCATGGAGGTAGGCTAATGAGAGGGAGGGCAATTTGTCTGTTTCAATAGACAGACTGGTGGTGCCGCGTTTAAATTCCTAAAGGTTGAAAATGTGTGTGGATTCAGACGTCTGACAATGAGTGTTATCATCTGCTATTGATTTCCTTGTGGTATTCGCTATGTTGTTGTGCTCTGACCGGCCTGCTCAGCCATGCTTCCTCATTATTTCTTTCCCTTTTCGTCACTCAATTCCCTCCTTGCCTTCATTGCCATCTTGCAATCCATATATTATGGTAGAAGCCTCCCCTGGATCCATCATCAATAGCTCCCAGCATATGTAAGATTCTGACGATATCGCTATAGTAGAAAGAAGGGGAATGCAAGTGGAAAATTGCCGTCTCTTCTTTTCTTTGCTCTTATCTCCTCTTTGCATGCCTAGTTTTTACTTTGTTTCCCCATGCTTCATCCATGCCGTGCAGTCCATTCTACATTCGTCCTCTCGTGACATCTCATTTTTCCTCCTCCCTTCTTCTTTGGGAGTCTTCTGTCTTTCCCTCTCCTTTTTTCTTTTTTTCACTCTCTTCCTATACTTCCTATCTTTTCATCCTTTCTCATCTCTCACTCACTCTCTCTCTCTCTCTCTCTCTCTCTCTCTCTCTCTCTTTCTCTTTCTCTCTTTCTCTCTCTCTTTCTATTTATATTTCACTCTCTCTCTCTCTCCTTTCTCTTTTTCCCCCTCTTTCTCTTTCTCTCCTCCTCCTCCTCCTCTTCTCTCTCTCTCTCTCTCTCTCTATCTCTCTCTCTCTCTCGATTCTCTTCTCTCCCTCTCCCTTCCCTCCATCTCCCCGATCTTTCTCTCTCTCTCTCTTCCCTCTCTCTCTCTTTTCCCTTTCTGTCTCCCTCTCTGTTCCATCATCCTCCCATCTGTAGACTGCCAGTGTATTCTGGCCTGGGAATGCTGTGCTCGGATTCTCAGCTTTCGGGAGAAGTGAAAATGCGTTGGAGTGCGCCATGGAGTCGTGCCTGCCACATGAGGCAACTCTTCTACTCCCCTCTCCCCTAATCCTCTCGGTCTCATTTTTCGGACACCATCCATATTTCTCTGCCTTCATCCTTTTTCTTTTTCTTTACAGCTTTTTTTTCTAACAGTAAGTCATGCGCGCATATCTAGAAGTGAGACTGATCTCATAGAGTCATCTCATCTTCTGCTTTCCAGTGTTGATATCTCTCCGCTATTTTCACCTTCTTGAGCATCGCCGTCCTCGAGGAGCAAGTTGCCAGGCCTCATTTTGCTTGGTTTCATTAAATTTTTCATTTGATGAGCAACCCTGAGTGTGACTTAATTGTTTTAAAAATTTTATCATTTGTTTGCAGTTTAAATGTAATTTTTCTCCTTTACATTCATGACTGAACGTGAGTCATTTTTGAAATGACTATGTCGCTCGGGTGAATGTATTGAAGTAGGAAGACAGGGCGAGAGAAATAAAGAGGAGATGAAGAGCGAAGCATAAGGAAGAAAAAGAGTGAATGAGGAAGGGCGAGGAACGGAAAAGTGACTGGAAGTGAGAGAGAGAGAGAGAGCATCTGAGGCCAGTAGATGTACATATCAAAGTGAACGAAAATGAGAGCGGGAGGACTAGAAGAAGATTTTGCAGCTGGTGAACGCGATTGATCAAAGGCTTCATTCTTTCTTCCACATTTGCTCATTGAGATGACGCTTCCCGATAAGCAATGGCATTCAAGACATCTTCACCCTTCTCTTTTCCTTTTTTCCATGTTTCACTGTAATTCTTCTTCGTCTCTCTCTCTCTCATGCTCTCTCTCTCTCCCTCTCGCTCTCTCTCTTTCTCTTTTTCACTCTCTAACTCTCTCCTTCTCCTCGCTTTCTATGTATTTCTGTGGCCCCCTTCTCTCTGTGGGTCTTCTCTCACGGTTCTTGTCATCTGTACCTGAGACACTGTTTTTGTTTTTCTGGACTCATTTGAGCCGTGTTCGTTTTCCCCGTTGCCGATCAGAATAATCTGAATTGATTGACAGTTTGTTATGCTATGCAGTAATTGAGAATTGATTTGTCTCGATTAGCAAGAACATTTAGTTCATGTTGTGAAACCGCGTATGCTATTTCAATTAGGACTGGGCCAATCGTTGCGCCCTGGACAAAACTTCTGTAACCTCTGTCTCAAACCCTCTAAAATGAGATGGCGCACAATGCATGAAGGAGATGTGCTAGAGGAGTCTGAATTGATACAGCGAAGATACAGCGAACGAAAGAGAGGGAAAAGTTCTCTTTCTTTCTCTCTCAGCCTCTGTCTCTCTTTCGCTCTCTCTATCTAATTCTCTCTCTCTTCTCTCTTCTCTCTCTTACTCTCTTCGCTTCCCACTCAAGGTGTGCTCTGCACAATATGACGCATCCCTTGAAGGCGTCCTTTATTATCGGTTGGCGTTCTTCTCTTTTTCTGCTTGCCACCAAGCTTTCCTTCCTCATTTCTCTTTTCCCCTTGTCCATTATATTTCTCTGTTTTTTTTTGTTTTCTTATTAAAAAGGTCATCTTTTTTATGTATTCAAGAGATGACAGTTCCACAAGATGTTACGATGTGCCTTGTTCCCTCGGGTTGTTGCTGCCCGATAAGCTGATCCTCTTGGAACCTTTTCTCTTCTTCTGTGGTCCTCCTCGTTCTTTTGTCTCTTCCTTCTGTTTTCCTTTCCTCGCTGAATCGTCGACGCCTTCCAAAAGAGTTGAGCCTCGAAGCGGAAATCAAGGCGGATAGGCCGCATTGCCTGGCATTTGCCTGCTACGCATCATCAAACCTTTTTCTTCTCTCTCCATCTCTCTCTCTCTCTCTCTCTCGCTTTCCCTTTCCCTTTCTCCTTTCGTTCTCGTTCCTCTGTCCATCTTTCTGTTTTCTGTTCTTCTCTAGGCGCGAAGTCGTTTCGAACTCGATTTGGCAGTTCGTTTTCATAGTCGGTGACTTTCAGGGTTGTGCCACCGCGTCCTTCTTCCTTTACTGATTTAAGACTTTTCCAAACTATTCCATGAGTTTAGCTTCCAATTCTCGTTGTTTTGATTATGTTTCTTCTGAGCGAGAAGATATATCATGTTCATATATATATAATGTCACTATTCCATATACTCCTTTTCTTTATAAATATAAATTTTCCCCTTTTTTATCACATTCAGTTAACTGTTTTTTTTAGTTATTAATTCTTATTATTACTACTCATTTAACTGACCTATATTAGATTTGTCTTTCACTGTTGCTCTTAATTTATTTATTTTTCACGAAGAGACGGAGATAAGGCACCGTTTTTTTTTTTTACATATTTTCGTCATATTTTTTTCTTTCTTTTGGACGAATGCGCTACATTAATTCGTTTCTTGATAGTCTCAGCAAAGAAAATTGAATACACACCTCTATTTCTCTCTCTCTCTCTCTCTCTCTCTCACACAATATATACCGATTTATCTCCTTCCTCTATTTACCGATTTATCTCCTTCCTTGATAACAGGAATCCAACTGTTTCGAAATTTTGTAGGAAACCTGGGAATAACTCCCACGGGAATTAAAGTAGAATAGCTCGAAAATCGAAAGCTTTTGTATGCCCGATTGGGCCCGATAAGCACACAATGTCGTCCAGTTAGGGCGACTGGTGACATTGATAAGTGCAAAACTTTCTTCATTTGTTCATTTTTCCCCCTAAAAGTCTTACTTCTATACATTAAAATGAATGTTCATAGCACGAGCATGAAAAATTCTGAATTTCAAAACACATTGTAACTCGTTGGACTTTTTTCCTAGAATTTTTTTTTGAAAATCGGGCTCAAACGGGCCCGCGGGCCGGGCCGGGCCCAAAATTCCAGGGCCCGGAAATTTCCGGCCGGGCCGGGCCGAGATTTAGGGCCCGACGGGCCGGGCTGGCCCAAAAATTTTGGGCCCATTCCCACCTCTGGGCAGAACTGATTAGTTTGTAGGATGTTTGAATGATGAAGATGAATGCTAGAAGTTTGTCGATAATGAAATTGAATATAGTTGTGGGAATGCCACACATATAAAAGTTAAAAAGCTGAAAAGATCTTAAGTATGCCTAGGGAGGATAGATATATAAACTATACTCGCACTCACTATCTTTATTTCTCTGCATTCTGCTTCGCTGCCTCTAAAATTCACACTCTTCAAATTTGTCTTCGCTCCTTTCGGGTGCTTTCAATTCCCTCCACAGGCGTTTTATTGCATTGGCTCGGATTGAATTCGGCAGCAGAAGACGGGACTAAATCGCCATAGTACATAAGAGGAATACTGAAGTCGTTATGGAGGAGAAGCTCAAGGAGGGGAAAGAAGACGAAAGAGCAGAAGGGAAGATGGCCACCAAGACAGCACGAGAAGAACTCCGCCCACCCCGGCCCGGCTGAGGGAGAAGGAGGGAAAGAGAGAGAGAGAGAGAGAGAGAGAGAGAGAGAGAGAGAGGAAGAGAGAGAGATAGCCGGAGGCTCTGCCGCAGGGAAGAAACGAAGGAAGCCTCTCTGGCAGCACAAGAGCAGCAGGAGAAGCCGCAGCATCAAACCAGAGCTCATCTCTCTTCCCTCTCTCATTCTCTCTCCACTCTCTTCTCTACACCCTCGCAGCAGAACAGGCGAGAGGAGTGAGTGCCTCTCCCTTCCCCTCGTTGTCCCCTCTCTCCCCTTCTCCCTTTGGTCATCTTGCTGTCTCCCTCCCCCTCCCTCATCCATCTGGCTTCCTTCTTCTGCTGCCAGTCGCTGTGTTGGCGACAGAGGTCGTCTCGGCCAGCTCGCCGGGATCAGTCCCCGTCCACTACGGCACCCGGAGGTGGCCTTCGCTCCTTCTTCTCCGGTCGAGGGAGTCCGGCGAGGAGAGCGGACGGCGAGGCTGCCGCTTCCGCTTCGGTCGCGGCGTCAGCCCCTCTTCCACCCGCGCTTCCCACAGTCTTGGCCAACGGAGCGGGTGTGCCTGAGGCGAACTCCAACGCTCGGCCTACTGGCTCGAAGCTTCGCGTAGATAACAAGCAAAGAGCACGGAACGGGCGACCTGTCAGGGCAGATCTCGCAGTGTCAGTCTCTCTCACTCTCTCTTGCTCTCTTTTCTCTCTCTTATCTCTTGCTCCCTCCATCATTCTCTCTACATTCATCCTTCTCCCTCTCGATTATCGCCCTTGCTGTTTATCGTCTTCGCCATGTCGCTCTTTTCCGTTTGGTCCGCTTTTTACATGTTTAGAAGGCGGTGATGTAGGCATACCGTGCAGATGTTGATTGCTTGCACTGCTCGTGCATAATAACCATCCACTTCCCCTTTACAAGTCTCTCTCTCTCTCTCTCTCTCTCTCTCTCTCTTCTCTGTCTATGTGCTTTTCGTATCTCTCGCTTTCTCTCTGCTATCTCTATCTCCTTGCTTTTCCTCGTTCTTCTTCAATCTAGCAGTGTATAGGAAGAGAGCACGCGTACTGGTGCTGCATCCATCGACTTGAGCTTCTCCTCTTCTGCGCGCTTCGTTGGCCACTGCTGCCAAAAATACGATTGGAGTTTGGGTCGCGACTGCCATTGGCATTGGGAGTAAGCGCGAAACTGGTCATGAGGCCTGGCTGGACGAGATAGCAAAGAGACCAGAGAAGAAACTAGATAGAGAAAGAGAGAGAGAGAGAGCAAGAGCTGTGGAGAGAGTGAGGGAGGCACAAGGAAACGATTCAGACGGGAAAATGAGCTGAGGAATCTGTTCCTCGTCTTTTGACTAAATAAAGGAGCCAAGGGAATTGCCCGAAGTAAAAAGGTGTGAACGTACGATGGGATCATCAAAGTCATGAGGAGTAAGTGAATGGCGAAACACATAGCACATTGGCCCATCTGAGAAGACGCAGTAGTGGCAGAGCGAGGAATTTGCAGCAAAACTCCTCGATCTCTGCTTCTCTGAATCTTGACTTTCTCACTCTTTTGGGAGGAGTAGAATGCGGAATGGCCGTGGTCAGGCAGAGTGAAGCATCCCAAAGGGAATATCTACTCCTCCTTCTCTTTCCCCTCTTCCTTCTCTTTCTCCTTCTCTCGATCCACACTTCTGCATTTCATCGCCCTCCCAACTTTTCATTTTACCCGTGTTTATCTCATGTCTGCCCTTCTCAGCTTCTTCCTCTTGTCCATCTCTTCTTCTTCTTCTTTCCCCGACGAGTCTTCATCTCGTGGAGCACAAGAGCATAGCAACTTCATTGTTTTTGCGCATGCTCAGTTGAGCTTATAAAATATGCTTCATCTTCTCTGCGGGTGTCGTTTCTTGTTGTCTGGATTAATGGCAGCTGTCTCTCAGCTGGCTTTTGTACACAAATTGTGCAAAGGCATAGCTGGTTGGCGTTTTGCTTCCTTTATTCGAACTTTCTTTCTTTTTATTCGAACTTTAGATGACGACAGCGGTTTCTCACTCCTCCCTCCCTCCCGTTCCGTCTATCATTACAGCGGTGAGAGTTGACAAATGGTTAGAGAATACAGAGGGAAATGGGAGAGGGCATGCCTGGAGACAGCTTTATCATCCCTTCACTACATTGTCGCTTAGTCAATCTTCTTTATCCCATCATTTTACCACCTGCAGTCGATATCTTTTTTCTTTCTTTCTTTCTCCTGGCGTTCTTAGTCATTAACACTTGCTCAAATTTTCAAAACAGCCGCTTCGGTTTTTTTTACCTTGCATCAGTGCCCGGATCTATTGGCAACAATATTCCGATAATGACTAGAATGATAGTAGAAGGCGACAGCAATCACAGTTGGAGCTTCAGGAGAGAGAGAGAGAGAGAGAGAGAGAGAGTGAGAGCGTAACGATAGGAGGGAGCGAGGCAGACTGAGAGATGAGGGAGAGCACGACAGACGAAATGAGAGACGAGGAGAAATGAGGGAGATGGAAAGAGAAGAATGGAAGGTTTGGCCTGCCTTCCACTTTCCATGAGTCGTCGCAGTAGACAAAGAAGGTAGTGGGTGGAGAAATGCGAAGCTTGGCTGAAGCTGCCTGAGGCTTGGAAGGCATTCCTTGCTTGAGGGAAGCCAGCGCCCTCCACTTGATCCCCGGAAGTCTCCCGATCTGCCAGGGTATCAGATGGCGTCGAGTCAGCTTGGCTTCAAGTGCAAATCAAAGATGACGAAAGGGAAGAGGTTCATTCTGTGCCTCAGGGGATCTCTTTTCTTCCACCACAACCTACGAATGCGGAGGGCGTTCTAACAATTGGGAGGGGCAATGATGCCGAGAAGCTTCCAGATGGCAAATGCTCCGCCACAATTAGGAAGCCTTTAGTCTATTCAGGAGGAAAGTTGCGAGACGAATCGAGAGAAGGTGAAGCGTTGATTCCATGGCGGAGAGAAAAAAGAAGGGGAAAACAGGGACATGGAGAGTGTGAGACTCCGAAGCAACAACGTTAAATCACTCCCTCACACCATCAATGAGGAGGGCAACAGAGCAAAGGAGAAAGAGCCTTGGAAGCAGAGAGACGCAGAGAGCGGCCGGCTCAGTCAGCTGCTTCCCTTCCGTTTCCTCTTTCTTTCTCAACTCTCTCACTCTTTGCCGGAGGGAGTTAAGATGTTCACGCGAACACTCTCCGACTTACCTCTCCGAAGCTGTGATCCTCCCATCAAAAACTTGTAGCACTCCGTGAAGCAAAGGAGGTCATTTGTTCGAGTACCCTCGGTCTTCTTCCTCTTCCGCGGATGTCATCTTCTGTTTCTCTGCCCACTCGTCGGCTTCATGCTTCTCACAGAAGTCGCCGTTATGGAATCTTACAGAGACTCTTCGAGGGACTGTTAGTCGTCTCTTCTCTAAGTTCTCTGCATATCTTCTCACATCCGATTTTCTTTTTCGTGGACTCTCAAACTTTACTGTCTCTACTAATGTCCTAATTTTACTCTTTTTATTCGGTCTCCCGGATCATTAGAATATTTTGCCATCTTGTTTTCGCATGCAACCGGAAGCTGAATTCAAAGCACACAACTTGTGATTGTCGTTAGATTAAATAAACGAGAAAAGAGTCGTTATTAGAGGGAAAGGCGCAGTCAGCTTCAAGCGGATTCATCAGAAGACTGTTGAATTACTGTTCGCTGCGAGCTATTTATCCTCCAATACGCTTTCTCTTCTCCCATTCTCTCTCTTCCTTACTCATTTCTCTAACTCTCTAACCCTCTTCTCTCTTCGTGCTATCTAATTCACCGCTATTCGTTCTCCCTCCCACTTTTGTGCTCTCTCTCTCTCTCTCTCTCTCTCTCTCTCTTCAGCTTCAAATCCCCTTTTGAGCACTCTTTCAACAGCGTCATTTCTTTCAATTGTTTTATTGTGACATCTGCTCTGAGCGATCAGAAGAGAGGGTGAGAAATAGGGCGCGAGGAAATAGAATAATAAAGTGGAGAAAAGAGCTGTGGTTATTCACGACCAATCAAGCTGAAAAAATATCTGTCTCACGAAGAACCCCAACGATAAAAAAATTTGCGTTTGAATTCATTTTATAGTGATTGCAAAATGTTTTGGCGGTTCGCTGTAACCGCATCTATCACTACAAATAACTCTTTGAGTCTTTTTCCTCTTTATTTCTCTTCTCGTTAGTCAAATCTCAGCGTGGCTTGCCCTTTTGTTCGTAGTTATCACCAGGGTTAAATCGGGAACCGTATGTTTTAAGTAGCCACATCGATTGTGAGCCATCCCGGAGTCATACCCCACCCAGATTTTGATGTGGTTAAAAGTCTATTGTTTTTTTTTGCCCTCTACATCTTGCTTTCCGGGTCGTAAGCCCCCTCCCCCCACTCTGTTTTTCCAAGCAGTCGACAGCGGCATTATTCCCAGGTTATCACCACCTTCCTGGACGAATGCGGGTGTACATTGGCAGAAAATAGGCAAAGATTAGAGACGTCTACTATGGTTTTGTTTCCATCGGGCACTCTTTAGGATGCATTCTAGCTTTTCCTCTCGATTTTTCTAGCTGGGCCTAACTGTATACCGAAAATACAACAACGTTGGGATCTATGTACCGCTGCTCTAACCAATGAATTGGATAATAGAAAATAAATAAAATAAATAGTAACTTGAAAATAAGTAAAATAAATAGAAACTTTAGTTTTTCGAAACTGCCATTTTTAATCTTCAGAATGGCCTAAGGGTCTTTGTTCGCCCCGCCACACTTTTTGTGATTAATAATGTGAGTAGGTGCTTTGTGAATTTATGTGATGAGATCTCCGATCCCTATCCATCTCATACTTCTACTGAGGATGTTTCAATTCAATTCGCTTATCGTTAATAAATCCTGTAGATATTCGCGCCCCGCTCTTTATTCTCTTTCTCTGTGTTGCTCTTTCGCACTTTCGCTCTCCTGGTCTATCGTTCTCTGTCTTCGTTTCTCTCTCTTGTTCTCTTCCCCAATCTCACTTTTCTATCTTCTCTTCCAAATGCGTCAATTCGTGCAATGTTGCCTAGCATGCAGCATATGCTTGTCCATTTTGTCTTCGCCTGAATGCAGCTGGTTGGCCAGGCGCATTTCTCAAAACAGCGCTGCAGTATCCTTCCCTTCTCTCTGTTCTCTATCTCTCTATCTCTCACTCTCTCTTACTCTCTCACTTCTCACACTTCTCTCCCTCGCTCTCTATTTATTTTTGTTGACCTACGCAGTGCCCACCAGGCATCTCTTGTGTTTTATCTCTTTTTTGTTGGCGTTGGTTAACTATAACTCTACATAAATGATAATTTATAAGTGAATTTATTTTAGCATAAAACGTTCCTGTTCCTAATATGGCTGTTGGTTTTCTCTGCTCTCTCTCTCTCTCCCTCTCTCTTCTCTCTCCCTCCCTCTCTCTCTCTCCCTCTCTCTTCTCTCTCCCTCCCTCTCTCTCTCTTCCCCTCTCTCTCTCTCTCTCTCTTTCTCTCTCTCTCTTTCTCTCTCTCTCTCTCTCTCTCTCTCTCTCTCTCTCTCTCTGTAGACATTCTCCCTGTTCTGCTCTTTCCCTTGCTTGTTTCCGCTCGCTCTCTGCATTTTCGTCATCCTCTCTTGACAAAGTCGCCTCGTTAGGCAGCTTTTGGCCAAGCCAAGGGCTAGCGAGGAAGAGAATTTCCTTCTGAAGTTCAATTCAACTGGAAGATTTATGCAGTGCAACCAAGCACGGAATGTGAAGCGGAGAAGCCTACACAAACTGACAAAATCTGTGAATTGTGTGGAAGTGAGAGAGGGAAGAGAGAGACAGAGAGAAAGAGTGTAAGAGTGAGAGAGTGTGTAAGAGTGCGAGGGAGAGTTAAGTTGGGCTGTCGAAATATGGAAAATAAAAATAATTCTCATATTCAGTAGCTTTAGCCGAATGCTCACGCCCAGCATTGTCTTTTTCGGGAAGGAGATTATTTGGAATGAATCTATGTCCCTCGAGCACGACTCAAACACATCGTTTCTGTTTCCTTCTCTCTGTTTCTGGAATTTTAGTAGCGTTTGAAGTCTTGTTCTCTTGTTCCAGCTGAACATGCAAAAGATCGAGGTTGTGTAAGGAATTCAAAATTAAAAGGCTTAAGGGATTTTTCGTTTGAAACTATGTAAGCGACCACAGTAGTCTCGTCGTTAGCTCGCAGAAAACATACCAAAATGAATGGGCTTTTGTTTCCTCTCTTAGACACCCCAACTTTATCGCACTGCCTGTGGTAGTATTTAAATTCTTTGGTTCTAGGAACAAGATGAATGATTAATTATTACAAATGGCCTCCCACTTAATTCTTGCTGCTAGATGCTAGAGAAATAGTAGTAATGTCGATAATGCTCCTCGGTTACCCTGTCCCACCATAAGTTGTATTCGTCTTTTTAGCAAGAACGTCGTTTTTGGCTGATCTCACCTTCTTTTTGTAGAAAGCCAAACGCCCGACCCCACCCCGTTTTGCAAGGTCCCCGACAATGGCGTTTATTCCCTGCTACGCTTTCAGAACATTTGTTAATGCCCTCTCTGGAATTTTAAAGACGCTTTTTATGAACTCTTATTCTCCATTCATTAGTCTCCAATACTATTAAACAAAATTACCTATGTTTTACATTCTGAAAATGCTGAGGTGCTTTCCAGGAAGGTTTGCGTGCACTGTAAATGCGAGAAGAACGAGCATGAGATAGGGAAGAACCAAGCGGGCTCCGTCTACGAGCGACTCGGTGTTCAGCCACCAGGTTGGACATTTTTGAGACGAGGGCGAGAAGAGAGAGAGGCAGAGAGAGAGGGAGAGAGAGAGGGAGGGAGGGGAAAGAGAGAGAGACGGTGTTGAGTTTTGATAATATGGTTGATATAATTTGAGAAGAGATGCCGGCCGCAGCGGGTTCTGAGAAGGCGGATCCGGTGGGCTCAGTGAGCCATGGCTACGCTTGGGTGCCGCCAGGCCTCTCCCGAAAGAAGGTCATTTTTTCTTGCCATTACAGGAATTCAAATATTATAAACAGTATACCTGCCAAATGTATGGCTACTCTAGGTAGATGTAGTTTTGAACAATTTTCTGTGTACTCGAGGAGACAAGAAGACGGAGAGATGAAGGAAGGAAGATTGAGCAGAGGGATGAGGAAGGGGTAGACCTGGCAGGGCTGCACTGTTTGGCTATCTACTTTCTAACGGAAGCCGCCAAGACAACGAAAGAGTCGGCTTACTGTCTCTTTTCTTCGGGCTTCGGAGACTCAAAGAGGAGAAGGGAGCGGAGGGAGAAAACGACAAAGTAAAAGGAAGATAGAAGGGAGCGATAAGGAGTTCCGGTAGGAGGAGTCGCGAGGACTGTCGAGCGGGCCACTTTTCACGTATTTCGGAGAGGGAGGACGGCCGAACACTCCCCTCTGCAATTTACTTAGGCTATAATCCCAAGTTCACCCAATTTGCTGTCTAGTTGCTCAGTGCAGTTTCTTGCCGAGCTTCTTGTTCATCTTTCGAGAGAATGTCGCCCACTCCAGATACCGTCAATTTCTATTTTGAATAACTCGCGTTTCTGATCGAGACTGAATTGAACATTTGAAGTTTCGGCTGCAAGAGAAAGGGACGAAGTGTGCTGGAGGAGAGAGCGCGAACGCAGCTTCTCCTTCTCCTGTTCCTCCTTCTCCATCTCCTGCTCGACTTCCTGGTCATCACCTGGCTGAGCATCTGCTTCGTCGTCCTCGTGTTCTGCTTGAGAATGTTGCTGAGTCTCACCGAGTCCATGCTTTCTGACCATCTCATGCTTCCCTTTCTCTCCATGGCAAGCCGTCTCTGGCAGCGAGAGAAGTGGCTGATTCGTGTTGATTGAGAAAGGAGTCTCACTCTTTCTTGCAGATACCTTTGGAGAAATGACCTCCTGACGCTAGATTCGCAACGTTTTACAGTATATTCCACAAATCACAGCGATAAAAGAATATTAGTTGTCATTTGGAAGTTTATTTACAAACTAATAATGAAAAACTAACTGTTTGCTCGATAAGTAAATATCGTGGACGTAGTGTTGTGTTGCAGGTGGAAGAGTACATGTCTCAGCTGCCGAATCATCTCATTCCACGCAATCACTCAGTGGGAGAGCAGCAGAGAGACAAGCAGCTTCTCTCCCAACTGCCGCGGCAGGATCTCTCCGCGGCCTATTGTAGACATCTCAACACCCCTCAAGAGAAGAAGGTACTGTCTCTCACTCTCTTCCTCTCTCCCTCTCTCACTACCTCCCTCTCTTCCCTCTCTTCCTCTCTCTCCCATTTCTGTTCTTTGTCTTCGTTATCTTACGTGTTCATTTACAGGTCTACGATGAGTTCGTGAACGCACGTAATGAGATTGCCCTGGACATTGGCTACGTCAACCCGAACGTTCCGAAGCCGATGGTTACTTCGACATTCATCTCTCCTTCTCTGTGTTTCTCTCTCTCTCTCTCTCTCATTCTCTCTCTCTCTGTGCTTTACAGGAGTGCAACAAGTGTCGTGGAGTTCTTGAGAAGAATGAGATGGCAGTGATTGCTCCTAAACTGGGGGAGAATTCTGGCTGGCATCCCGCCTGCTTCACTTGTGCGACATGTGAACAGGTTACGAAGCTTCTAATAGGTTAAAGTGGCGTGCCCGAAATGTATATTAGGGAATCGTGGATGAGTTGAAATGGAAGTTTATTTTAAGCTCTTGGTTGACCTGACGTACTGCGTCCGAGAGGGTCAAATCTACTGCGAGCGTCACTACGCGGAGCTGCACAAACCAAGATGCTCCGCTTGCGATGAGGTTCATTCTACTTATTTACCAATAATGCATTTCAGGAATTAGTTATCTATTTTAAATGAAATACGGTGAAAGATGCATGAGTGAGAGATAAAAATTTGCTTCTCGCCTTTTGGCCGTTTCCCGATTCCAAGAATTTTTTATCTTTAATTGAGAAAATGATGATCATTCGTCTCTTCGCTTCCTTTCTTTCACAGCTAAAGCTCAGTAGCCTGCGGTTACAGAGGGAAGAGTAACGGAGTTTTCAACGTGACATTGCTGTTCTAGGGATAACGGTCGGAAAGTGCAGCGAAGGGAAGTGTGGAGGGGGAGGAAGCGGGAGAGTCTGGAGAGGGAGGAAGCGCGAGGGCCTCCGGGTGAAGGGAAGGGAGAGCCGTCTGCCTCCGGACTCGGTCATAAACAAATGTCTGAATGCGGAGGAGTCAGCTGCTGCCGCGGGCCGCGATTTATGAATGATGAGAAGCCAGGACCTTTTTAGCCATCCCTTCCATAAATATCAAACACTTCGCCCCACTCCTTTGCTTTGTTTCCTTATACGTAGGCGACCAGGGCAAATAGATTGTGAAGGGGAGGGAGAGCGAAAGAATTTCGTTGGGGCGAAGCTTAAGCCCGTAATAAACATTTAGCTAGTGTCCAAAGAGGCTACTGCTTGGTTAAGGAAACCATTACTAAGTTGCATCTTGGTATCTTACGAATGTTGAATTGACCTGGCGAGATGTTAGAGCGAATAGAAGACAGAAGTTACAGAAGTGAGGAGCAGATAAATTGTCCTCGATAAAGAGAGACGAAGATTCTTGCGGGGAGAACGCGGGAAATATCGGGTCAGGCAGCGGTTAGCCTCTCGCCAAAGTTGCAGCTGAATCCTCGGCTTGCGCAGTCGGATCTCTTTTCCTTGGCGGCTGTCAATTCGTCATCCCCCCGAGGCCTCTCGCTCTTTCTTTTTATCTTCCTCTTGGCATCCTCCTTCTTCTTCTCACTTCTCTCTCGCATTCTCTTTTCTTCTATCATTTCTCTCCCTCGTTCCCCTTTTCCACTTCTTTCTCTATTTCTGCTTCGTCTTCTCCACTAGTTGCCAGTGAAGCGAGTTCCATCGACGAATCCAGCTGTGCATCCATGAACTCTCTCCGTCCTGCCTCCCCCCCCCCCCATCGCGACGTAACATTCCCCTTTCCTGTAGCGAATACGGTAACCTATGGATCTCCTTTTCTCTCTTCGATCCTCTCTTCCCGTCTCTTTTCTTTCCTCCGTCTCCCGTGTAATTCAATTACTTTATTTTAACCTCCAAAAATTTTTTTTGTCAAAAAAAGAGCTAGATTAGAGGAATAAATACTTTTATCTTCCTTGAGCTCTTCTTTTCTTACTCTTTATCTCGGAGATGTTTTTTTATGTTTCTTCTTTCTTGCCTGTGGCGTTCTGCTCCCATTTCCGCTCTCTCTTCGTTCTTCTTCTTACACGCTGTGATAGGTGGGTGGCTCTACGCTCATTACTAGTGCAGAGGGACAAGAAAGAACATGGAAAGAATGGAGACCAGGAAGGCAAAAGGATTAAAGAGGGTTACAAAACACCAGAAGTAGGGAAGGAGAGGGTGTGAAGATAGAAGAGTGAGGAAAGAGACAGAGTAAGCGGCAATGCGTCCTCGTCTCCATCGCTTCTCGTCTTCCCTGCTCCTTTGCACGCTTAACTCATTCATGCTGATTCTCAGCCTTTCTTCTTTATCTCTCTTCTCTTTATCTCTCTTCTCTCTCGACTTGTGTTGCCAATCACTCTCGACTACTCTGCTGTTTTCTTCACGAATGCCCCGTCTTCCTCAAGCGCTTTCGGGCTTTCGTTCTGGCACCTCCCTGATCTCTCTCTCTCTCCCCCCCCCTCTCTCTCTCTCTCTTTCTGCCTTTCCCTCTATCTCTCCTCTCTCTCACCTCTCTCTCTCTATTTCTCCTCTCTCTCGCTCTCAGCTTTCCAACTCCTCTCTAAGATTTCACTGGATCTCCGGCAGATGATGGCTGTCATTGATCGAGCATGCATCTGCTCCAGCAATAATGCTCAATCCTTTCAAGTTCTTTTGCTCATTCATTATAAGCATCATATAGGTGAAAGGTCCACTAAATTCTCATTTTTGCTAATTTAAAACTGAAATTATATGTCTAACTAAGGAAACCCTTTCTAAACACAATATTTAAATATAATAATAATGTCTGTGAAAGAATCAAGCAACAAAAAAGTTTTTTTTTTTAAAGGAAATTGCAAATAATTACCACGTATTGACAGTTTTAAATATGCATTAAAATTTATTTCCTTAAATTAGAATTTTGAGCGTGGGTTTGAAGATCAGCAAGGTTAAAGATGTAAGCATCTTACTTCAGTCGGCAGAAATTTGTATATTCCTTTCTCTGAATATCTGACTATTGAAAGCCCTCAATGATTTTTATTTAATTATTTTTGAAAAGCCTTAAAATGTACTATACTCATGGTATTCATATGCCGTATACTATGAGTACGTGTTCTGACCTAAGTTTTGTATATGTTTAGTCCTCAATGGCAACATTTTCTCTAGAATACTATTAGTACAATTAGTTATTCATGTAGTGTATGGGACTTCGGAAAGTGTCCTTATTCTCTTTCTCTCTCTCTCTCTCTCTCTCTCTCTCTCTCTCTCCTCTCTTCACTGGCACTCTTCTACCTTTCTGTTATTTCCTGCATCCTCGTCCCCCCTCCCCCATACTTTCTCTTTGACTTTCTTTCTGTGTCTACTGACTGTAATATCACTGTAGTGCTTGCTCCCCACTCGTAGACATCGTCAGCTTCTCAATTAGTACATCACAAAAAGAGCACGGGTAAGCGACAGCAGGTGAGAAAAGCGGCCTGTGACTATCCCGTAGGCATAGTCTTGCATATATCTCTAATTGTGAGAGAGATAGAGAGAGAGGGAGAGAGAGAGAGAAAGAGAATGGGGAGGGTGTGAGATGGAACTCGAATAGAGATAAAGGTGAGAAAGAGTGGTCTGAGCTGCATGCGTAGTGGCAGAATGCGATTGTTGCCCATCTCACCGGAGTGTTCTTCTCCACTCTGATGCCTGGCGAATGCAGAAGAAAAAAAGGAAGAAGCCGCGTAAAATGGTTGGTTCCGCAGGGAAAAGAGAAGGAATCTCTGTTATTATCGGCCAACCCAATCATTCTTCTCATTCCTTCCTCGTTCTCTTCCAGCTCCCTCCTTTCCTTCATCTCGGCATTTTTCAGCTACTTGGATTTGGTCCTTTTTCTCTTTTTCTCTCTACTTACTACTTGTTGTTTGACCCCTCTATGCCCTTTTCTAACACTTCCACTCCCTCCCCCTTCATTCTCTTTCTTTTTCTCCTTTCCAATCTTACTCGAAGCTGCTCGCCTCCTTTCTGTATGGTAGTTTCCACTCGTCGTTGCTGGGCATAAACCCGGAGGCAGCGCGCTAAGTTCGAGTTGCTCCCGCTAGGACACAGTTCATGAGGTTTTGCAGATTCTTTTCTCATTCTCTCGTTTGTCTGTACCCTCCCTCCCTCTATATCCATATTTTCATCTCATTATCTCTCTCTCTCCCTCTCCCTCTCCCTCTCCCTCTCCCTCTCCCTCTCCCTCTCCCTCTTCCTCTCCCCCTGTCTACCCCAGAATCCATCTTTCAACTCATTTCTCCCCTTGTCTCACACACTCTCTCACCATCATCATCATCATCTCTCTCTCTCTCTCTCTCTCTCTCTCTCTTTCTTTCTCTCTCCCTTTCGCTGTCTCTTTCTACTTCTTCCTCTCTGTCTCTCTCACTGTCTGTCTCCCTCTGTCTCCTTCTGTCGTTACAATGAAAGCGACACTCTATCCATGGTAGATATGAATGTGCCTGGTGCCTAAATGCATGGCTGGCTCCCGTTCGTATCGTGTCTCTTGTGTTTCATCGGCTATTTGCTATTCCTCGTCGTTTCTACCATTTTCCTCTTTCTTTTCTTCCTCTCTCCCTCATTAATGTTTCCAACTTGTCTACGTCACTGGAAGACTATCAGATGTGGTGACTATGGAGATGTATGCTCTTAAAGGAAGTGGGCCACAGATAAACTTAGTACAGACGTGCTCGATAAATGCACTGTCGGGCGAGAGAGAGAGGAAGAGAGAGAGAGAGAGGGAGAGAGAGAGAGAGAGGAGACGGAGACATAGACAGCGACAAAGAAGGAAAGTAATCAGGAATGGATGCCAAAGTCCTCTGCTTCTCGCTTAACAAACTTCTTTCTTTATTTCTTGTTCTTACTGCATTCGTGTCCTGCTAGGACTGCATTACTCTTTACTCCTGTTTTTCTCTTCATGTCACTCCCGAGGCTTCTCTCTCTCTCTCTCTCTCTCTCTCTCTCTCTCTCTCTGTCTGTCTCTCTCTCTCTTTCTCTGTCTCTCTCTATCTCTGTCTCTCTCTATCTCTCTGTCTCTCTCTATCTCTCTCTCTCTCTCTCTATCTCTGTCTGTGTTGCTTGCTCCGTCCTGACATGTTCGTGTGTATCAGTCATTTGTTAGAATGCCTCGGATGGATCCTCGCAATCTCAAAAATGCCCGCCTCTCCTCATTTTCTCTTCTATGCCATTTTCCTTGCTTTCTTACTTCACTTATCTTTCTTTTTACTAGTCTCGTTGGGCTGACATTTTTCTTCTAAAGAAACAGTAAGTAAAGAAAATATCTTTTACTGACGAGAAGCCGCTGACAATATTTTCCTGTCTGGCTTTTCAAATGACAACTATTTATCATATACCTTCTCCTTCCTTTACGGTTACGCCTTTCATACGTAATAGTGTGACGCGTTATTTTATATCTCCCCGATTATTTTGTGATCTTCTCAAAAATGAGAACTCGTTTCTGGCCTGTTGAACTTCTCCGCTTTCTTAAGACGGCAGGTTGAAGTGTTGTTATGTGACGGGATGTCTGCTTCTGCTTCAATCCACGACCAATCCCCCCTTCCCCGCCACCACAATTAGGAGCCTCCTCCTATCCCTCCCGGGGGCCTCTTTCTTCTCGCTGCAAAAACGTAAACTTACAAATAGGGTGAATAAAACGTGACGAGTTGGGGTTTTCGAGGGAGATGGAGAGAGCCAGAGATAGAAAGGAGAGATGGAGAAAGAAGAGAGTAGGAGAGGGAGGTTACGCGGTCTGCCATTGCTAGCCCTTGGCGACTGGCGATTGGAAGCCTAGAATGCCTGTGACAGTTGTCTGCATAACGTGACAATTGAGTGGGCCTTTACCTTCCTCGGTTATGTCTCCAGCCGTTGAATTGGGGAGAGCGAGGGAGAAATTTGAAATGATTGACGCTAAAATGTGCATGAGGACTTGAGAGGACGCGGTTCTTGCGCAGATGGTTTGATGAGTTGCCTTGCAGTTGATCTTCTCTGGCGAATACACGAAGGCGATGAACAAAGACTGGCACAGCGAGCACTTCTGCTGCTGGCAATGCGATAAAACCCTCACCGGCCAGAGGTCTCATTCTCACTCATTTACCTTTTCAGTTTATACATTCGAGTTACTTATTCTCACTCAGACATTTCCTGAAGTTTTCGTTCTGTCGTACTCCTAATTGTAACGTTCTTCCTGTCAACTTATTTCTTTTCTTTCTTCATGTTTGCAGAATTCCTCCAGTGCATTTCTATTGGCAAATGTCGTTTCCTTTTTAAATTATCATAATTTCTCTACCTCCCTTACTTTCCTTCCGGTATCTCGCTATCTCTCTCTCTCTTACTCTCTTTCTCTCTCTCTAACTCTCATTTTTTCTCTTTCTCTAACTCTCTCTCTCTCTCTCTCTCTCTCTAACTCTTTTTATATCTACCATCTCTCTTTTTTTTCTCTATCACTCTGTCTCTCTCTCTTTCTCTCGCTCTCTCTCTCTTTCTTTCTTTCTTTCTTTCTCTGCAGGTACATAATGCGTGATGAGCAGCCGTACTGCATCAAGTGCTACGAAGATGTCTTCGCGAACCAATGCGACGAATGCAGCAAACCGATTGGGATTGACTCCAAAGCCAGTCTCCTTTCCCCTGTTCAAGGGAGTTCCTCCATCAAAACACTCGGCTTTCCTCAAGAATCCGTTCCATTTCTTGGCCTTTTGTGATCTCCCTCATCTTAGATATCGTTAGTGGGCAAAGCGTTTCTTATTCTATTGGGCGTCTTTTTAAGCAAGCGAAGACGCATAATTTTGAGAGTTTTTATGTAAGCACTTTTATGGTCGGAAATATGTATTGGAAAATTGGGAGAAGAAGGAAAGCGACGAGACAGAAGTGAAGTAATCTGTTCAGAATTAATATTCATTATATCTACCGTTACATTCTCTTTTATCTCTCGACTTTTTCTGTCGCTTTCTATCTCTTTTAACTCTAACTGCATAAGTCTCTCTGTCGAAGACTCAATCTTTCAGGTCTCAAAAAACTCAGTCTTACGGGTGTCAAATTCTGGCGTGCACGCGTGGCACCCAAGGGTGCAGTAAAGCAAAGGGGCAATACTCTCTCTCTCTCTCTCTCTCTCTCTCTCTCTCTCTCTTCTCTTCTCTCTGTCTCTCTCTCTGTCTCTCTCTCTCTCCCTCTCTCTATCGCCTCTTCATTCTCTGTGTCTTTATCTCTTTCCTCTTCCGTCCTTCCCTCTATGTCCTTTTTCATGGTTCTCGAACTCTTTCCTCTTCCGCCCTCTCCTTTTAATTCCCAGCAAGCACCCGACTTTTCGGGAGAATCGAACGAGAATTGGTGGGAGCTTGTAGCCGCCTAGGGGAGGGAGCAAGGGATGGGTAGGCTAAGGGCTAAAAATTGCTAGGCCAGAGACTGGCGGATAAGTCAGCTGCATGCCTTGTAAACACTGCAAAACAAATCTGCCAGTCAAATGGCCTCAACAAATTGTTTGTCGGCTGACCAGCAGAGCAGCACGAGATTTGCAGAGAGAAGTCGGAGAATGGCTTCCTGATCAGGGCAAACACATTTGGCAGGAGAGGAAAAAGAACCAGTTCAGGCCAGAGAGAACGGTATTACACTAGACGTACTTGCACAAAATGGGATTGAAGAGAGAGAGAGAGAGAAAGAGAGAGAGAGTGAGAAAGTAGGGAAGGGTGAGAGAGGGAGGGCGGAGCGTCAACTGAAAGGGATTGCCAGAAGAAGGGGGAAGAAGGTGAGGGGGAATACCTGAGAAGAAGAGTTAGGGGAGGGAGGGAGGAGTGAGCTGGGAGTGGAAGTAGCAAAGTCAAAGTAAGCACACTCTGGCCTCTTCTCAAGGCATTCCCACCTGAGCATAGCCATCATGGTTGGAAATCATCTCTTTTTCTTGGGTATGCAACGTTGTTTGATGGAGGAATTAGAAATAGAGGAAGAGAGAGAGAGAGAGGAGAGAGAGAGAGAGAAGAGAAATGAAGAGAGAGAGAGAGAAAGAGAGAGAGAGAGAAGAGAAATGAAGAGAGAGAGAGAGAGGGAGAGAGAAGAGAAGGAGAGGAAGAGAGAGAGAGAGAAGATAAATGAAGAGAGAGAGAGAGATAGAGAAAGAGAGGAAGAGAGAGAGAGAGAAGATAAATGAAGAGAGAGAGTGAGGGAGAGAGAGAGAGAAAGAGAGAGAGAGAAGAGAAATGAAGAGAGAGAGAGAGAGAGAGGGAGAGAGAGAGAAGATAAATGAAGAGAGAGAGAGAGAGAGAGAGAGGGGGAGAGAGAGAGAGAGAGAAGATAAATGAAGAGAGAGAGAGAGAGGGGAGAGAGAGAGAGAGAGAAATGAAGAGAGAGAGAGAAAGAGAGGAAGAGAGAGAGAGAGAGAGAGAGAAATGAAGAGAGAGAGAGAAAGAGAGGAAGAGAGAGAGAGAGAGAGAAGATAAATGAAGAGAGAGAAAGAGAGGGAGAGAGAGAGAGAAAGAGAGAGAGAGAGAGAGAGAAGAGAAATGAAGAGAGAGAGTTAGAGAGAGAAAGAGAGAGAGAAAGAGAGAGAGAGAGAGAGAGAGAGAGAAGAGAAATGAAGAGAGAGAGAGAGAAAGAGAGGAAGAGAGAGAGAGAGAGAGAAATGAAGAGAGAGAGAGAGTGCAGTTGTTATGTTCAGGATCTGTCTTACAAGGAGAAGCATTGGCACGAGCAGTGCTTCCTCTGCAACATGTGCAAGATGTCTCTGGTGGACATGCCCTTCGGCTCTAAGAATGACCGTATCTTCTGCTCGAACTGCTACGACCAGGCATTCGCCACTCGTTGCGATGGATGCAACGAGATCTTCCGTGCTGGTAATCGCAGTCCACCTTCCTTTCATTTCGTTTTCAATGCATTCGGGTCGCATCCTTTGTATACCCTTATTTAAATAATTTTTTTTTAGGAATGAAGAAGATGGAGTACAAGGGCAAGCAATGGCACGATAAGTGTTTCTGCTGCGCCCTCTGCAAGCAGCCCATAGGCACGAAGTCTTTCATTCCCAAGAACGAGGACATCTACTGCTCGACTTGCTATGAGGACAAGTTCGCCACCAGATGCTGCAAATGCAAGAAGGTTCTCTCTCTTTCTCTCTCATCTCTTCTATTCCACACACACTATTCCCTGTCCCTATAGATTTTTTTGCGACATAGGTTTTATTGAGTGGCGATAGAGCTTTATCGCCCATTACTTTCATTCCCAATGTCAAGTAAAAGAGAAGAAATAGCAGAAGAAGAGAAATTGCAGGTGATCAGCACGGGGGGCGTGACGTACAAGAACGAGCCATGGCACAGAGAGTGCTTCTGCTGCTCGCACTGCAACTCGAGTTTGGCCGGCCAGCGATTCACTTCCAAGGATGACAAGCCGTACTGTGCCAACTGCTACGGAGAACTCTTCGCCAAGAGATGCAATGCATGCACCAAACCCATCACTGGTCTCTTCTCTACCCTCTCTTTCTCTGCCCCCTCTCTCTCTCCATCCCACTCTCTCTCTCTCTCTCTTTGCAGGAATCGGCGGTGCGAAGTTCATCTCATTCGAAGAGCGTCACTGGCACAACGATTGCTTCATCTGTGCCCAATGTACGACTTCCCTTGTCGGCAAGGGATTCATCACGGATGGCACTGACATCCTCTGCCCAGAGTGTGCCAAGGCCCGCCTCATGGCATCCAATTCATAGCTTAGCCCCGCCTACTTAATCCTAGCCCCGCCCACTTCCTCCATCAAACTCCGCCCACTGCCAACGTGTCTTCTACTTCTGTTCTATGCTCTCTCTCATGCACTTCATGATGAGAATCGAAATTCACTTGTTTCTTCCGCTTCTTGTATCAGCGTCGTAATGTTGAATGTAGAAGAGCCGAGTGGCGTCTGTAATAAGAGGAGAGATGCCTTGGCTGATCCCTCTTCCTCCCTCTTAGCTCGTACAAATTGTCCTTGTTGCTGCTGTTGTGTTTCGCGATGGCGGTCCGAGTCTGGCCTCGCCTTGACTTGTGAGGGGAGAGTCCAGCTGGGAGTCCCCGTGCACCCCTTGCTATCGTCAGTGGATCTGCCCACTTTGCTTCTTCCACATTCTACGGTTTCTAAATAACAGCATGAATAATGTCTTCATTTATCAGCAAACATTTTGAGCATGCCCACTCCGCACCGCCAACGAAGAACCCCTCTGTAGTAGCAATTACTTTATTAGTCGGAAAAGCACGATTCGACTGTTTTTATCATCCACTCCTACCAGTATTGAAGTTCATGCAATTCCTTAGTTCCTAACAGAAATCTGCTCTAGCAGAACGTTCTGCTACTTAGCAGCCACTTCGACTAATTGTAAATAGGTTTGCACGACTTAGTTGCAGTGACTTGAAGCATCAGTAGATAGGATCTAATCTTCTAATCTTCACAGCGCCCACCTTTCCTTCCCTGTTGGCCTTGTTCCCGCTGACCAAGCAAAGGCATGCAAACCCAGTGGTCACTCTTCGCTGCCCTTGGCACATTTGATAGGATCTTACGTATTTACGAGGACCCCTCGGAACATCTGCGACACTTTTCATCTATGTTCTTATTCTTTCTCTCATTTTGTTAAATCGTAACCATACTTCTATGCATGGCCTCATTTTGATGCGTAATATTTAAACAAAGTAAATCATTCCATCATAATTGTTGTTATCGCAAGAAGGGGAGAGAGTGAGCATACAGAATTGCATAGCAAGACTGCTTGAGCACTCTGCTGGGATAACTACTTAAGCAATTCAATCATTTAACAAGAAAAAGTGGAATCCAACAACATAACAATGTCAACTGAAAAGAACCGCGGAGAGGAGAGCCTTATCTCTTCTTCGAGAACTTCTTCCTGGTGACCTTGACCTTTTCTTTTGTCTGAGTTGCCTCATCCGTTCTACTCTTCTTTGCTCGTGTAGCTTCGGCTGGCTCATTCTGTCCCTCTCCCCCTCCTCGTTTCGTCTGTCTACAATATTCATTATTTAGTGAGATGAAGCAAGGCAGTGAAGGAAAAAGGAACAGAGGAACTGAAAGAAGAACGAACCTTTCCCTTTCGGCTGCGACTTCGTTGTCTCTTCGTGCATTCGCATCCACCTCCTCGGTCTGGCCAGTGGCCGCTGCTTGTTTCCGCGCAGCACTCTCGCGAATCGCTTTTATCTTAATTTTAAAATTACTTACAACATAAGGGTCACAACAGAGTTGAAATAACACCGTAAATCCATAAGAATTAAGTTTTTCGCTGCATCCGAAGTTCACGAGATTAAAGTAGTAAAGAAAAGAGACCTCCTCTTCTTCCTTCTGCTTCTCGTCCGCTTGTCTCTGCAGTCTCCGAATAACTCGGTGCTCCGCATCACGACGTCGCTTCTCTCGCAGTTTCCTGAACAGTAACTTTTAATTCTTTCACCACCACAAGTAGAAAATTGCATCATACACGGAGTCTATTTAGAAGAAGGAAATAACAATAGAAGTTTGTTTAAAACTTAATAGGGAGAGTTCTGTGATTTTTAGCTAAATGCTTAAAAAAAGATGAATTGATATCTGACTTGACCCTCGGCGCTTTCTTCTTCAACTCCGCGATCTCCTTTGCCGACTTCTGCACGAACTTGTGATAGAGAACTTCGCCCTCATCTATGCCCTGCTCGATCTTCACCAGGTCTAGCGTCAGTCGAGGGCCAAGCTCCATTAGTCTAAAAAGTGAAAAGAAAGAAAAAAAGAAAAAGAAAAAGACAAAGAAAGAAAGAAAGAATGAATGAATGAAAGAAAGAGAGAGAGAGAGAGGAGAGAGAGAGGAGAGAGGAGAGATAGAAGAATACCTGAGCTGTGTCTGGTGTCCTCTCTTGCACCCCCTGGCACTGAGATCCTGAGCGAGTTCGACTTCCTTCGCCTCGTCCTCGAATGCGCTGTCACTCAAGTTGCCGGGACTAAAAGAGATGAGATTTGAAGGAAGAAAAGAAGGAGAAAAGAAAAACGGAGACTCGATGAAGAAGTCTGCGATGTCCTTGTATCTCGACAAGTCTGGCACTTTGTTCTGCATCAACTTCTTCGCCGACTTGCTCATACCGGTCGGAACCGTCTTGATTGCGCTGCAAAATCGAAAATTAGTCTAACAAATTTCATACAACGAGAAAATAAAAACCGTAGAAAAAAAACTGACTAATGTCGAATATCAATTGAATCACTCTCCTCGTTGTACCGTACCATCAAACAACGTTTCACAGTCGACAGATTCAACTGCAATCGACAACTTCATCCGTCATTTCAAATTCAGCTGAGAAACTACGACACAAAAAATGTCTTCAATGAACTAACCTTATCGACGTTGATTGTTGGAAAGAGATTTTGGAAAGTCGTCTGAACGAGTTGAAGATGACGCTTGGTCTCATCAAATCCGGAGATAACAACAAGAGGTGGAGTAAGGAACTGGTTGAGAAAGACGGAAGTCTTCTTCTGTGCAGAGAGGACATGGCGAGCAAGGCAATACTCGCGGACTAAAAAGCAACCAACTTATCCCAAACTCTTACTCATCACAACACTGTCTTTCATTCAATTTAAGTTCCGTGTCATTATGATACATATAATAAACAGAAGAAAACGCATAAGAAGCAAAAAAAGACGAACTGCGGAAAGTAAGAGTTGGTCCTTGCGAGAGTCTCATGATCCTCAAGTTAAGAGAGAGATCTCCACGTGTGAGAACAAGCATGTGAGTCACCCCCAGGACGGAGCCATTAACGATGAAGTCTCGGATGTTGTTCCGTCGTAGCACCTATTAAGATTCCTTATTGTTAATCATCAATGAATTATCTACGGCCATGATGCCAACCTTCAGTTTTTGCGCCGTGTTAGGCTCCAAGATACGGCGGATGTCCTTCTCCAGCCGAAGAATCTGCTTGCCGACCTTGCCACTGTGGATCACGAAGGAGTGAGGCTCCCTGTTAAAGTTAACATTTTAAGAGAACAACCTCATTTGACATTCTGGCTAGTTGGTCTAATCTGAAATCAGAGCAATGGAAATAGCAATTCCAATATACTTGGCCGCTTCTTTGGTAGCGACTCCGACAGCTGCAGTCTCACGAATCTTTTTAGCTTCCCGCTTCTCTTCAGCCTCCTCAGCTCTTCTTTCTTGACGATCAGCCTAGATCACTTAGTTGATAGAAATTTGAACTACACCGAATAATTATGAGAAAATTCCAAAAGGAAAAGAGGAATGCATAGAAAATGACAAACATAAGCCCCGGTGAAAGTCTTCTTCCTGTAGAATCCTTCACCCGAATCTCCAGCACGCGCCAGACGAGCACTCTTTCCCTTCCCCTGTAAAAGGCGTAATCTGAGATAAGAAAGCTCAAGAAAATTTGCAACTTCTTATGACAAAAAAAAATCAACTGACACGTCTTCGGGCCATGACGAAAACACGGAAAACAGGAGAGATCGAGATTCTTTTCGCACAGATCCTCCTGAAAGCATATTCTTGATAAACTTTTGAACGTAATTTGGCCCTAAACGGATTTCCCTTTTATTTAACGCATCCTACCATAATTCTTATTGAATTTTAAACTGTTTTTGCCGTCCAAGGAAAAATTTGGTTCAGTTCTAATAAATGCCGCCTTTTTATTACTTGTTAATTTATTATTGTTATTTAGCTACGCAGGATGTATGGATATCAAGGAACTCCATATAAGTCAGTTGGTTTCGCCCTGAGTCATTTTTACCTAGAAGAAGTGTGAAGATGGATTTATGTTAGAATTGTTGTTCTTCGTTAATTTATTTGACATTTTCGTACTCTTCAGCTATCACTACTCCAGAGCCCAAAAATTTGTAAAAAATTATTTTACAGTTCGACGTATACGAACACTCCAGGAGGGGCAGCGGCGGCAGTTGTGAGTGCCTATACAACTCCGCAGGCAACAGCTCAACAACAGGCGAGCATGTTTGCTGGGTACTCCAATGCACTAGCTGGGTTTGCAGTTTCCTCTTTCGATTGTGTTCTCGGTTGTTGATCTGCTGTATTCAGAGGAGCGACGAATGCATACGCCAATGCTTATGCGGCCTACGGCTACGGCCAAGCTGCCGCTGCTCAGGCGCAGCAATACGCAGCTGCTCGCATCCCCGAGGCTTTCTCCGCCACTGCCGCCGTCTCTGCCTCTGCCGCTCCCTACAACTCTTACAACAGTAAGTTCCCGATCAAGTTATCTTCATTGGAATCTCGCCCTCTTTTGATGTTGACTTCCAAGGTGCCTATGGTGGCGGTGGAAATCGAGGAGGTGCGACTACACAGGCGGCCTCAGGAATCTCCACAATTTCAACGTCGAACTCAACTCGTGCAGTTTGTTAGTCGTCTTTTTATTGTGGATACCTGGTAGTCTGGTACATTCAGTTGCACCTCTTTATTAAACCAAGTTCTTCCGCTGAAATTAATCCCAAGGGGTTTTCTTTGTGCTAGGAACACAATGTGTTTTGCCCCTGGGGCAAATGCTTTTCTTTCCCGGAGTTATTTTGTTATAGTAAAAAAAATTTAATTTTCATAATATTTTTTTTGTCTAATGACTTATTTCTTGCAGCCTCGACGTACCAAAACAAATATGATGCAGCCGTGTATGCAGCCGCGCAGTCTTACATTCAAAAGCAGACTGGAGGAGGGGGAGGATACAACAAGAAGGCTTCTTTCTCCCAAGGAAGTGGAGGCGGTGGAAAGGGAACTTTCCCCTCCAACAATCACAAGAGATTCGGTGTGGGTGCGAATTCCAATGCCCATCGTGAGCCACAGCAGTTCTACTGCGAGGTTTTCATTGCTGTACTCTCATTTGCTAGCCTACAAGGGTGTTCTCTCTAACAAATGTTGACTTTTTTAAGACATGCAAAATAAGCTGTGCTGGCCAGCTGACTTACAAGGAACATCTTGAAGGACAACGACACAAGAAGAAGGAAGCGCTTGCAAAGGTCATTATTATTCTCCTTGTTTATTTTAAATGTTTCGTCTTCTATTTTACACTGTTTTCAGGGCGAAGGAGCAATCGCACTTCCGAAGAGCAAAGTGTCATTCCGCTGTGATCTATGCAATGTGACTTGCACTGGAAAGGACACATACGAGGCCCATGTTCGCGGTACGAAGCATCAGAAGGCCGTGGCACTCTGCAAGAAGCTGGGCAAGCCGATCCCCGCCCAAGAACCCACGATCATTGCTCCCAAGGACATGGGGGGCACCATTCCTCCCCTTCCACCCGCCACTTCCACTGCCAGTACCCCTCTCACTTCACTAAAGAAGGTTCATCTCAAGTCACATTTACTCTTTCCATCAACTGATCTTGCAGGCGATCCCACAGATGCATTTCGTGGGAGGGACAAAGTTGTCGTCGACAACTCCTGACCAGTCGGCGAAGAAGGCCATTGTAGCCGCGGCCGTTGGCTCTGCAGGCAACTCGTCCTTTTCCGCGTCAGAAGCCGTGGCTGGGGCAAGCGCTGCCGCTGAAGGCAAAGGAAAGAGCGCGGACCTCGCGGCCCTCCTCGCGGCTGAGCAGAATATCAAACCAGTTGGCGAGAACTACGTTGTGTCAGAGAAGGACAGCAACGGCAAGCATGTCACTTACCACTGCAAGCTTTGCGACTGCAAGTTCTCAGACATCAATGCGAAAGATATCCATCTGAAGGTTGCCATTCGAGAGACTGGAACGGGTGCAAAGGATGCCTTTCTTAAGGGGCGTCGTCATCGTCTGCAATACAAGCAGAAGGTGGACCCCTCTCTGATCGTGGAGATTAAGGGGAATGTTCGGGACAAAAAGGGTGCCATTCTCAAGCAGCCAAGCGGAGCGATGCGAGCAGTCGGAATGCCTGTCCCACTGTTCGTTCTTTCCTTCTTTCTTCTTCTCCCTCGTTCTTTCTTTCCAGGGTGATGATGGCTCGTCCACCGATGTTTGGCCCCCCTCGACCCTTCTTCGGTCCCGACGGAGGAATGGGGCAGCGCTTTACCGAGACCAGTGATGACCGACACATTATGGTGCGATTACTGTAATTACCGTATATTTTTGTTGCTCGTTTTCTGGTGAATGCAGGAAAGTGTAGAATTGTAGCTGAAACACTCGGCGTTGTTCCTAGAAGAGGAGGAAATGGCTGGAATCGAAAGAATGGTGCAGGCAGTTGAGAGGGCACTCAAGTTGCTCTCTGACCACCTCGAGGAAACTATGTTAGTTATTTCTTTTTACACTCGCTATTGCCTGGTAGTTCTTCCACGAAACATATTCTCACATTTAATGGTAATAAGGACCCACGGCCTCTTCTCAGATTAAAGTGTCTTTGTTTACTCCACATTAGTGCTTATTTTATCTTTTCTCATTTAGACCGTCAGAAGTGAAGAAAGAGGGAGAACCAGCAGAGAGACTTCTCAAAGGAGCCATGAGGATATGCTCACTCTCTAAGGGAATTCTTTTGAAGGGAGAGGAACAGGTCAGTTTGGCTGTTTAACTTTTCCATCTTGTTTGTTCTTTTATTCTTTGTAATATGGTTGATTTGGAGGTCGAGTTGGTGGCTCTCCTGTCTGTTTTTCCTACCGTTACATTCCTTAACGAGTGCGTCGAATTGCTGCCGAAGTTCATAGAGGTTCGTTAATTCCGTCCCTGCCTTCCCTTGACCCTCCCTTCTCTTGCAGATCGAAGGTCACTCCGTGATTGCCGACCCCTCGGAGGCGGCAATCTTCTTCTCGATCCCGAAAGTGGCGTGCAAAGTGAAGATTCTCTTCACCTCCCCCGTCGTTCGTGCTGGTGAGTCCTTGTCGGAACCTCTCAGAGTCTGCTTCTTGCCAAGGAAAAAGGGCCCGAGGGTCCCCCAAAAGTGGGTGGGTAGGGATATTTTGAGTGTCGAAAGGAAGGTAGGGTAACTTAGAAAAGGATTTTTTGTTCAAGAATTGGATGGGGTTGTGCCTGATTACGGCCCAGAAACTGGAGGGGTGCTCTGTTTCGGACCTGCCTTTTTAGCCTGCTTCCTGGTCTGAATTCCGGATAGATTTGCTCTGCCAATTCTAAATTCCTTGATGGTTTAACTCTTTCCTGGTCAATGAATTTTCGTAACTTAACGCGGTTATATTCTCCCAATTTCCTCTTGACTCTTCCAAGGGGGGAAATTGGTGAGAAAGAAGGTGTTTGTGTCTTGCTTTGAACCGGCCCATGGAGTTGTTGTCTGAGTGGGTATCGAATGGTTGACTACTGCGAGGCTGAGAATGAGCATGAAAAGAAAAGATTTCTCTGATCTCCTCTTTCGTCTCTGCTCTCTCTCCGTTCTAATCTCTCTCAGCTTTGTACACTTCCTTCCATTCGCATTCCTTTCCTCGGCTCTCACGAACTCCTCAATGGTCGTTAGTGCCGAATTTCTGCCACGTGGTTAAAGATGGTCGTCAAACTTTAGTTTTGGTATATATATATTTTTTGATATTCCACTGAATTTGAGCTGGGCGGGAAAAAAAGATGAACCATCTTTGACTGTAAGTGGCGGGCCGGTTTCAGAGAATGCGATAGTGGCTGGAGGGGACCGCCCTGCTGATATTCTGCCAGAGGAAAAGTGCCTCGAGGCACTGGCTGAACTCCGCCACGCAAAGTGGTTCCAGGTTCGGAAAATCAGAAAACAAAAACAGACACAAACATTTATTTTACTTTTCACATGTCGCTGTCGTGTTGTTTCGGTCGAAGAGTAGCCGAACCAGGAAACCAAGAAAAGTGTTGAGTGGAAAAGAAGATCCAGGCGAAGAGAGGGAGGAATGTCAGAAGGATCCTTTTCTTCTGCAGGTTAGATGCGCGCCTCTCCAATCATGCCAAGTGACTCTTCGCATTCTCCGTGATATTCGCCGTCGAATTCCCTCTTGGGTCAAGCTCTCCGAATGGATGACTGAGCTTCTCGTTGAAAAGGTTCTCCATCCATTTCGAGTTGACATGAATGACCGTTCCTCTTCAGGTGCTTGCTTCGGTGGGAGTTCCATTGCCAGTGGGAGATGCTCTTCGTCGTTTCTTCGAAGCCATTGCTTCGGGCATTCTCTTTAGCTGTTTGTTTCTTCCCTTTTCTTCTGTTGTGACAACAAATAATAATGAGATAACTAAGGTGGACCCGGACTGGCTGATCCATGTGAGAAAGTGCCGGTTGATGTGCTGGCTGGACTGGAGCCTCAGCAGAGAGAGGATATCACCTGTTCCGGCCAACACGCCCTTAGACTCATTGCATTCGGACAGGTCTGTTACTATCAGCTGGTTCTTCTTTCAAAAAGGGCTTTTTGGTTGAGTAACGAAATTGTTGAAGATACACAAGATTCTTGGAATGGACCGAATCGCAGAGGGAACGCGGCCTCAGCTCGACAGGAAACGCCCGCTTGAGAAGAATGCAAATGCGGAAGATGGTTTGTCTCTCTCCTTCCTCCTCTGCTCCCTTCTCTCGCTTCAGTTCTTCATTTGTCATGGATGAACAGGAGTTTCAGAGGCAAAGAAGGACAAGCCGGACGGAGAGGAAGACGAAGACGGGAATGGCAGTGGTGGAGTGGTGGAGAAGCCTGCCAAGGACGGGGAGGGAGAAGGGAAGGCTCCTCCCTCAACTCTCAAAATGGAAGCATGAGCCTAGAATATTCGTATATTGTAATGTACGCCATCATAAATGAGAAAAGTATTTTAACTCAGTTGTAAATAGTCATTCAGGAAAGAGATGAGCTTTTCTCTTCATTAGTTTTTAATTTTATACAAAGGGGTAGTGCGGGATGGAGGAAATTGTTCCTTGTTCTTTATGATTAGAAAGCTTTTGTTTTTGTTTACGACGTGATAACTGTTCTCATATTATTTTACGCTTTTCTGTGAATTTCAATTGTTGTTAGAGAATAGTTTATTACTATTTAATCCTATATTGTTTCCAATCGAGCGCTATGAAAACTCCGTTTCTTGTATTCGCAAACGTGGTCGTGTAATTTATCGATAAATAATAGAGAGTCAACGTAGGGATTGCGAGTCTTGACATGTGAAGGAGAACCGTTCGAGGGATGAGCGTGAATCGTAGATCCTGATTGTGTGAGTATGAATACAGTGAGCAAGTGGTGGGATGTTCACTTTCTGGGGGGGAGGTGACCATGGCAACGAGGGATGGAATAGGCGGAAAGAGTCAGCTCTCGGCAGTGCTTCGAGATGATGTCGACTACGAAGTGGACGAATGCATTGAACGATGATAGCGCCGGCCTGAACACCAACGCGGCCTGCGTTGCCTTAGCCGACTTCTCCTCCGATGGAGACACCAAACTTATCCTTGCTGATCTCGGCACATCACGGTCTGTTGAGAGAGAAAGGAGGAGGAAGAACCGTAAAAAAGAAAGCTGTTGCAGAATAAACATTCGCATGAAGGTGTTTAAAGGAGTGCAGAAGATTAATGAAACTCCGATCCTTGAGCCTCCAATCGCTCTTTTTACTTTCATCAATGAACAGGTAAAAATTAGAAAAATAAGGTGACATAAAAACTCCTTACACTCCTGTAGATTCCGACTCCTGCAATCGGAATCGCTTGCGGATCATTCATTCTTGTCTACAAAGGACTGAGGCCATTCTACAGAGTTTGTAATATTTGGAGAGAGAGAAGGGGAAAGAAGTAAGAGAGAGAAAAATTGAGAGGAGAAAGTGAGGGAAGCAGAGAGATAGCGAATGAGAGAGAGAGAGAGAGAGAGAGGGGGAGAGAGAGAGGGGAGAGAGAGAGCCAAGAGAATTAAATTACAGTTCGAGTCGCCTGCCCTTGAACTGAATGGAGTTGAGGCCGAGGCGTGGGCCAAGTTGCAGGAGGGAATCATCACTCCCGACCAGTTTATCTCTGTTCTCCGGATGCTCAAGGACGAGGTTTGCATCATTTTAAAATATTCGCCCCTATTTATGAACTATTCTACCTATCTCTTTCTCGCTTCGCTTTCCCTTCTCTCATTTTCTCTCGTTTCTCTCTCGCCCTCTCTCCACATTACTCTCATTTCAGATCGGTCTTCGTTCATTAACCTCCTACGCTCAAAAGATAATGACGTCACCCGAATCAGAGCAGCGTTCAGTCGTCTCGAACTTCGCTTCTGTCATCGCCATCAAACCACCATCCCTTCGGGTCCATTCCTTCTCACTCCTCCCCATTTCACTCTCTCTCTCCCCCTTTTTCAGTCTCTCCCTTCCTCTCTCTCTCTCTCTCTCTCTCTCTCTCTCTCTCTCTCTCTCTCTCTCTGTCCCTCATTCTCACTCCCTCCCTTCTCTCCCCCCCCTTTCACTCTCTCTCTCTCTCTTCCCTTTCTCACTCTCTCCTTCTATCTATCTCTCTCTCTCTCTCTCTCTCTCTCTCTCTCTCTCTGTGTCCCTGTCTCTCCCTCTTTCTCACTCTCACTCTCCACTTCTCACTCTCTCTCTCCCCTTTCTCACTCTCTCTCCCTTCCCCTCTCTCTCCTCCTTTCTCACTATTTCTCTTCCTCTCTCTCCCCCCTTTCGCACTCTCTCCCTTCCTCTCTCTCCCCTTTCTCTCTTTCCCCTTTCTCACTCTCTCCCTTCCTCTCTCTCCCCTTTCTCACTCTCGCTCTCTCCCTTCGTCTCTCCCCCTTTCTCTCTCCCTTCCTCTCTCTTCCCTTTCTCACTCTCTCTCTCTCTCTCTCTCTCTCTCTCTCTCTGTGTCCCTGTCTCTCCCTCTTTCTCACTCTCACTCTCCCCTTCTCACTCTCTCTCTCCCCTTTCTCACTCTCTCTCCCTTCCCCTCTCTCTCCTCCTTTCTCACTATTTCTCTTCCTCTCTCTCCCCCCTTTCGCACTCTCTCCCTTCCTCTCTCTCCCCTTTCTCTCTTTCCCATTTCTCACTCTCTCCCTTCCTCTCTCTCCCCTTTCTCACTCTCGCTCTCTCCCTTCGTCTCTCCCACTTTCTCTCTCCCTTCCTCTCTCTTCCCTTTCTCTCTCTCTCTCTCTCTCTCTCTCTCTCTCTCTCTCTCTTTCAGTCTCCCGTGACTTGTGTGTCAACTCTGAAGCGTTCTCTGCCGGATGTCTCTCCAATTGACATGCTGGTGTACGGTACGGAGAATGGTCGAGTGTACATGCTGGACACGCAGGCATTCCAGGTGAGCGGTGTCTCCAGTTCCCCTCTCTCTCTCTCTCTCTCTCTCTCTCTCTCTCTCTCTGTCCCTCATTCTCACTCCCTCCCTTCTCTCCCCCCCTTTCACTCTCTCTCTCTCTCTCTTCCCTTTCTCACTCTCTCCTTCTATCTATCTCTCTCTCTCTCTCTCTCTCTCTCCTCCGTAGAATCTCCACTGCTGCCAGCTTCCTGCTTCGCCGGTCTTCATTGCATGCCATGGTCCGTTTCCTTCTCATTTTAGTACTCATAGAAGAAAGTTGTATATTTACTTATCTCTTCATCATTCTCCTTATATTTTGCCAATTAGATAATATGATGTCACTGGACCTACCTGCACCTCTCCTTTTCAACTCGCCCTCTCTCTTCGTCTCTCCAAATCTTTCTGTCCCTATCCCTCTCCCTTTTTCGGTCACTCTCGTTCTCACTCTACCTCCCTCTCTCTATCTCTTTCTCTCTTTCTCTTCTCTCTCCTCAGGTGCCTACGACGTAGACTTCCGTGTGTTTGTGTCGACTCGTGATGGTGAAGTGTTCTCGATCAAGAGAGATTCTAATAAGACCAGGCTGACTCGGCCGATCATCTCCTGCAGGAGTCACATCGTCGCCATGATTAAGTTCGGCAAGACGGTATGCTTTTTTTACGTTTACCCTACATTTTCATAGATGTATTTCATGTTTGCCACTCCTTCTTGCAGTTGGCCATTGCTTGCGCAGACAACTCACTGACTTACTATTCACATAAGGGAAGAAGAATCAATCAGGTTAATATTCTTCATTCTTTTAGAAGAATCAATTATGACAAAAAGAACAGAGTTGTAGGTTCTCTTTGAAGAGCCAATCATAGGACTTGAGAGTTTTCACTACGCACCGAAGCAGTACACAGCGGTAATCGTGGCACTGCAGAAGGAAGTGAGTGTGCGGGAGGAGTCCCTCTTTCCTAAGCACAGAACTCTTCAGTTCCGAATCTACAACGAGGTTGCTCTGCTCGATCAAATGAGAGTGGAGCATCCATTGAAATGGATCAAATTCGGCCAATTTGGCCGAGAAGAAGCTGCTCTGATTCTCGGGACGCAACGTGCGAGATGCGTGCCATAGATGCTGGAAGTTTCCGTTGTCGTTTAAGGTGGCGGACTGATGGTGAAGTTGTTCCGGCGCGTTGCTCGGCTGGAGGAACACATTGACGTGTCTCCGCCTGCTCTGGCCTACAACTTCAAGCTGAACATCCCGAAGAGGAGTCGCCTTTTCATCGAGCAAACCAGTCGAGAGAGAAACAACCCCAGAGCAATGCACCAGGCTAGCTTCTTACTGACTCTCAACTAATACTTAACCAAAAGTATAGTTTGATCAATTGATGCTTAAATGTCTTGATACAAAATCCGCTTGAGATGTACCAGCGAGACGTGATGATGCTTCGTTGGCTGGTGACCGAGCAGTTCGCTCTTCTCTGCAGCAAAGCCCTCTCTTCTGCCTCCTCCCAGTTTTCCTCTCAATCCGTTGAGATATCCGTTGATGTCAATGGTTTCGGGCCGACCTTCAAAGTGGTCGTCCGTCTCACATCCACGTCGTTCGTTTTGCGTTAAATAATAAAAATGTAGAATGGCTGGATGGAGAGAACGCGATGTTGCAGGAAGAGTAGCCTGCACGGGATGTGGCTGTCCTTTGTCTTCAATCCGGAGAACTTCAAGTTCGAGAAGTCTCTCGTTCCGGTGGCCCTCCTCACTCCTAGCCATTTCTACACTTTCACGACTCGTGTGGAAGCTCTCAAGCCAGAGGAGGTTCAATTTATACATTTATCCTCATTTTTTCCATCTGATATTTGGAATGATATTTTGGCGATTGCAGGGCATAAACGATGAGATCCGCGTTTCTTTGGTGGGGGTAGATCGGCCCTCTCCAATAGTCACGGCAGTCATTCGAATGCCACTCAGTGAAATGAGTCTTCTTGACTGAGCTGCTGCTCTAATTCTAGCTAAGATTACTTCATCGGCCATGATCTCGTTATCATACTCCTTGCATGAACATTTCGGGTTCTTTCCTCTCTCTTAAGGAGTCACTTGGCGAGAAAGTTTTCAACCACCTGTTTCTATTCAGATGAATCATAAAGAAGAAATGTCGAAAAGCCACTTACAAATGTACATGAATCCACATCTGTACTTGAAAACGAAAGGGGCGACTTGGAGGGAAAATACTTCCGTCTCCTGGTCTTTGATATATCCAGTTGCCATGGCCAAGTTGGTTTCCTCGAGACGGGCCGAGATGCCCTCCCTTGGCTGCCTCGTGGCTTCTGCGTCGGGTTATCTCTTCCATTCTCGACCCTTCGGTCGGTTCTGGCCTACTCAGGAGGAGCTGGAATATTGCGAGAAGTCGTTACTTCATACAATTAGCATTGACTCCACGTACATATATCTTGATTTGAGTCGCTTTCCTGTACTTGATCCTCCTGATGATCCCTGCAGTTGTCATCCATCAACAGCGTCGCTCTCCCGAGAACCCAAGCGAACACTCAAACAACCCGGAAATGGCCACCGACACCGACAAGATTATTGAAATTATTCTCATCATTGTCTTCTCGGTTACTTTTATTTCCGTATTATTCACGTGAAGAGAGAGAGAGAGAGAGAGAGAGAGAGAGAGAGAAGGAGGGAGAGACAGAGAGAGAGAAGAGAGAAAGAGACAGACAGCGGGAGAGAGAGTGAGAGAAAAAAGAAGCAGAGAGTGAGAGAGAAAGAGAGAGAGAGAGAGAGAGAGAGAGAGAGTGAGATAGCAAGTTTGATTGCAGCCTGCGGCGGTGTGGTTCCATGACAAAGCGTGCGGAATGCACTTCTGGCTGAATCTGTGCCTGTGGATCTTCTTCATCCTCCCTGGCCTCTGCCACGCCGTGTGGTATTGCTTCCTGCGCGGATAAAGTCGGATCTCAGATATCCTTGTTCTCTTTCTCTCGGTCGAGCACGTAATCGATAAATGTTTGAAGTCGTATGTGGATAGCTGCATCTATACATGTCATGCTTACAAGAAACATATTCAACTTTTTGTTTTAATTTCAATTTTTCTGATATCTATAAGGTGATCATGGAATATGGATTGAAGAAATGGTGAACGGCGGGCGATAACTGAAAAATAATTAATTGTGGTTCAAATTGCGGCGTTGACCTTGGGAGTAGGCACTCTCTTATTCTCGCGTGCTATTTCGCAGTCGCCCGAACCGCTTCGTGAAAATAGCTCGCGCGATCG
This sequence comes from Allodiplogaster sudhausi, assembly GCA_945643635.1. Classification (NCBI taxonomy): domain Eukaryota; kingdom Metazoa; phylum Nematoda; class Chromadorea; order Rhabditida; family Diplogasteridae; genus Allodiplogaster; species Allodiplogaster sudhausi. The sequence continues at coordinate 347,036 of CALZFC010000056.1, forward strand.
AGAGAGCGAAGATCCGCGGCTAGTTCAAATTTATTCGGTGATCGCCCTGCTTAAGGCAAAAGGGACGGGAAGGAAAGTAATGAATGTCGAAAATAGGAGAAGAGAGAGAGAGAGAGGAGGGAGAGAGAGAGAAAGAGAGAGAAGGATAAAGGAACGAGAAAGAGAAATAGGAATATCGGGAGAGATGAAAAAAAAAAGAAACGGGAATGGCCGAGTCGGCTGTCCAACAATCCTGCTCGGATAGGTGAATAGGCCATGGCATTGTTCCATGAAGTGGGTGTGGTTATCAGTGAATAGGGGATGAATGCTCTTTTCAAGGGAGAGAGCTGCCCTGTGTCTTCTCTTTATTTCATGCCTTTTATGTATTCCTTCATTGACCATGTGAAAGTGAATTTACTTATTACTTTTTAGCCGGAAAGTTTAGATAAAACTATCACCGCACTTCCAAATTGTCGCGGTCATTCTGATAGTGAGAGAAAACATTCTCATTCCCTCATACTAATTAGCAAACCCACTGCGTGAACAAATGGAGTACAAGCAACTTTAAATCTAAAAAATCGTTGTTCTATAAAGAAGGGCGTTATTATTCAATCAATCATTCATATCGGATTAATTATCCACCATATTCTTCCTATTGTTTTTTTTTCGCGCATTCGCCTTTTTGATTTTTTTTATTGTGTGAGCTGATCGGATCACTCTCATTGCCAGAGTGCCTTTCATTCCTCTACCTCTCTGTCCCTCCTTCTCTCCCTCTCTCTCTCTCTTTTTCTATCTCTCCCTCTATTTCTCGCTCTCGCTTCTCTCTCACCCTCTCTTTATCTATTTCTCTCAGTTTCTCTCTCTCTCCCTGTCAATTCTTCTATAATGAAAGCTGTTCTACAGCCGAGCGTGAGAGATAAGAGTGACTGTTTCGGGAGCAAGAAAAGTGAGAGCGTTGAACTCCCTTCGCACTCTTCACTCTCGCCCTGAGGGGTTCTCCGATATCTCGGACGTTTCCTTCCTCCTTATCCTCCTCGTTATCTCTCTCTCTCTCTTTCTGTTCCTCATACTCTCGACTTTTCTTTCATTTTATCACTCTGGCTGGACTTCCATTTAATCTCGCCCCTTTCTTTAGCCGGCTCTTGATACTTGCTGAAGTAGCCTGTACCTTTTCCTCTTATCCGGTTGTTCTCTGCCCTCGCTTTCAACTCCAACTTATCAAAAAACCCACCTCCTCGCTTGTCTGGTCACTATTTGTTTGTTGCTTATTTCCTCCGTTCTGAATGATCAGCCAAAATCTCCGAAAGCTTTCCTCTCTTACCAATCGATTTATGGCTCGAGCTATTGCCAGCTTACCTATCCTGGGCTTCATCTTGCGGGAGGAAAGGTGGATCGAGCGAGAGTGGAAAGGAACGAGTTCTCTGCGGCCTGTTCTCGGTCTGCGAAGCCTTTGCCATTTTTCTTATGCTGACAAAGTAGTTCATTTCTTTGGCATCTCTTCAGAAGCCAAGTCGAGATTGTCTCTCGTGTCGACATTCTTATGTACATACATACATACTTGATCAGTATTAATGTTAAAGCTTTCCTCTCTAAGGCGTTCTTCAAAAGCACAAGAAACTCACTTTAATCCATACTGATCCACTGTCATACAAATGTTGGAAAATAACCAACAAATTGGCTTTTTTGCGCATGTTCCTCTTTCTTACGAATCGCTACTTTTCAAACTTGCCTTTATTTCATATTATTACGCGTACATATGTATGTACATACATAGATATGTATGTATCAATGGATACATACGTTTTCTAAACATATGTATTATGCTGAAATGTCATGCCTTTCGAAGACCAGCCGCACGATTAATCTCCTTCGAGGACATGGACAAGCGTCTCTGATATGTCCAGGACATTTTCTAGGGTGGGAGGCAAATGTCCCAGACACTAAGGAAAAGGCCTATGTTAATACACGGGTCTCGCATCTGTCTCTCATATGTCTTTGAAATGTCTCGGACACTTTTGGAAAAATATTATGTCCAAGACATTGAGAATGTCTGGGACAATGTCCAAGACATCTTGAGAAGGCGAGAGAGTATGCAATTTGAAGAGAGGCGAAACAAACACGCCAAATGTCATTTCTTGTCTCCGAGACAAAAGTTATGACTTCGCCTTATTGAACGCGCAATCGTACTGTTTATACGTACTGTAGCTGTTACTTTTGGCAGGAGAAGCAGTTTTTAAAAAGTGTTTTTTTACTGCGCATCCATTGTCGTTTTGCTTACTTAATTCTGTGATTTGTTTTTTGATGATTAAATAGATGAGCTTCTAAAATTTTTTGATTAATTCTTAATTCTGTGATTTGTTTTTGATGATTAAATAGATGAGCTTCCCGAACTGTTGCCGGGGGCTCGAAGGGAGGCGGAGCCGCGGCTGCTTGCTGGTCCGCCGTCGCGCCAGCCACCGCTCCCGAATAGGAGAAGACGGTAAAGAAAGAAGAGAAGGAGGAGTAATACGACGACATGACATTCGGCCTCCTCGACTAAGTCTCTCACTCTCTGCCTCTCGTATTGTTTGATAAACTTGTTTTTCATTGCTCTTCTGTATTGACATAATAAAGTAATGGAAGGAGATATCTATTGGTTCTTTTGTAAAAAAAAAAAAGAATTCAAAAATCTACAAGCATATTTCGTCTCGAAAATATTCGGAGTGCTGATTAGAAGAATTGAAAAAAAATGGGAAGTATTTCCAAAATGCTTAATGTTTGATGCTGCTTTGTGCACTTCTTTCGTCTCCATTGTTAAAGATGAGTGTTTATAGTCTGGAGAAAAAAAACTTCCAATGTGCGCATGTCATATGAAGAAAGCGAAAAAAAAATAGAAAAAAAACATTAATTTTGACGATTCCCTTTGGAAAATTTGTCCCTGACATGTCTACCAAGTGTCTCTGAAATGTCATGGACAATAAAATGTCCTGGACATATCAGAGACGCTTGTCTGTGTCTCGAGGGAGATTAATCGTGCGGCAGAACTCGGAATTAAATAGAGATGAAATCTTCATTAAGGGTTTCCGTAGGGGAGGATGCGGCGTCGACTGCATCCGAATTGTCTGTGGGACGGGGCTCCGGACGCCTCTCTCTGTCTGCTTCTTCTGGCTCTCTTACTCTCGCCCACTCTCTCGCAACACTTCGGCTTCGGAGACGGCCAGCTGGTCCGGCGACAGAACCCGACTTGGCTGCAGCCGTGGCTGGGGCAGGGGGCGCGTGCTTATGCGAGTCACACTCTTCCGGAGAGGGAGGTCTCAGGCTACGGCGCGGAGCCCCAGACCATCCCCTCCTACTACGATGTCGATCCACATCAAAGGGACATGCTCCTTGCCTACGAACAACAATTCACTGCTGTCAGTTCTCAAGCTTAGATGAATAAAAAATTGATATATTGCTTACATTTAAATATTTAGAATTGAAATCCATATCAACAGTTTGCGAATCCATCTGAGCATTTTAGTTTTTCATCCAATTTAATTTCACGCCCTTTGAAATGACACATATTAAACGCCGCTGTAAATATTTATAATATTTTAAATTATAAATAGCTTGATATTGATGCTGACGTTTCAGCCGCCACGTGAACACGTGATCCCCTCTCATTCTGCCGGACTAAGTCGGCAGCTCCCCCAATCTGAATTCCCAGTGAGACAGACCCGACAGCCTCGACGTCTTCCCTTGGGGACTGTCCCCCCTCCCCCTCCTCCCGATCCAGACCAGGACTTGTCTCCGTTCGACCCTTCTCTTCTCCCCTCTGCCGACTTGTCTCCGTTCGACCCTTCCCCTGTCCCTCATCCCACCCTCCATCCTTTCATTGGTGAGTTCGCAGAAGATGCTCTTCCTGTCCACCACGTGCAGACTCCCCCTCCCGCTGCCCCCCTCGAACCCCTCGACTCCTTTCCCGCCCCCTTCACGCCCCCTCCTCCCCCGAAGATCTTGGTCGCTGCCGCTACCACGCCGGGAGCTCCGCATCCTCCGCCTTTTCCGCCTCTTCCGATGCCATTCCCTGGACCACTCAACATAGGTGGCTTATATTATTGTCATCTTCACTCACAAAAGCATACCAAATGGTTTTTTTTTAAGTAAAGTTCAAGTATTTACATAACGATAAAATAAAAAATTCTACTGAAAAAAACGCCTTATCGCGATGGAACAACCTAATCATTCAATTGTTAAGTCAATGTTTTCAATGGAATTTCTCCTTAACTTGCCGCAATTGAGGTGAGAAAAAGAGAGGATCGAGCAATTTCAAGCGACAAGTCAACGTGCCTCCCAGCACAATTCGAGTGAACTCTATCGAAGAGGGATTCCCCGAGCCACTCCAGGGAGAATTCGACCCACGGCAACAGTATCTCATTCCAGCTGAAGAAGAGATCGTCATTGAAGAGTCACCAGAAGAGGAATCGAGAAGAGAAGAAGAGAGAACGGCCAGAGAAAAGGACGAACTCAAGAAGGACATCGAGAAGGTCAGAAGGGAGAAGAGCAAGTTGGACATGGAGAAAGAGAGAATGGACATGGAGAAGGAAAGGATGGAGATGGATAAGGAGAAACTAGAAGTGGAATGGCAGAAGATGGAGATGGAGATTGAGAAGGAGCAGAGAGACAGAGAAAGAGAGGAGACTTGGAAAGAGGAACAGCAGAGAAGGAGAGAGGAAGAAGGGGAGGAGAAGACAATGGAGGAGAGAAGGAGAATGGAGAATGAAGCAAAAATGAGATCTGAAGGGGAATGGATTAAGGAAAAGGATGCGAAGATGGAAAATGAAAAGGAGAAAAAGATGAGATCAGAAGGAGAATGGAAGGCAGAGAAAGAGAGGAAAAAGCGAATCGAAGAGGAAGTGAGGAAGGAAATGGAAAGGCAGCGGGAAATCGAAGAAGAATCGAGGAGAGAAACCGAGAGGAAAAGGAGAATTGAAGAAACGGAGAAGAAAAGAAAATCGGAAGAAACACGGAGGAACGACATTGAGGAAAAGAGACGGATTAAGAAGGAATTGGAGGAACGAGAGAAGAAGAGAAGAATGGAGGAGGAAAAAAGAAAGGAACTTGAAGAAAGAAAAAGAATAAAGAAGGAGATGGAGGCACGAGAGAAAGAGAGGAAGAGAAAAGAAGAGGAAAGGAAAAGGGAAATGGAAGAGAGGAAACGGATAAAGGAAGAAATTGAGGCCGCAGAAAGGGAGAGGAAAAGAAAAGAAGCTGAGAAGAAGATTGAAATGGAGGAGAGGAAACGGATAAAGGAAGAAATGGAGGCTGCAGAGAGGGAGAGGAAAAGAAAGGAAGCGGAAAGGAAAAGAGAAATGGAGAAGAGTAAACGGATAAAGGAAGAAATGGAGGCTGCAGAAAGGGAGAGGAAAAGGAAAGAAGCGGAAAAGAAGAGAGAAATTGAGGAGAGGAAACGGATAAAGGAAGAAATGGAAGTACGAGAAATGGAAAGAAGAAGAATGGAGGAGGAGAGGAGAAAAGAAATGGTCGAGAGGAAAAAGATAAAGGAGGAAATCGAGGCCCGAGAAAGGGAAAGGAAAAGAATGGAGGAGGAGAGTAGAATGGAATGGGAGGAACAGAGGAAGATAAAGGAAGAAATGGAATCGAGGGAAAAGGAGAAAAAACGAAGGGAAGATGAAATCAGAAGAGAAATAGAGGAGAAGATTCGAATTGACGAAGCAAGAGAAAACGATAGAAAACAAAAGGAAGAAGAAATAAGGATAGAACTGGAGGAGAAGAAAAGGATTCAGGAGGAGATTGAGAATCGAGAGATAGAAAGGAAACGAAAGGAGAAGGAATTATTAAGGGAATTGGAGGACAGGAAAAGGATACAGGAAGAGATTGAAGCTAGCGAGAATGAAAGGAAAAGAAAAGAGGAGGAAGCAATAAAGGAACTGGAGGAGAGAAGAAGGATAAGGGAGGAAATAGAGACAAGAGACATGGAGAAGAAGCGAATTCAAGAGGAAATAGAAATCGAAAGAAAGAAGAATGAGAACGAAAGAAGACGGGAATTAGAGGAGAGGATTCGGATAAAGGAGGAAATGGAGAACCGCGAGGTCGAGAGGAGGAAAATAGTAGATGAAATCAGAATGGAGATAAAAGAGAAGAAACGACAAGAAGAAGAAAAAGAGGAGATGAAGAAGAGAATAAACGAGGAAAAGAGAAGGGAAATCGAGAAGGAGATCAGAATCGAGCAAGAAGTAGAAGCGGAGATGGAAGAGAGGAGAAAGAAAGAACTCTCTGACCCCCTGCCTGCCCCTCCCGACTTCCTCACTTCCGAAGAGATCTTCCCTCCTGCTTCGCCTTTCCTCTCCACTCCACGGCCTGAAGAAGACGAATGGGTCAGTATGTCCTTCTTAATAGAATGAATTGTTTTCTTCTCCCATTGGTGTGGACTCTGTCTTAGATTGCCTCTTCGACTGCCCGTCCTCGCCGTGCCTACACCCCTCCTCGGCCTCTTTCTCTTCATTCTCATTTCGAAGACATCTACGATCACATCAACGGCGCTTCTCTTTTCGTCGAACCAAGAAAAGCCAAGTTGGGAATGAAGAATCTTAAATATTCTTGTGGTATTCAGTCTTTTCTGTTTTCAGCCATCAAAACGATGTTTTCCTGTTGAATATATGCATGTCCATGCTTGAAAATGGAGTAATTAATTGCTCGCTAATACATACACACCTAAATATTTCCAGGACTTCTTCACCATTTCCAACTCCGAGAAAATCTCTGAAACAAAAGCTTAAAAAATTACCGGCGACAATGAAGGAGGAGGAGACGACAACGAGGAATGATTATGGGGATGAGGAGGAGATGGAAATGGAGAACGTGGAGAGAGAAGAGAAGCAGAGAGGAGCAGTGGAATACGAGGAAGAGGAAGAGTCCACTGCCAGGGAAACCAAGACAACGACTCCATCAAGCAAAACTATGCAAAGTCCACGGTCAGTCCTCCTTTCTTAGTTATACAACGACAACCTGAGGTTGACATTGGATTACACCACATCAGCCATCCCCCCTCTCCACAATATCAGTGAAACTCACAATGAGTAGTTTCCTTCGAAAATTCTGTGCAGCTTAAATGCTGTTCAATTAATGCAAATTAAGAAAAATTGATTCTTGATTCCCTTAAGTGATTGGCGAAGGGAATGAGCACCGAAATCATTAAGATTTGATTGTGAGAGATACTTGTATGCATACACATATGCATATACTAGCTTAATTCGATGCGCTCTGATTCGCCATTTGGTCTTAATACTAATCCTGGACGGAAAAATTGTTTGTTTTAAGACATTCAAAAGCGATGAAAACGCAAAAGGTGACGCCCTCTTTCAATGGAAACCCGCTCAAATTCGGAGTCAAGAGCACTACTGGTTAGACTCTTCATTTCTCTGATCAACATTTTACATAAAGGAATGCACACCAGTATGAGGGAGAGTAAAAATCAAGAAGAAATTCCACTTAACAAATTTTTCGGTGAAATGTTGTTATTATTTCTACTTTTATTTTTAGCCGAACCAGAAATGATGGACGAGGAAGAGACAACGAATGTGCCAACAACGGTTAAAAAAAAACCACTTAGTTTCAAGGCTCATTCAGATTTCAATGAGTATATTATTCGTGTTAAGTTTGGATTCCTCTGGTTAGTTATCTCTTTTCAGATTATGAAGAGAAGAGGTTCTCCTGTTATTTGGACTGCATTTTCGGTGAGGTCTAATCCTCTCATAAAGATACATATGATCCGTAGTACATGAATATATATACATATGCATACGTAGATGTTTTAGTTATTGAAGAAACGATCCTGCACGTTAAAGGAAATGGAACTCATTTAAGAAAACGCATCCTGCGGAGAAGTTCCTCTCGCTCTTCACGACCGCAGGAAGGAAGACAAAGGCAACGACACCCGTAACAACAACCAGGGAAAACGAAGAAGAGGATGAGAGTGAGGGAGAGGATTCATCGGCCACCACTGAGGAGGCAACGACAACGAAGAAACCAACTCGTCGTGTATGCATTCAATTATAACTTTCAAGTTCCTTTCCTAATGGTATTTGACTTTTTCCTTTTTGCAATCTCTTCGGCCTAAAACCATTAAGAAAATAAATGGTCACGTTTCCTTAGACAACGAAGCGAACGACGAAGTCCACGACAAGAGAGAAATCAACAGAGGAGATGACCACAACTCCACCAACAACCACTCCTTCTAGCACAACGATAACCACCACCACGTCATCGGTATGTCAGGCATTAATTTTGTTCGCTTGCATGAAGGCATGAAGGCTACTGATACTGCAATACTGCAACGTCATATCGCAGTCTTGCCTTTCCTCGCTATGCTTTCAAGAGGTGTTAATATTCCCCCTCTTATCTATCTTTCAATCGCTCTAACATACGCTTCATGCACAAATCCGACCGGCCATAACCTGAGCTCTTAGTCGTCCTCTCCACTCAATTCAGTACTGCTTGCTTGCTGCGGGCATCCTACTAGAGGCTACTGTTAAAGGCAATGCCTCCAGAGGACATGCAACGGGGAACACTGGGAGCAACACAATAGGGAAATTATCACTTGGAAAGAACTGAACCGTGATCTCTTCTCTCTTCGCTTGCTTCTCACTATAAACATGTATTAGGCCAGGCACTGCTCTCTTGCCAGGACGCAGTGAAATTCCAATGCTTTGCGGAGCAGCTGCTGGCGATCTGCACAATTAGCTTTCGGCTGGCTGGAATCAGAAACGCTCGCTCTGCTTCACTGAGAATCCTAGACAAAAGAGTGATGTCTGTCTTCATTTAGCTTGAATGGAGAAGTGCGTCGATTCGTGTGTTCCCTCTTCCTCCGGCAGAGCCAGAAGAGGCCGAAGACCTGAAGAAGCACGACTTCACTCGGTTGCCACCCTCTCAGGAACTTAGCTTTCAGGCAGCATCCCTCCCCCCTCCAAGCATCTCAGAGGAACTGCAGAGGACTCCCGTTGTTCCCTTAGCTCCACAACAATTCAATGAAACACAGAAGCCGAATGAACGCATTGGTGAAACGAGTGCTTCCATCCCTCCATCAGTTCATTCGTCGGTCCCAGTCAACTATCAAAGAGTTGACGCTTCGTCCTCATCCTCGCTTCAAAATCAGTCTCCACCACATACTGAGATCAGTGAATTCATTGACATGACGGGAGTCCCAGGCGGAAGAATCAGCTCCCTTCATACCGTAGACAGGAAGTTATTGCCTGGCAATCAGAGCGAGTCTCCAACGGGGCAGCACTCTTCAGTAGGGCGAAACCCGCAGAAGTCGGCTTCCCCATCTCCCTCAAAGGAGCTCCTCTCCACACGGCCTCGTGCATCTTCTATTCCACGAATGAATGATACGAGCATTGCCGAGAAAGCGAACGCGTTGCTTTCTGTCATTCCGGTGTTCCCTCCTCGAAGTCGGCTGTCCCGTCCGCTCTTCTTGAGGAAAGGCGAAACTTCCAATTCAGCTCCCACTTCTAATACAACGGATTCATCCACCTTCTCAAGTTCATTAGACGGATCTTTCTCTCCCCAACATCGTCTCAACATCCATACCATTGCGGAGAGTTTGGTCAGTCTTTCGTTAACTCCTGCTTCTAGCACGAAAGGTGAGATCCCGACGACTCCGTCAGCCCGCAGCCCCTTCACAAGTCTACACAACGGGGAAATTCCCGAAAATATTTACATAGCACCACCTACCGACTTAATCAAATTTGGTTCAGCACATATCCCACATGGTCAGTCCCCAAATTCCCCGTCCAGGCAAAGCGAGAGGCCCTCAGGCGAGCTCAGCACAACAACAGAACTGTCGCTTCTGACAAACACGTTGACGGATCAATCACTTGTATCAACAACACAACAGACACTTGCCTACACCACTCTCCATTCTCTGCCAACAGCAGCATCTAACGACACGTCCATTCTGTCTGGCCAACGAGAAGATGGAGGGGAGTCGCCGGCAGCGAACTCTTCCGTGCATGCAGTGTCCTTTAGCAAACAGCTCGTTGCACCGATCCGCCCGACCATCCAAGACACCCTCACTTTCCACCGACTGCACTTCTCTGGTCCCCCATTGTACTTGTCCAAAACACGCGCGATTATCAATTCGCCGAAGAATACTGCAAGATCATTGCCCCTTTCGCCGAATCCATCAAGCACAGAGCACATTGGTAACAGTTCACATTTCATTGTAAACAACGTCATTGTTGAGGAAGAGTCTTCCCTCAAGGAGAAATCCACCACGAGGAAGCCCACGAATGCGTCCATTCCTGGGTCCATTCGCTCCTCTCTTTCCATAAACCACACTCCTCCAGCATCTGCAACACAAACACCTTTTAACCCCAGCAGTCTACCAAATGATAGGCACGAAGCCAGACCTTCCAAAACTTCTTCAAGCAAGGATTTAATTAATCCCGAGAAGAAGCATGTGAGACTGACAACTCTCTTACCCAACGCAGTCCACGAGCCTTTTGTATTCACAACAACCTCTCTTCCTCAGACAGTTGCACCCATTCAGTCAGATCTTGAACGCTTCATTTCGGAGAGTCTCGACAAAGAGAAAGAGAACTTGACTGGAACTGGTTCACTCAAAGGAAAGTTCCATTCGGACAACCATTTACAGAAGTTTTCTGGTGGCTCATTTAGCTCGATTCACACTGTGCAGAGACCTCCAGGAATTCAGCAGCTCGTTCCTCTTCCTCCTTTGTTGCCCTTTAAATCCACTCTAGCACCTAAAACTATTCAGAAAACAACAGCACTTCCTTCCACTGGTCGATCTATTGTGGAACAGAAATCTGGAATAGGTTCAGAATGGAGTGAATCCGAGTTGGTTCCCTTCCCGTCCCTCCACTTCGGTTCCGCTGATAGCCATCCCCCCTCCGCCCCTTCCTCAAGCACCCCCGAGAGTAGAGAGTCTCCGTTGTCCTCTCATTTCACTCCGCCCCCTCAGACTCTCCCTCCTACGACTTCTTCCGTTGCCTCTTCCGACGCTGCTTCGCTCTTCACTCCACCGCCTTCTCTGCCCGTGGCAATCGTAGAGTCTCCTCCAGTTGCTCCTCCGCCTCCTCTGCCTCAACCTCTGAATGTCTTCGCCCTTCCGAATCCGCCTCCTCCCCCCTCTCCTTCTGTTTCGGTAGACGTCTCTCCATTCGCTGGCGATGCCTCCAACTTTGCCTTCGCAACGACTCAACGTTCTCCACGCGCCAGCACTCAGGTATTTTATTCTTAACTCCCTGATTCCTTTGTGTACTTCCTTTTCCTTTTGTAATTTGAACGCCTGTTTTCTTTAGCAGGTCACCCCAGCAGACCAATTCGAGGAGTTCGGCGGACGCCGCGACGACTTCAGAGAAGGGGAGGGATTCAATCGGATCAGCGACTCTTTCCAGGTGTCATTTCCAGCCATGAGCAGGGTGAAAACGTAGTAGAATTGGTTGCAGACTCCGAAGAAGTGCTGCCCGTGCTGTGCAGACCGAGCAGAGACTCAGGCACGGCACTTCCCTTTCATCCTTTCCTATGTCAAGTGACATCTCATTCAGAAGCCAACTCGAACGACAGCTCGACCTGGAGTGCCACAGCAACACGTGGAAAGAGACCAGACAAGCGAGGATGCTGCAAGGGGCGGAGTAGCCATCACTTCTGTCCGCTCCTTCGTTCCCAAGCAGGGCTCTGATCGCGTCAGTTCTGCAATGTCCAATCCAGTCATTCTTTGCCTTGAACTTTTCTATTTTATTTTTTATTCCCAATCTCTTTTTATCTATTCATATTTATCTTGGGTTTTGTCTTTCTCTTCGTTTGATCTTTCTCTCTCTCTCTCTCTCTCTCTCTCTCTCTCTCTCTCTCCTCTCTCTCTCTCTCTCTCCTCTCTTTCTCTCTCTCTCTCTCTCTCTATTTTACTCTGTCTTTTCCTCTCGCTCATTCTCTCTCACCAGTCACTCTCACTCTTATCTTTGTCTTATTCACTCTCTATCTCTGCCCCTCACTCACTCTTTCTCTCACTCTCTCTCTCTCTCTTCTCTCCCTCGCTCTGTCGCTCAGTCTCTCTCAGTTTCTATATCTGTCTCTCAGTCTCTCTTATTGCTCTCTCTCTCTCTCTCTCTCTCTCTCTCTCTGTTTCTAATCTCAGGACTACCTCTACGACGATGACATTATTCCCCCTCATATGGATTTTGGTGCGCACACTCCAACTTCTGAGCAGGCTCATTTTTTCCCAGTAAGATCATTTTTCCTGCTTCATAAATTTAGCGGTAATTCTCTTTTCGTTTTGCTTTTTCACTCCGTCTTTGTTACTTCCTTATTTCAAAAATAAATCGAGGTCGTACTAGGAGAACCTTCATCTGGGTTCGATGATGTATACGAAAGAGACGAACTCTTCTACGACCCTCGCCCCTTCCATTCCAACCACTGCCGCCACAGCTTCCATTCTGGTGGGAAACAGAGAATCCTCTCACAACCTTCCTTTGCAGAGCGCTCTTTTAGTTCTGCTCGCTGATACTTATGTTTGTAATTCCATTGTATCGATGAACCAAGAGATTCATTCCTAGTACAAAAAGCAGGCGCGTGGAGTGTCGACCGTGTCCTATGTCTCCCCTTCCTCAGCCCCGCCCCTCCCCGACTTTGTCTTCTCTGGTTGGTCAAGCAAAGCAGGTGAGAACTGCCATAATCAGATAGAAGATGAAATGACACGAGTGTTTCTCTGAAGGCTCGTCATCGTCTGCCCCGCCCTCTTCTCTTGATTCGCTCTTCGCAGCCCCGCCCTCCCCGCCCCCTCTTCCGGCTTGGCTGCAAGCCCCGCCCCTCCCTCCAGATGCCCTGCCTCCTCCTCCTCTTCTGGTGCCCGTTGTTCTCTGCAGCTGTCCACCTCCTCCTCCATGCTGTGTCTTCAAACCCTGCTGCATTCGTAAGACGTCTTATCTTATCGTCTTATCTTTTCTTCCTCTCGGATAAATATGAAGGTGACAAAGAAAGCAGAGATGAATGAATGGTTGAAGCGCCCCCTCCGTGCTGCCCCCCTCCTCGGCCTCTTCCTTGCTGCCTCCGCCCGCCTCTCTGTTGTCAACCGCCTCCTCCGCCTCCTGTTCAGCAATTCTTCACTTTCATCAGTACGGCAAGAATGACTCCTCTAAGAAATTCTGCATTCAGCTATTTCATTTGTTACGTCTATTATTACACAGAAGAAATGTAGGGTAAGGCAACTGCTTAAAAAAATGAATAATATTGATTGCAGCCAATGTGCAAGTGACGCCGGCCACGTCATCCTGTGGAGGCTGCAGTGGAAGTGCACTGCGGATGGCAAGAGTCAAGAGAAATGTAAGATCGGAAAGAATGAGTGAAAGTGATAGAGAGAAAGAGAAAGTGAAAAAAGAAAAGAGAGAGAGAGAGAGAGAGAGAGAGAAAGCGTGAGAACGATAGGGAGAGAGAAAAAAGAGCAGACGAGAAGTTAGAAAATACATTACATTAATTTTTTCACATTTTCATGACATTTTGTGGCACGAGATTTTTGAACGATCATTTTGTGTGTATTTCGTTTGAGATCGATTGCCAGACCTGCAGTGGCCGTCGCAGAAGGGAGACGCCGTATGAGGAACACAGAAGAGTCAAGAGAACAATGGTACTCTCTTTCATATTCAGACACCCTCTTTCACCCTCTCTTTTCGTTCATTTCCGAGTTGTCTTGTTGCAGCAATGCGTTGCGTGTGTAGGACGAAAGAAACGCAGTCTGGTCAGTTCAGCAGATTCACCCGTTCTCTCTCTCACTCTCTCTCTCTCACTCTCTCTCCCTCTCTCTTACTCTCTCTCTCTTCCTCTCTCTCTCACTCTCTCTCTCTATCACTATTCCATTCCCTCTTATTCTTCTCTTTCAGTTTACGGAATGCGTTCACTGCAATAATCTTGGCGGACTCCTGGCTCGTTCAAAACGAAACGTTGTTGGTCATTTTCCATTCCCCCCATTTTTTAGATGTGTTTTTCTTAGTAACGATCATTTCAGGCATGCGTGCAATGCCAAGCGGGAAGAAAGAAACGAAGTCCTGACAAGGTCAGCGGAGATTTAAAAGGAGAAACAGAGAAATAAAGGGCATGAGGGACAGACAATTCAAAGAAAAGAAAGAGGAAGAGGAGGGAGGCGATCGCTGGGAATATACATACATATGAATTCTCCCTTGCAGTCTTGTCCGTGTTCTTCTACACAAGCTCCGCCCTCTTCGGCGACACCTGAGATCCCCGCCACTTCTGCCCTTTCCCATCTCTCTCCTGAACACACCATCAGTAAAAGAGATGTATGCGGATATCGTTAAGAAGATTGAAAGAGAGTTGGGAGACATTGCAGACGAGGGGAGCGATCGAGATGAGCAGCAACCGCGGCTACGAGTCGCTGTTCTCCTGCGACTCCACTTGCTGCGACTTCTCTCGCTGTGATCAACTACGAATTCTCACGAAAAGAAGGCAGTGAACTGTCGACATCTTCTCGCTCTCTCACGTTGCCATGCTCTCTCTCTGCTTGTATTCTTTCTCTTCCCAATCAGTGGGAATCAGAGGTTCCTTTGACGGGTGTCTTCGTATTCGCAATCCTTTCCCTGTTTTCCCTTTGAATCTTCTCTTGCGTCGCTCCATGATCCTTTCAATTCACTGAACAAACTGGCAATCCTTCAATCCTTGCAATAGTCCCGAGTTGTTATCAATCCTCTGGCATTTCACTTATCTCTCTCTCTCTCTCTGCCTCTCTCTCTCTGTCTGTCTCTCTATCTGTCTGTCTGTCTGTCTGTCTGTCTGTCTGTCTGTCTGTCTGTCTGTCTGTCTGTCTGTCTGTCTGTCTGTATGTCTGTCTGTCTGTCTGTCTGTCTGTCTGTCTGTCTCTCTCTCTCTCTCTCTCTCTCTCTCTCTCTCTCTCTCTCTTCCCCTACACTCTTTCCAAATCACGCTGCCAAATTGAAAGCGTAAGTGTTTTGTAGATGCTATTTCCCTTTCCCGAGCGAGTTTTCCTTATCCGGTACCTTAACCTTCGTCAAATTCTGTGATACATGTCTCCTTTCTTCAATGCCATTCCGAAATATTTGCTCACTAATAAGCTGCATTAAAATACCGAGTTTGAAATATAAAAAAGTGGAGATAAATTTCGATTTTTTAAAAAGAATTTTCACCCACAATATTCTTTAAAAAAAACTTTAGAAAGAAGTCCGCACTAACTATGCACATAAGTTATTCCTATGTATTTGTCAGGACATTGCACACATCCATATGTGTGTTGTACGGCTCATATAAAAGGAACGTATTGATCTAAGTGGAAAACAATTGTTTATCAGAAAGAACAGCAGGCAATTATTGCTCATAAATGCAAATAATATATTTGCAGTGAACATTCAATCTTTGATTCATGCACAATTTGATAGTGCTGAGAACCGTAAAGCTGTCAAAACTGCGTCAGGGGTCGATGAGGCAGAAATCATGAAAACAGTTTCGTTTTTAATATCCTAGGGCGAC